>PPKY03000004.1:0-548857 GCA_003706315.3 Ambrosiozyma oregonensis (nom. inval.)
TTGAAAAAAAATTAAAATTATTAAAAACTCAAAAACACAAAAACCCCCCCCCCCCCCCCTTCACACACACAGAAAATGAATTATAAGTTGTTACTGTTATATTAAATTTGAAGTATTACTGTTTTTAAAAATAAAGACAAGAAAAGAAAAATCAAATACTAACTGAATTAATTAACTTATAAATTAGGCTGGTGTCGCTTTAATTCAATCACCAATTGCTGAAAACTTAGTTCCTCAATTACAATAAATGGATGAACTAGTCAAGTTACTAATTTGGTTTAAATATGTTTAAAATTGGGAAATAATGTTCTTTCTTCTTAGGTTTAAGGAAAAAAATGATATATAATTACTGTACATAGATATATAAATGTTTTTATAATTGTGTGTTTTAAAATAAAATACCATGTATTTCAGAATCTAGATTCAATTGATAAATGTATTATGTAATTATTAATGTCACGTGGCGTTTAAATGTTTACTCCAGTTTATTAAAAAGTTTTAAGTGAGGAAAATATAGTATATTAAAAATAAAGACTATAAAACTAAAAAGTTGAATAAATCAATAAGACCATACAACCATAGTAATAGTAATAGTAATAAAAAAAAGAATTAACATAAAAAAATACACTATTTGATACAATGGTCATAATTATAGCACATTACCAAAACGAGAGAAGAAAAAACAAAAACGCACCACAAGAGATGTTCAAACAAAAACTATTCAATATAAGGATAGACTGATACTAACTGATCAAAGCGAGAATCAATTAGTTTGAATGTTTCTTAACGGGTTTGTAAGACAACATATAAAGCATGTAAAATACCTGGGAACCAAGCGAAACAACATAAAACAATATTAATTAATAAATCTTTACCAGCACCTCTTTCTAAAAAGACAGCTAAAGGTGGCAATAATAATGCTATTATACAAGAAAAAACAGTGTTAGTAAATTCATAATTAAAATCCTTATATTCTTCCAATTCAAAATCAGATTCCAGGTCGCTCAAATTTTCAGTAATCTTTACCGTTCCATCACTTAATCTTATTGAAGGTGTTGATAAAACAGATATATTTTCTAAATTTTTATCAGGTATGCAATTACCATTCAGATTTATATTTGCATTAGTTATCTCTATCATGGTTCAGAAACAACAACATAGAATTATGCAGATAAAAACAATCGCAACTCAAAACAAATGAGTTGGTATCATCACCAAACTTGTTGATATCATATCATATATGTATTATTGAAATGTTGAACATTATCTGGGGGTAAGTTATGAAGATTTCTTTTAGTTGTACTTTGTGAAGATCTGAGAATGGTTTGTTGGGTTCCGGTTCAGGTTGTTTACTTCATCAAGTAAGGAGAGCCCGCAATGAACATGGGTTGCCTCAAAAAGGAAATTAAAAAGTTAAACTTCTCTGGAATCAATTGACATTTATAAAAACAAGATACATACCTAAAATAACAGCAATAATCTTGGAGCCGTCCATGATTAAAAGTTGATAGTATGGTTTTATATGTGGAAAACGGAAAGAAATGTTAATGTAGTGAGAAGTGGGAAACTATGGGATTTTATAGTGACAAACCGGAATTGGATGGCAAAGCAGGCAATTGCTAAATTAGTAAAGAGGGAAAATGCGCAAAACGGAAGGTGTGTGGCTGGAAAATCGACGGAGGAGGCGGAGGCGGAGGGAGACGGTGGTCTTAGTCCTTTTGGTTTTGGTTTTAGTTTAACTGAAATTAAGTACTTTAGTTAACTTAAGCTATTTTTCCTCAAC
Organism: Ambrosiozyma oregonensis (nom. inval.); assembly: GCA_003706315.3. Taxonomy (NCBI): domain Eukaryota; kingdom Fungi; phylum Ascomycota; class Pichiomycetes; order Pichiales; family Pichiaceae; genus Ambrosiozyma; species Ambrosiozyma oregonensis (nom. inval.). The sequence continues at coordinate 1,784 of PPKY03000004.1, forward strand.
AGTTCAATCCAACACATGTGAAATTAATATTAGTAGTTATGTTCTATCGTGTTTTTTTACTAGTTTATTAATTTTAATGATCAGATTACTAAAGGAACACTTAGCCTGTTGATCTTGGTCATCACGCACACAGCTATCAATAAAAAAAAAAGTCACTAATTAAAGAATAAAAACATATATATATATATATATATATATATATACGATATACTATATCCCTCAATCAAATGTTATTAATCCAATTTATAAAATAAGCTAAATATCAGAATTGAATTCTCCTGCCATTCAATCCCATTCCATCCATCCCATTGGGCCCAATGGGGAACACGCCTGGCTTGTTATCTAAAAACGGCTTATTATATAATCGCATTTAAATGGTCAAACAGTCTAGCCACTTTATATCTGAAGAGTTAAAAAACGAGCCCACTTTTACAATCCAATCTACTTGATTACATATTATTACTTAGTAACAGAAAGTTGATATATAATCCCAGAACCTATATTGAAGCAAAAAAAAAAATTAATAATAGTAATAATTATAATTATAATTATAATTATACTAATAAATAAATAAATAAATGTGTCATTTACACACTTTCAAGAGAAATAGTTTCTCTATCAACTTGAGAACTTAAAGTACTAATAATCTTTCCAAGACCATATGATGTAGTATTTAAAGATGCACCAACAGTTGATTGTTCAATTTCACCATTTTGATTTTCTAAATCATATCCTTCTTCAATTCTATATTTTTCACCTTCTTTCAATTTCACCAAAACATCACATGAATATCCAGTAACTAATAATCCTGGTGGTCTTGATCCAACAATCTTTAAAACATCAATTAAATCACCTAAAGTTGTTTTAACAGTTCTTTGATCTGGGCATGAAGCTCTTTCAACAATACAAACTGGTAAATCTTTTGGCCAATTTTTATTATATAATTCAGGTAAAACATCAACAATTTTTTTCAAAGCCATTAAAAAAACAACAGTTCTTTTAGGTTCAAATTCTGGTAAAATAGGTAATTTACCATTTCTACCTGTACCAGTACAAACTAAAACTTGGTCAGTGACTGCTCTATGAGTAGTTGGAATATTAGCAACTAATGGAGCAACCAAAGCAGATGATAAACCAGGCATAACTTTTGGAATGAAACCATTTTCTTGGAAAAATAAATATTCTTCACCACCTCTACCAAAAATGTATGGATCACCTTGTTTTAATCTGACAATCTTTTTACCCTTATTTAAATTATCTAAACCCATTTGTAACAATTCTTTTTGAGCATTTTCAGCATTACCTGGAAATTTACGTGCAATAAATAATTCTGTTTTTTTTGGTATCACATCAATAATTTGTTGTGGAACTAATTTATCAGCAAGAATTAAATCAGCATTATAAATTTCGTTTAATGCACCAACTGTTAACATTGATAAAGATCCTGGTCCTGAACCAATCAATGATATAGTACCTTTTTTTTCAATTTTTTGACGTTTTGTATGTTTTTGTGTTGAATGATAAGCTTCAGTTAAATCATCTAATGAAATTTCTGAAAGTTTACTTAATGGATAATATTCAATAATTTGAGATAACCATCTTGATCTTTTTAGATTTTTATTAACATTATCATCTAATTCAGTTTCAAAATCATCTTCAAATTTAATTTTTTTTCTTAAATTACCAATTGTTTCCACTATTTGATCTAAATTTTCAGGTAGTCTTTGAATAATTTCTCTTTTAATTCTATTTGATAATTTACAACTTTGATTATTTGTAGTAATACCAATCTGTAAATTTCCATTATTATAAGTTGATAACATTGTAAAAGTTGATAATTCAGTCGAATTTGAAGTATTAATTGGAATTCTTAATTTTTTACAATAATTAAAAATTTCTTGTCTTAATAAATTTGATTTTGATAAATTAACAAATACTTTGTCAACAATAAAATTAACTTCTGATCTACCAAAATTTTCTAAATCTTCTAATTGAAATTTTTTATTTACAATTTCTAAAGTATATTCATACTGATGATCTTTTTCATTTGATTCAAATATTATTGAATTAATTGATGAAGCATTTAATTTTTCATTAATTAATATTGGTTTAGCACCAGATTCAAGAATTGCTTGGATTCTACCAATAGTTAAATTTGATAAAGTAGTTGAATCATCAATAATGAAATGAATTTCACCTTCACAATTGAGAGCAGTAAGTAATTTTTTTGACATAATTTAATTAAATAATTAACTTAAAGGAAATTTCTTAATGAGTGAATATGATTTTCTTAATATGATTTTTATATATAAATTTATGGAAATTATTATAATTATATATAATCGGGAATTGAATAATTTAAAAGTTGATCAAATAAATGAAAAATCTTTATCATATCTCAAAACCCGTTATGGTGGAGAATTGATTGTGACCAACACGTGACCAAAAAAAAAAAAACTTTAGCTATGGAAAAAGCCACACTTTTGAGGAACCACACTTTCTTTCATAAGCCAATAATGATTCTATTATTACAAACTATATAGATAATAAAATATATATTAAAAATTTGACAAATTTGACGACTTTGACGACTTTGCTGAATTATATGATACATTACGATAAATACATAATTTGATAATTACTAAATTGAATAATTTGGCTTATTTGAACTATAGTAAAGTGAATAAATGAGAAGAAAAAAAAAAAGATTCTTATCAGTAGCGGAGAATAAAACAATTGGTGGAGATTTTATTTTGTTTTCTGTTAAATATATAGACAGACATCTTTTGAAAATACTTTTATTAATAAACGATAAATGTATAATTTGAACAATTAAAATTAAATGGTTATTGTTAGTTAAATCGATGAAGATGTTTAAACTAATTAATTAATTATTTGAGAATGTATTAAATGGTCAATATATCTCAAAAGTATAAAAGTTATAAGAGAGATCTTTCTTATAGTCAAATTCAGTTATTAACGGTTGTAAGGTTCACCATTTGGGTTGACTAATACTTCTGAAGTATTTTGCAAATTTATTGCTACGCTCGTGATTATTTAGATGATGCTTTGATGTGATCGTAGTAGGTAAAACTTGTGTAATGGACTTCAAAGGACAAGACTCAACAACCTATCTTGGTTTTTTGTCAGCAAAAAGTAACAAAACATCATCTAATTCTAATAAAATCAATGGGTGCTAATTGTATTGTATATGATCAGTAAGGAGAAATTTGTTTAACCATTGAATAATGGGAACAAGAGTAATCTGAGTTGAATTTGGATAATCAATACAGGATAATTAATCAGTTACTAATATGTTAACCATGCCCAAATAAACATTTTTATTGTTATTGTGGAATAGGTGATACCACTATTATATTATTTTCGGCTCTTTCTTTTACGAAAACCGGAGAAAATTCCAATTCAACGAGGGTGAAAAAGATTTTTTTTTTTTTTTTAAGTTAAGTTTGAAAAATAAAATCAGGTGGTTTTTTGAAATCAAAACATATATTAAAATTTTTTTTTTTTTACTTTCTGACCTTTTATTAATTAATTATACAATATGGCACCAAAAAGACCATTAGGATTAGGTAAATCATCTAAAGCTAAAAAAGCTAAAAAAGAAGCAGAATCAAAGAAACAACAAAAAGAAGAAGAGGTTAATGAAAGTAATGAATCCAAATTAACTAATGAATTGACAGTTGAATTATCAGAAACAGTTGATCCAGATGATCCATTAGCTCAACTATCAGGATTATGGAAAACTTGGTTAATATCAGATAGAGATAATGAATTAATTTTAAATGGTATTATTCATGAATGTGATCGATTATTAAGAAATTGTGTTGAAAATGGTGGAAATGAAAAAATTAAATTAACACCTGAATTTTATTCTATTTATGGATTATCATTATCTCATTTAGCAAATTTCCATACTACAAATGAAGATGAAATTGAAAATAATGATAATAATGAACAAGTTAAAGATTTTTTTGAAAATGCATTAGAAAGAATTGAAAATGGATTAAAAAAATTTCCTAATAATGAAGTTTTATTATTATCTAAAAGTAGAATTTTATTAGATAGAGTTCCTCTAGAACATATTTCACAAATGAATGTTGAATCGACAATTAAAGAATTTCCAAATGTTAGAAATTTATTAGATAATTCATTACAAGTTTATAAAGAAGCAATAAATATTGCTGAAAAAAAAAACAATTTAGAATTATTTAATGATGAAAATACATTTGAAATTTTGAATAGTTTAGATGATTTATTAGATATTATTGATAATTTTGGTAAACAACATTTAGAAGGTTTAGATAGTGATAATGAAGATGAAGATGAAGAAGATTTAAAACAAGAAATTAAAGAAATTAAAGAAATTGAAGATCTAGATAATGTTTTAGAAGAAGTTGAATTATCAGAAAATCATCCATTATATGAAATTCAAAAATCAGATAAATATAATAAATTTTGGAGAGATTCAGTTATTGAACAATTAAGATTACTCAATCAAATTGAAGAAAATAAAATTAATAATAAGTTAAGAAGAACAATTTCAAAAAAATTAGGTCAATCATATTTAATGGAAGCTGAAGAACCAATTTCAATTTTTACGACATTAGAATATGATAATGATGAAGATAAACAAGAAATTGAAGGATTAACATCTAAAGAAGCACAAAAAATATCACAAAATTTAGTTAAAACAGCATTAAATTATTTAGATGAAACTTGGGATGATGAAGATCCAAAAAGTTGGGTTGATATTGCAGAAGCTGAAATCTCATACGGAAATTTATTTGATTTAGGTAGTGATATGCAAGAAAAATGGTATAAGAAAGCAGAAAAAAAATTAAAAAAAGCCAATAATGCAACTCATGGTCAATTTCAAGATATTTTAGATAGTTTATTACAAAAAGATTAGTTGCATAGTTGCATTAATGCTCGCTTTTTATTATGATTACGGTTGTTTTTCTTTGTTTTTTTTGCAGCTTTTATTATATTTCTGTTTCTGTTTTTGTTTTTGTTTTTGTTTTTGTTTTTGTTTTTGTTTCTGTTTGTGTTTTTGTTTTCATGTATTTCAGTTTTTTCAATAAACTTTATTATACATTTATTGGTAAACTTAAAATATCCAATTTAGATTGGTTACATATAGATTAAATAGTACATTTCTAAGTAGTTGTGCTATCTGAAGTATGATACAATGAAACAATAGAGTGAAACAGAACTAAAGTTTTTTTTTTTTAAACTAAAGTTTTTTTTTTATAGATAACTAAATAATAAATGTTTATAAGCCATTAAATAAATTATCAAAAACAAAAGATATGTAAAGAGTTTGAAAACTGACAATTTATGGGCTATCTCGGTTAAAAAATGAGACTAATGCGAGTGGCATTTCTTTCAGCAAGTTCCATGCGGCGCAGGGGCACTTTCTGAGCCAGTGACAAAAAAGGAAACTCGACGTGCGTAAGCGGCGTCAAACGGCTCTGCGTGGCGGCTCATAGAGTTATTTAAGCCGCTCATGGGTGAATTGAGTTGTGGAATCGTAAACAAAGAGACGAAAAAAGAGAAAGAAGCGCAGCAGACGTAAACAGAGACTTTAAAAGACGCGGTCTGATTGGAATTTGAAACAAGGACATAATCTAAAAATGGATAAAATATAGAGAATTTAATGAAATTCTTTAATATTATTATTAATCTGACATAATTTAGGGTTGAATCCGGATTTTGAATATTTTGTTTTGAATATTTTGATTTGTGTTTTGTGATTTGTAATATATGTTTTATATTTTTTAGTTTGATTATTTTTAATTTTCTAATTTTCTAATTTGTAAATTGTATTTGTTTTAAGAAATTTAAATTAAATTAAATTAAATTATATAATATAATATAATATAATATAATATAATATAATATAATATACTATACTATAACACTGGAATTGTTGTTGTTACTGTAAAATAATTTTAATCTGGACTGTTTTTATTTGTATTAAAATGAAAATGAGTTGCTAAATGCGCGTGCATAAAGCATAAAAAAGAATAAAAGAAAATTAATAAGATCAATAAGATCAATAAGATCAATAAGATCAATAACCAAAAATGGGATTATTTCCTAATTTAATTCAATCTGATCTTTGACATCAATAAAGAAATCCTAAAATCGCAGTTTTATCATTTTAAACCTGTAATTTTTTTTTTTTTATAGTGTACGTTGAATTTCATTTCAAATTCAATAGTGTAATACCAAATTACACCTTTTATATACTCTGACCTCCCCCATAATTTAATTTGAATCAATCAATCTATTGAATTTGCCTTCTTTTACAATTTTCATTAAATAAACTGTCCGTTATTATCAACTTTAAATTAATTTATAATTTTTAATTTATAAATCCAAATTTATAATTTATAATTTCAAACATCAACAAACCTTCCTTCATTCTCTGTTTGTTCCTGTCTTGTCTTCACTTCAATTTGGTCCCCTTATAGTCCATTCATTTCTGAATCACTTGAAAACACTTATAACACAGACATACACTCACTCCATCTATCTATATTTAACTTGATATTAACATATATTGTCTGTTATCTGTTATATATATTTACTTTTCCTTTAACTTCAATTCCCTCTCTTGTCTTTACTCTCTTTTATACCATTTTATCTCCCCTAAATTGTGCCATCCATTTCATCAATCTAAATTGTGTTTAATCTAATCATCTAATACCCTATTAGATTGCTTATTTCAAATTTTATACACATATTATACCCGTTCTGTCACAAAATACGCTTCTCCCTCTCTAGTTGTCTAAACGGTAACCCTGTCTAAAGTTTCAAATTCAACTGCCACGCTCTCAGGCTCTCACGCTCTCACGCTCAGCTCACTCTTCATTCCGAAACACTTGATCAAAAATTTTCTTCTCAACTATTAAATTCATAATTATTAGAGATATTCACTCATGTACATGGAAATAGATTCACCAAGCTTGAATGAAAGCCAGGATCTTCAAATGGAACTAATTGATTCTCCTTTACTTAATTTGAAAACTTCAAGACGACCAATAACTTCAACACCTTTTTTACTTCATAAATCAACTGCCTTAAAAAGACCTTTAACTGCAAGTCCAAATGTTGATTCACCAACTTGTTCAGTTTTAGCTGCTGATTTTTCTTCAAACTTTCATGTTAATAATAATAATTTTAAAGTTAATAATCCAAAAAAGATGTTACTTCCCAGTATGATGTCTGAAGAAGATGATGATAAAGAAAATAATAATAATAATAGCTTCTTTTTCCCACAAAATTCAACAGTTTCTCATGATCAAGATACATCTACTTTAAGAAGAGTTGGTGCTATTAATAGAAAATTAAATAGAAAATCTTCCGTTAATCATTTTAAATCAAATTCATTAGCTTCATCATTTTATCATTCAAGATCTGCTTCATCTTCTGCGGTTGTACTGAATAGTCATAAATCAATTTTATCTTTAAGAGCTGCTGCTAAATTTGATACAGAACAATATCCAGATGGTGATGGTGATGATGAACTTGAAAATATTCAAACTAAAGATTCAAATTTAGTTGATCCTAAGCAATTAACTCCAAGATCATATTTTAAATCAGTTTCACTTGATTCATTAGCTTTACCAACTCCAGTTAGAGAAAAATTAAATATTGTATCTTCAACTATATCTCCTGAAACTCAATCTGTTATGAATCGAAATAATCAAAGATTAAATTTGAAAAAAAGTTTTTCAATGATGAATCAACCAATAAACTCACATAAAGCTTTTGATTCATCTTCCTCATCTTTTTCGTCAAGTAGTGAAAATGAAGAAGATGAAGAAGATTTAAATTTTAACCCAATGATACAAAATGCAATTCGTTTAGATAATGATGATGATGATGATATTGATGAAAGTGAAGCATCATTTGGATCTCCTTTACAACAAAGAGAAAAAGCTCATAATAGAAATCGATTAGAATTAAATGCAAATTTACGAGGTAGACTTCAAAGAGCTATCTCATTTGGTGGACCCGCAACAAGTAAATTAACTAGTTTTAAACAAAGACCACTATTAAATTTATCAACTTCTTGTTTACAACAAAATCATTCATCATCATCATCATCATCATCATCATCATCATCATCATTGTCTGCAGGTACAGCACAACTCACTCATAATATTAATGGTTTAACATTTAGAATGTCTCCAAGCGAGAATAATTTTACACCAAAAGATAATTCTGTTCTTTTAGAAACAAATATTAAAACTTTTGAAGTTCCTGATAGTACATTACCAAGTATTGATGTCGATCAATTTCATAAGATTTTAACTGAATTTACTGATGCTAAATCAGTTAATTCAAATAATAAATTTTTAAAACATTATGATGAATTAGTTATCGTTGATTGTAGATTTGAATATGAATTTCAAGGAGGTCATATTGATAGCGCCATTAATTTATCTTCAAAAAAAGAATTAGAAGATTATTTTCTAGATGATGAAACTGTTTTAAAATCACCAGTTGAATTAACATCTCAAAGTCGAAAACTAATTGTTTTCCATTGTGAATTTTCATCTCATAGAGGTCCTTTAATGGCTAATAATTTAAGAACTTGGGATAGATTACTGAATAAAGAATTTTATCCTAATCTTTATTATCCTGATATTGTTATATTAGATGGTGGTTATAAAAAATTTTATGAAAAATATAACGGATTTAATTGTTTTCCTTTAAATTATATTGAAATGCATGATCCTCATTATAAAGAAGAATGTGAAAAAGGTTTAGATAAACTAAGAAGAGATTCTAAATTGAATTTAAATAGAAAAGATTCATTTCATGGTTTAACTAGAAAAAATTCTCAAAGAACTTTAACTATGCAAAGAAGTTTCACATTTGGTTCAACTTTAAATTTTGGTGCAGCTACAACTAGAACTTTAAAAGGTCATATAAAGTCAAAATCTGTTTCAATTTTTAATTTAGAAAATAAGACATTCGATTTCACTTCTTCTTCTTCTTTTTCTTCTTCTTCTTCATCAACTTCAAATCATGAAGATACAGGTTCTGATAGTATATTTGGTGGTGGTTTTGAAAATGCAAAAAAAGTTGATTTGGATGCATATTTCAATGATTCTCCAGTCTCTCAAAAAACAATTAATTTACAGAATAATTCAACTAATTCAGTTTTTAGTGCTTCTAAAAAATCAAGTCATTCAGCTTCAAGTTCTGTTTCAAGTTTCGAATTTTCTTTACCTTCAACTGTTCCTGAAATATCAATTCCACCTCCAAGTACTTTTCCTGAACAACCACCTTCTCATATATTTAAATTACCTAGTTTACCAAGACGTTCTAAATGTCATATGAGATCACAGACAATTAGTAGTTTTCATTTTTCTTCGTTAACTACTCCATCTTCATCCAATCTTAATAGCATACCACTTGGAATGTCCACATCTAATAATTCAAGTAATGGTACATATCATAGCACATTTCAAAGAAAATTTCAAAAGCATATTGATACTCCAATCACGAAAAAATCCTTAGCATGAGTATTTCTGTCTCTTCTATCCTTCAATTCTATTTTTTTTTTATTTTAACTTTTTACTTTTAATTATTTATCATATTATGTTTTACTTTTCATGTTTATTTGTTCTTGTTCAAAAGAAAAACTTTTCAATTTTTCATATTTTTTCCACTTTCTTTCGTTAATTTGCGTTTCCTCTTTTTTTGATCCTCTTTTTAAGAAAAGATTTACGTTTTCTTTTAATTTTAATGCCATTTTTTTTTTTTTTGATCTTTTTATGTTCTTTGCTTTTCCTGTAGAAATTTATTTTTATTTTTATCTTAAATTTCTCATTACTCACTCACTACATTACAGTCTATCATTTATTCACTCATATTCACACTCATCAATTGATTTAGTTTTTCTCTTTTTTAGTTGAATTCTGTTTTTCTTATCATTATTCTGTTTAATCGATTATTCGTCATCTCATATTTACACTAAAATAATGTAGTTTTATAAAAACATAATATTTATCATAAAATTAATAAAAAAACCTAAAGGACCAAGACATGGATGCAAATTAGATGAGTATCTATAAATAAGGTTGGTGATGTATGTAAACGTAATTATAAAAAAAGCAAATATGAAGAAAAGAAAAATCAAAGAAAACCATGCAGTTCAATAAATTAAGTTGTTTCCAAAACGCCAAATAAGTTAGTTAGATAAGTAGTTTCATTCACTTTCTATGACTCTTTCAATTTCATTACCAGGATATTTTAATAAGTTTTCTCTACATTCTCTACCACCATATGGAACAGGACCAAACCTATTCAAAGGCCAAATTATATAGTCAACTTTCCCAAGTATTAGACCAGTTGAAATAGGGCCATAGGTATTTGAATCAATTGAATGAACATTGTCACCTTCAACCCAAACATGATTAACGGGTATTAAAACTTTATTTCTAACATCAGGGTATCTAGGTTTGATTAAATCGCCTTGTTTGCCTTTAATTCTTTTAATGTAAAAAGATTCTGGATTAATTGGAGATCTTAAAAAGACAACATCATTATAATTTAAATAATTGATTTTTTGACTATTCCATTTCCATAATAAAACATGTTCTTTCGATGTGAATGTGGGTTTCATTGATATCCCTTCGATTTTACCAATTGATACAACATGTTCATTTATTAAATAAAGTATTGGAATCCAAGATGCTATTGAAATTAGTCTCTTAGCTGTGTATGATATAATTGGTTTTGAACTTTGAAATTGCTGTTTTGAATTTTTCAAAATTTTTTGGAAAAAAGACATGACTTAAGTGAATAATATAATGCAACTAAGAGTGTATATCTTATATCTTATATCTTATATATGTATTGTAAATTGTTTTTTGCTTTTGAAAAATATGAATTCAATATTTAGTTCGATCTCTTCAGTTGCGACTTTTTACAAGAAAAACTGTGGAATCTTCTTAAATTAATTAATGTACTTTTTTTTGTAATTGAACTTAATTATTTTGTGTGTTTTTTTTTTCCATTATTATCATATCATTATATCATGCCAGCTAGTATAACCACCACTACCAATTCTGATGAATTTGAAGTATGTATACTAATCAATCTTCAAATTAGTTCAATCAACTTTCGTTTCGTTTATCCCAGAACGAGTTGTTCTCAATTAGATTACTAATACATAATTTGTTTTCAAAATAGACTGTTTATAATGTTTCTTTATCATGCGATGGATGTATTAATTCAGTTAAAACATCCATTGATAAATTAGAAGGAATAAGTAATGTTAAAGGTGATTTACAAACACAAACTATAACAGTTACTGGTTCAGCAGCTCCATCTTCAATTATCTCAAAAATACAAGATACTGGTAGAGATGCTATTATTAGAGGTACAGGTAAGCCAAATTCTGCTGCTGTTTGTATCATGGAATCATTTGATGAAAAAGATACAACATTACCTGTTAAAGGATTAGCTAGAATAATTAGTTTAGGTGAATCAAATATTTTAGTTGATTTAACGTTAAGTGGTGTTAAAAAAGGTAAATACTACCCAAGCTTTAGAGAATCTGGTAATATTTGGAAAGGTGCTTTAACTACAGGTAATTCTATTTATAACTTACCACCAGTTGAAGCAACTGAAAAGGAATCACCAAGTAGTGAATTATATAAATCTCAAGAATATATTAAAGTTCCATTAAAAATTACTGATTTAATTGGTAGATCATTAGTTGTTTCTAGTGATCCAGTTAAAGTTTTCTTAGAATCCATGTGTGGTGTTATTGCAAGAAGTGCCGGTGCTTGGGAAAATGATAAATATGTTTGTTCATGTACTGGGAAAACTGTTTGGGAAGAGAGAAAAGATGCTTTAGGTAAAGGTATTAATTAGTAATCGAATTTGTTTATCTTACGTTAATTTTTAGTAATATCGATAGAAAATTATTTTTTTAGTAAGGAGGAGGGAGTGATAGTGGTAAATACAGAAAAACAAAGTAAAATGGTACATAAGTATATGAAAACAGATACGAGAGAAGATGAATGAATGACAATAAACTACTAAAATACACCAAACAGTTCTGTTTTTTTTTTGTTCCTTTAAATATAGCAATATAACAAACACTTATATGATACCACCAATATTTTCAATATAATCTTCTTCAGTTAATGAATCTTCTGCATCATTTTCTAATCCATCATCACCTTCTGAACCAGAACCAACTTTTTTGGAAGTTTTACCTTTAGTTGCGCCTTTAACTGCATCAACTCTTGAACCACTTTTAGTATTTATTTTTGATTCTTTCAATTCCTTTTCAACAGTTTCCAGTAATTCATCAAAATCACTATCTTCATCATCCAATGGTCTTTTTTGAGAACCTTTCTTAATATTTGACTTTATTAACATTTCATTGCTGTTTCCTTTACCATCTAAACTTGAACTTGAACTTGATTTGTCATTAGTTAAATCCAATTCATATTCATAATCATCATCATCAGGTTTAATAAAAGTTAATAAACAAATAGAAAATAAAACCATTAATAAAAGATAGCCAAGCAATTTTCTTTTTGGTGATGTAAAATAATTAGTTGCTAATCTATCAACATTACTATTAGCTTTTCTATGTTTTGGTTTTAATGAATATGGTCTTGGTAAGTCATACTTTTTATTAGCATATCCTTGCATATCCTGTATTTGTTTTAAATATTGTAGTTTTTTAGTTATTTTAAACTTGTTGTAAACTTAAACCATTTTTATATAAACTTGATTAGAGATTTTTTGAAATTGAAATCAAAATCGGAAAATAAAAAAACTGCGTCGTGAAGTGACTGCTGGGTGTGGCGTAGCATTGAACGATTGATACTTTATTATATTATATTATATTATATTATATTAATAAGTAAAGTCAAAGGTAATAAGAATATAATAATAAATGTATATTCAAAAATATGAATCAAGAGAAATCTCAAGAACAAGAACAAGAAAAGTATAAGCATATTCAATTATAGAAATAAAATGAAATACATAAACAATTTGTATTTAATATAAATTAATTATCTTTTTTTGAAATACTACCATCATTAGTATTATCATTAATTTCATCAGCTTTTCTTTGATATTCAGTGTGTAAATTACTAACTTGTTTAGTTAAAGCTAAATATTCGGAATCTTTTTTCTTTATTTCACCTTTTAGTTCATCAATTTTAACTTGACTTAAAGGTTCTTCATCAACAATATTTTTTTGTAAATCTAATAACTTCTTCTTATTTTTAACCATTGATTTCAACATTAAAATATTAAAACCAATTGCTGAACCTAAAAATAAAATAGCACCTGTAATATACATATTTCTTTCATTGTAAAATTTTTGAGCTCTAATCTCCCATAAATTCCCATTAGGTAAAATATTACCATATGGATCTCTAATTGGTGTTAAATCATATTTTTTATTAACAACTTTTTGTAAACAATCAATAAAAATTAATCCATTTGCCGCTCCGATACAAAGAATAGTGATTTTAACATTTGGATTAAATAATCCATAATAAAATAGTTTAACAACTTTATTTTGAACAGATGGTGGCCATGGTAAAACTAAAATTGACATTGCAAACATTTCAGCAACCAATGCTCCAAAGATTAATTGCATTTGTAAAGACATATTTGAAGTATTTTATATTTATAATGCTTGTAAAATGATTTATAATTATTTGTGTTTATATTTCTAAATTTTGTCTTAAGTTTGTCTGTTTCTTTTTCAAATTAAAAAACACTTGATATAATATGCTATTAAAAGGAAACCAGAAGAGTGAGTTGGGTGAAATCAAGTTTTGCCTTGATGAAATTGCCAGGTGTTGAGCATTTTCACTTTTTTCTCATAATCAATCACTCGAATTTCGATTTGTTCTCACTGCGCCATTTCAAAATAAACATTTTTTTATTCAGTTTATTCAGTTTTTATACAAAAATTTAATATAAAAATTTAATACATGCTCTAATTTAAAGCAAAAGTATCAATTCAGCAAAGTATGTGAAAACTAAACTAAACTGATGTTCAAACGAAAGAAAGGAGAAAATATTATAGAATAAAAATGTTATTAGAAAAAACTTACTCTTTCATCAATTCAAAAAAAAAATATATAGAGTAATTAAAGAAAATGATAAACTTAGAAAATAATATATTCTTTTCTAAACTTACTAGTTTCCCAAAAAAAATAGTAAAAAAGGAAAACTGCAAAAAAAAAAAATATAATAAGATGAATAAATTAAACGAGTGAAATCATTCAACAGCAGCAAAAACTTGTATTTATCAGCTAATGGGTTAATCAGATAAAAGCTAATGAATTATACATGTAAAGAGCATTCCCATCTTCTTGAAAAAAAAAAAAGCACAATTAAATTAATTTGAAGTAAGCACTTGCTATGGTTAAAAATAAGTCAAAACAAACAAAACAAAAAAAGAGAAAAGACGGAAACAAAAATGTAAACAAAAAAATTGGCAAACTGAATTTGTAAATATGTATATTTTTTTTTATATTCTTTAGCTATGATAACTTTTAAATCAAAAACAAAAACCAGCAATTAAACAGTTATTTTAATATTTTATCTTACTTTTATTTTTTTTCCTGCAACAGAATTTTTTTGCACCTAAAACAAATTACACTGAAAACCCAAGTGTGAGTAAAACATTTTGTTATTTGTAATTGTTATAGAACCATGTATAATTATTCATTGTAAACCCCATTTCAAGCAGCACAAACAAAGGAATTTTGATGTGGATAAAAACGTTGTTGCGAATAGTAATCATTGTTACTATTAATATTATTGTAGCTAGTATTGTTAATATTATTATTGATATTATTGTTAATATTATTATTGATATTATTATTAATGTTGTTATATTGACCAATCATCGACATAGAACCACTAGCTAAATGATGATTATTATTTAAACCAGTACTCATTAAAGGAGGAATGGATGGATAAGTCGCAGATGATTGTATTTGAGCTGGTCCATTTGTATTTGAGTAAAAACTACGACTATTGTTATCAATCATTGGATAACTGTTATCGTTACTTTTTTCAAAGTTTAATTGCTGTGGTTTAGGTAATGAAGGTTGAGTTATCATTTGATTATACATGGAATAATAATCATTATTGTTTGATGCTTGCTGGGCAACCATTGAAGCATTATATTGTAACTGATAAGAATTTTCAAAAGCCAAGTGATGTAGCGAAGATGAAGAAGGTTGATGAGTAATATTATTAAGTTGTAATGGTTGAGGTAGTTGAGGTAACTGAAGAGCAGCAGGGATTGATGCATTAAGCGAAGGAGGTGGGATGGAAATCGGAGCAGGGAAGGAAACTGGAGCAGGAACACCAGCACCACATTGATGATACTCATCAAACCATGGAGATGAATTCAGTGGAGTATTAACAGGTGAGAATTGTTGTGATCTTTCAGAAAACAATGAAGTTGAAGGGGAATGATAACCAATCATTGGAGAAGTAGTTGCAGGTGGATATAATTCAGGAGTAGCAATATCAGATAAAGATTTATTAACATTGAATTTATCACACCAAGTTTCCCAACATTCTTCAATACAAGAATAACCTTGTTCATAATGTAATCTCCATTTGATTTCAGATAGCCACTTCTTTTCCAACTTGTTGATCAAATCAACATTTAATCCAGTAGCATCAGACCAGGATTTGTTTCTAAAAGTGTTATCATCATTGAATTTGTTGGCTAAAACTAAAGCAATAACTAAGTTTTCAAAAACTTTAGAATCATCTAAAATCGGAACATCGAATTTAGACATTTTGTCTGAAAGATACAAAAGAGCCAACATCAAAGATGATTTAGGTAATCTTGTAGCAGATAAAACAGACTTCACTGTATTATGTAAAGATGATGATGGATTGTCATTTCTTTTCATTAACCCATAACATAACCAGCAAACAAATTTAACCATTTGGTCCATATCATAATCTAAAACTGATGAAACTCCACCAGTTGTAGGTTGATCTTCGGAATCTTGTTGAGTGTGCTGTTGTGGTTGCGGTTGTGGTAGTTGATATTGAGATGGAAATTGTTGATGAGATGGCTGTTGATAACTTGGAGGTAAAACTGAAGGTTGAGGAAGAGGTAGTTGAATTTGTGATTGTTGTTGCTGCTGCTGCTGCTGCTGCTGCTGCTGCTGATCAGAAACATAATAATCATTTCTCGACACAGATTGATTGGTTGAGTTAGTAGGAGCTTGAAAATAGCCTTGACCAGTTGAACCATACCCAGAAGTGTAAGAAACAGAAGACTGATGTTGTTGGTAAGGATGTTGGGAAGAAGATTGAGGAGCTTGATAATTTGAATAAGGAATATATGAAGCCTGACGTTGATGATATAATGGCAGAACTGGAGGTTGTTGTTGCTGAGGAACACCAAAGAGGTAACCTTTAGTTGAAGAAACAGTGGATGAAGCAAACATCGTTGAAATTAAAGTAAATAAAATTCAGTAATGATGCGTTTGTTCGATTATTTAATTTAACGAGTTGAATTAAATAATAACAAGAAAATAAATAAGAAAAACAGGCGGATTGGGTAAACGATAACTTAATTAAAAGGTCGTTTAGTTGACAATAGGTAGATTTGGAGAGAATAAATGAATATCTCTATAATAAAACACACAAATTTGGAGGGAGATTTGTCCTTATATAATTATATTCTTGTAAGGTCTTTTGTCTTTAAAGAAAGAAAGATGATAAACTGGATGAATCAAGTTGAATAGAATATTTTATTTTGAACTTTCTCTTAAATGGCAAAAAAAGACAAAAAAAAATGTATAATCAACGTGGGAATCTGAGTAATATGAACTGTTTTTTTCTTTTTTTTTAAAGCTAACTTATTTTAAACAAAGACAGTTTGTAAAAATAAGATATAACTGAAGACTTGGTAGAGCTTAAAGGAACTAAAATACAATATCTATATTAAAAAACCTTTTTTTTCCGGTAAACCAAAAATTGCAAGAATAAAAGTTATAAAGAGGATTTGAGGGGTCTTTTGGACGAGATCTTTCAAAGGGAGTAGAAGAAGATGCCTTATATAGGTTGTTAGAGGTATATAAGAGCACGGATCAAGACTTCAACTATCAAAAATGGGATGTGGGATTGTTAAACAAGAGTGGTTTAAAAAAAAGGAAGGAAAATAAAAAGACAACACATGAGAGGGAATGAAATTGTAGGAATTATGTTTATTATAAAGGGTTTGCTGGTTCGGAAGCCAAATTTGTTGAAGCGACGAAGCTGGGCTGGCGTTTTTTTGTGTTAATTTTTTTGTTTTTTTTCGTTTTTTCCTGTACTTTTTTTTTTACTTTTTCTGAGAACCGGGAAAAAAGCAATTTGCGGCTGGGGCCTTGAGGCCTGGGTCTGGCCTGGAGCGCGGTGGAATCATGCCGCGCAGCTCGTCCCGTACGGGCCGACCACCAGGCGTTACCAGTTTGGGACAGGGCTGAAAAAAATTTTCAAAATCACTTTGAAGCCCGTGGTGGACTGAAGACCCTGGTCCGGCACGGTGCGGTGGTCTGGCTGCTCTTTGTCTGGGCGTGTGGTGCTCCGGGGACCGACCGAGGAGCAGTTTACGAATTTTGTTTTACGGTGAGGGTGAAAGTCAAGTCCAGTGCACTGAATTTGAAAAGAAGAAGGTTGAAATTAATGTTGAAATTAATGTTAATGTTGTAAAGATTAGTAATTCGAATTGTAGTAGAGAACGTATAGCAAGGGTTGCTTTCATGATTTGCACGGGTCGGGCAAGCTTGTGCCCGGTGAAGTTGCTGGTGGACAGATGAAATGAATTGTGTCTCTTTCTTTCTGTGTGTATTATGTATTGTGTATGTATTTCGTATTTCTGTGGTTAATTCTTTTGTTGATCTGTTTCTTATTTAGTGAGTCATTTACAGTTAAGTTACATTTGTTAGGTGGTTTATCTGTAGCTGTGGAGATTTTATATCTATCTATATCTATCTATATCTATCTATATCTATAAATATGTTTATTATGATTTAATGTATTTGGATTAGGATATGGATATGGATTAGGGTTAGGATTTGGATCTGAATCTGGAACTAGTGGAAAAGTTGTTTTTGTTTAACATGCGATGGAGGGGCGATTGACGAGACGATTTCGGAGCAGTAGGGATTGCAAATGACACAGATTTAGTTAACAAATAGAAGCTGCAGCTTGTATTCTCCTCTTTATTATGGTGATATTGGTAAAGGAGTTAAAGTACATTCATTTATTTATGCCATGGGTAGATAGTAGATAATAGATAATAGTATACTTTAAAAGAAAAGTTTTTACAGTTTCGGTTTCATATTTTAATGGACTTAGCTGTATGGCCTATTCATATTTATGAGCCCTGTTAAAGTAATTACTAATTATCTGTAATAAGTAAGTGTAATAAAGGGGAAGTGAAGTGTCTGCTAAAAAATCCAAAAAAAAAAATTATAAATAATATACAGGCGACAAGTGAAAGAATACTGACTTCCCTTCACCCTTTTTTAAAATCAAATCTGGATTTTGTCGGCATGTCTTATTCTATAATTAATTTTCAATATAATAGGTTCTACTTAATTCTCCACCTTTAATTAATGATGAATTTTTTGGCTTACTCGATTTAAATACTTTGTAATTTATTTATTGATTATATATATATTATATATTTATTATCAACAAATCCAGTGAGCAAAATTAAAAAACTATTAAAAAAACTAAAAAGTTAACGCCGGTTCGCTCAATTCTTTTAACAACCCACAGATTACTGATTATTATGGAAAATCTCTCAGTAATTTTAGTTATATATGAATTCTGCTGCATCTTTTCAATATTATATTTATAATAACATGAAAATGATTTCAAAATCCCGTAGATGGGGATGGGTTGGTCCGTTCCTAACTCAAAAAGAAGTAAAAGTAAAATAATCTATATGACCCACAAACCAATTAACGGCTTGTTTCCCAAATTTGATTTAAATTACTTTTATTTATACTTCAAGTATTCTATCAAGTCTAAACGGTTATTAATCTAGTTTCCAGGTTTTTTGAATTTTGTAGACCCATCTAATGATTCTTTATGTATTATATAGATTCACAGATAAATGGTAAATAGTATGGTAAATGATAAATGGTGCAATATTTATAATACACACCACCGCATACAAGTGTTGAAACTTATTCTTTTTGAAGTTGAAATTATTATATGTCGATCATACTTATGTGAATTGCTTATTCCTGTTGTTATTTAAGCAAAGTTTATAGTTAAAGCCAGCATTTTAATCCTAACTGGGAACATTTAGAGTATTTTTTTGCGGCTGACGTGCTCACCAACAATTTTTTTCCTTTTGATGACCTCAACTAATAACTCCTTCTCTTATGATTTGTCTCTAATTTCTTTAGTTTATTTACTATTAAATTATTCTTGTAGTCTTGTAGTGTGTTTTTTCAATTTGTTTCAG
Source organism: Ambrosiozyma oregonensis (nom. inval.) (assembly GCA_003706315.3). Classification (NCBI taxonomy): domain Eukaryota; kingdom Fungi; phylum Ascomycota; class Pichiomycetes; order Pichiales; family Pichiaceae; genus Ambrosiozyma; species Ambrosiozyma oregonensis (nom. inval.). The sequence continues at coordinate 21,318 of PPKY03000004.1, forward strand.
GAAATTATTCACTTTTAAATTACAATTCAAATTTTAAAGGTCACACATTACGCTGGACGACTGTATTAATCTATTTTATATTCTTTAAATAAAATTCTTCTCTTCTAATATGTTATCATGTGATGCAATTTACCCGGATAATAAAGTGTTGTATCATTCCTCAATTTTTTAATCCATATGTATAAAGACAATTTCAAATTTCCTTAATGGTATCATTTTAATAATGATACAAAATAACTTCAATAGGAATAAGAATTAAAAATAATATTGGATCATTTATACTGTCTAACTAACAAGATTTTATTTTCTTCGATATAAACTAAATCGTAAAAATTACAACATTACTTTTTTTTTTTGCAAAGGGATAATACTGTTTTGTTATATTGGATACTAGAAGCATCTAAATACATTATTTTAGATTTCCAATTTTGTAAAACCAAAAAAAAAACACAAAAAAATGAATACCTTAAGATAAAAAGGGGAGATAAGAGGCAGCAACGATTATCAAGTTTAGTGTTGAATATTTTGGATAATTATTTTATTTTAGAGAACAAATCTTGCACTAATTTGATATTTACATTCTAACTTATATCTCAGAATTCAAAGTTTCATATTTTAAATCTATAGAAATTTATTTAACATATTATTATTATCAAATGTAAAATGATTTTTTTATTCTAGTACTTATCTTCTTCTATGGTATCTTTATGAATTATACCACCTATTCATTTTTTTAGTTATCTAAATCAAGAGTATTTCCAGGATCTATAACATTTTTTTTCCAAAAGCTCACAAAATTAACTAATTTTATTCTAAAGATCCGTTTATGATGAAGAAAATGAATTTATTTAGTTACACGACCAACCTCTTTAAAAAAGATCAACTCGCGCAACACTAAGCCTATTTTATTAGTTTTATAAAGAAAGCTCCTTTCTTCTTCTTACAATAATAAAATACGTTTCTTAAAAATAAAATACCAAAATTATATTGATAGACCCCTTTGTTAATAAACAAAAATGAAAAAGCGTTAAAGTAGAATAAAATACATCAAAAAAAATTTAAAAACTGAGAAAAAATAATAAAATAAAACAAAAACAAATTCCAATTTGTTTAACCACCAAAACCATATAAAGTTCTACCTTGTCTCTTTAATGCATAAACAACATCTAATGATGTAACAGTCTTTCTCTTAGCATGTTCAGTATAAGTAACAGCATCTCTGATAACATTTTCTAAAAATGATTTTAAGACAGCTCTAACTTCTTCATAAATTAAAGCAGAAATTCTCTTCACACCACCTCTTCTTGCTAATCTTCTAATAGCTGGTTTAGTAATACCTTGAATATTATCTCTAAGAATCTTTCTGTGTCTCTTAGCACCACCTTTACCTAGACCTTTTCCACCTTTACCTCTGCCTGACATTTTTTATTAATAAGTTTTATAAGTAAGTTGAATAACGTGTTAACAAACTGTTGCTAAAACTAAAATTTGCGAGGGCAAAAAAAAAAAACAATTAGAAAAGGTGGGAATGATGATGTATTTATAAAGCATGTGTGAGAAATTGGAATTCAATTAAATTGCCATTGAATTCGAGGGGAAACAGAGAAATTACAAATAGTAGCGAAAGTGATTTACATAATCAACCACCATAGAAAATGTGGTTTTCGACCAATCATACTGCTGAAAAGGTAGCCAAATTCTACAAAAGTTTTAAAAAAAAGTGAAATTTTGAGCATGGGCAAACACCGCCGCAACGTTGTTTTCAGCACGCTCGCGCCATTCTCAAAATTTTCCCAAAATTTCCCAAAATTTCTTAAACTCACAGAAACAATTGGATTAATTTTTACCTAATTTGTTCGCTGAAAACTCTCACTTTAATTAGTGTGGACAGGTAATCTAAAACATTTAATTCTAACTTTGCGAATTTGCGAATTTGAGAATTTGCGAATTTTGCAAAATTGCTTATTTAAACACACCACTTCGCACTTTTTTTACATTTCATTTTATTTGCCACCTGTTTCTTCTTTCACTTCTTTTCTTATCATACTATCCTTTTATTTACATTTTTAATATGGCTAGAACCAAACAAACAGCAAGAAAGTCTACCGGTGGTAAGGCTCCAAGAAAACAATTAGCTTCTAAAGCTGCTAGAAAATCAGCACCAGCTACTGGTGGTGTTAAAAAACCTCACAGATATAAGCCAGGTACCGTTGCTTTAAGAGAAATTAGAAGATTCCAAAAATCTACTGAATTATTAATTAGAAAGTTACCTTTCCAAAGATTAGTGAGAGAAATTGCTCAAGATTTCAAAACTGATTTAAGATTTCAATCTTCTGCTATTGGTGCTTTACAAGAATCTGTTGAAGCTTACTTAGTTTCATTATTTGAAGACACTAACTTGTGCGCTATTCATGCTAAGAGAGTTACTATTCAAAAGAAAGATATTCAATTAGCTAGAAGATTAAGAGGTGAAAGATCCTAGGTTATCTATCTATCAAATATTAGTTTTACATTTTAAGCTTTAAGTTTTAAGTTTTAAATTTCTCTTAATTATAAGCTCTCTTGATACCTGTTTTCTGTAAATTATTTCTTTTTTATTATATGTGTTTTTTCTTTATCTTTTTATTTTTATTAATTGGGATCGCTTGATATTTGTTCAATATATTTTCGTTATACTATGATTGGGTTCATAAATTATATTATAATTATAATTGTAGTTGTAGTTTTAATTGTAGAGTTGGTGTTCCCTCGCTTACGTAATTCAATTTTGAATTTTGTCAAATATTCTCTCTTTCAATCTAAAATCTTTTGAAAATTTCTTATATGATTCATTTAAAATTAACACAAAATTTATCTTTACTGGTACATACATAAATACAATCTTTCAAATATGTCAAAACAAGGATTAGGAGTTGGTGCATTACCAAATATACGTACATTTTGGAAACAAGTTTTACTTTTAGGTGTTTTAGGTGTTGGTACAGCATATTTTGTTAAATCAAAAGTTACAATTAGACGTAAAAAACAATATATTAAAGAAACGTCATCATATGATTCGTTACAACAAGAACGTATGGCAAAAATAAAATCAGAAGAAGAAAATGAAAATGTTTATCGAAGACCAGGTTTCCCTATTAAAGATGATAATTCTCCTGTTTACTCTAGAAAATCAGAATTTGAAGGTGCTGGTAGTAGTTATATGAGTAGAAAATCTGGTGACAAAATAACTACTAGTATTTGGAATATTTTTAAATAGGCCTAAAATTTTAGAATAAGATGGGAATATGTTTTGTTCAAAATGATCAATAACTAATGTATGTAAATAAGGTGGTCGGGCTTTAGTAGTAATTTTATTTCTTTCATTTATTTATTTTTCTTTTCCTTTCTTTTACTTTTTCTAATTCATTTTATATATTTATTTCTTACTTGTACATTGCTTCAAGCGTTTCTTTTAATTTATTATTACAAATATTTGTCAACCAAAAAACAAACAAACTGTTGAAATAAAAGCACAAAAATGATTAAATAGAACTAAACACGTATAATTTTTTTTTTTGAAAGAAAATAATTTTTTTATAATTTAATTTTTACAATATTGTTTAAACATAGAGTAAAATATAATACCAAAAATACAAATAGAAAGATTCTCGAATCTCTCTCTTAATTTAACTTAACTTAACTTGAATTAAAACAACCAGTGAATTATTTATCATTAGTAGAAAAATAATCAGCCATTTCTTGGTCTAATTGTTCAACGGTCTTCTTAGATGGTCTCTTATTATTACTGTTGGCTTTCTTAGATGAACCATTAGCTGGCTTTCTTTCTCTTCCAGTACCTGAGTTACCTAATCCACCTCTTCTAGTCTTAACCTTTTGTTGTAATCTTGCCTTCTTGCTTTGAGCTGGTTGGTTAACAACTGGATTAGGTGTAATTCTTTCAGATAATGGCTTCAATGAAGGATCAACAACTAGTTCTAATCTTAGCTTAGATCTACCATTATCAATTGGTGAGTTATTATATTTGGTAACTGCCTCTTGAGCAAATCTTGATTGTTTGAAAATAACAGTAGCATTACCTGATGGTTGACCTTTTGCATTATATGATAGTGTGACTGATTGAATACCACCAACTTGTGATTGGAAAAATTCCTATAAAAATGAAAGAAAATTGAAAGTTAGTAATTTGTAAAAGAAAATAAAAAGATAATAATATAAAAATAATGGTTTTCAAAAACTAAAATTAAGTAATACAAAATGTGTAGTAAAATCAATTTAATCAAAATGAATTCCTTGCTGGTTATTTTATCATTCGATGAGGTAACATAATTTTAAAAGAAATATGAATTCAGTTGTAATACACATATAGTCGTGTAAATGAAAGGAATAGGATAATCAAGTGTAATGTCAACCAAAGTAAAAGTAGGAATTGATCTCAGATCTAGTTAATACAGGAGGAACGAACACAATCGGGACAAGCCATGTTGAACTGTGAATCAACCTAACTAGCCCACGCTAGTTAGGTCTCAACAAAAAAATAATATCAGAGGTTTGAATATTCTCAAACAATCAAAGTCTGTAATAGAACAATCTAAGTTTAATTAACTAGTTGAAAAAAATTCCTTCTTCACTCTTGGGGTACGAAAGTAAATTCATCAACTCATTCAAGAGGACGAAAAAAGGTTTGGGCATACTCAAGGTTCTTCTCTATATTTTGTAGTCTTCAAAGATGTGGTTGCAGCCAAAAAAATCTTCTCGTACATATAAATGAAAGAAAACATTGTTCTGAAACTTTGGATAATTCACTTAAGAGTAATCTTAAGCAAGAATTGGAGATAATTTAATAATATTCCAAACATCCATACTTATTTTAATAGAATAAGTAACCCAAAGTAAACAAAAAGGAGTGCTTTCTAATTTTGGAATATATGGTTGACAAACAATGTGATGACTCCAAATATATCATAAACAACGACAAATATATCAAAAATTACCAACTTCAAAGCACCAATCTTTTAAAACACAAATTGTAGAAAAACATAGTTTTAACCCAGTAAGATGATTCTCCTTTGATCACATAAAGCAAAAATTGTATTCTGGAGTGAACTATATCCAATTTGTGACTAGCAAAAATTGTATTCTGGAGTGAACTATATCCAATTTGTGACTATATTTTCATATATCCAATTTTTGAAGAATAGCTCTTTTTAGTGCATAGGAAATAATAATGGTAGTGTGTGTTACAGACTTTTTTTTTTTTGAAAAAACAAAAATATAAGAACTGCAAGCTTGTCATCTATATCTATCCACCATAACCTAATTAAATTTGTTTTATCACTTATGATAAAGCTAACCCATTCTTCACAAATTAACATCATGACTCCAGAAATGCAAATTTTCTTTATGATGCTAATCAAAAATTAAAAATAAAAAATAAAAAATCAATAACCAACTTGTAAAAACATTCCTATTCTAAATTTAATGAAACAACACACATTGTAAAATTATTAATTTGAAAAAATAAAGTAATTAAATAAAGCATACCTTGACAGCTTCAGTTTTAATATCTTTTGGTAAACCGCTAACAACGACTTTTTGAGCGTAGTTAAGGGCAGAAGCAGAGACAACAGATTTTGGTGCTGCTGGTTGTCTTCTTTGCAAAGCTTTTGAAGCAGCAGCTTGTAATCTCTTTCTGTTAAGAGCTGGGGCAATAGGAGCTCTACCTTTTGGTCTTGAAGAAGCAACAGCTTTACCAGCTTTGCCTCTAGCAGCGTTGACCTTTTTAGCTCTTGGAGCTCTTGGCTTGTCAGAAGCGATGATTGCGTCCAATGATTGTTCTAATGCAGACATAATAGTTCTTGTGTAAATTTGGGTGTAAGGGGGTTTGATTTAAAAGTATTTGTGTTTCTTTGTGTAAGGGCAAAGAACACCTTTTCGACTGGGAAATTTCTTGCTCAATTCTCAAAGTCAACGCTCAATTCAGCAATTTGAGAAGGGCGTGCGCGAAACAGTATCTGATTTCATCACGAACGAACAACAAACCGATTTCTAGGATTTAAACACAAGCTCAAACTCATAAGAATTATTTTGAAATCAGTGTTAAATTCAATCATTTAAATTATATTCATTAACAATGGCTGAGCGTGGTATGTCTTATTTAATCTGATTTTAAACTAATTAATCAATATCTAAACTTTTAAATTTAAATTCGAAGTTTACTAACAACTCATCATTTATTCTTTATTATAGAACTTTATCAAGTCTACCAATTATACTTCAATGCGAAACATTCACAATTAATAAATTTAGATTTAGATCTAGAATTAGGAAGTTTAGATCCAGAATATTTAACATTAGCTAAATCATATCAAATTAGATCTTTATTAGCATTATCTAAGTATGATGAAGCAGCAAAGAGAACAACTGATGAAACTTTATCAACTTATATTCAATTTTTAAAATCTGGAAGTAAACAAAGTGAAAAATTTGATTCATTTTTTGGATCAAATAAAGGAAATTCCTTATATAAAGCTTTATATTTCGCCAAAATTGGTGAATATGAAACTGCATTATCCAAATTAAATGATCAAGTTATCGATGATATTTCTTTAGGTGTTTATATTAGTTTAAAGCTAGGTAAATTGAAAGATGCTAATGGTTGGATTAAAAAATTTCCATCTGGTTTGAAAGATACTTTTATCTATAATCTTTCCACTTCATGGTTTGAATTGGTGCAATTTGGTGATTCTTTAGATTCAAGTTATTATCATTATGATGAAGTCACTTCAAACGAAGCATCCACCTCTATCAAATCTCTAATTTGTTTACTTGTCGCCAACTTGAAACTTTTACGTTTCCCAGAAGCTAAGCATGTTTTGGATAAGATCAATGCTACATATGAAGAAACCCCACAAATTGATGAATTAGATGAATGGAAAGCAGATCTAATAATTGACCAAATATCATATAAACTTTTAACTGATGATGATGAAGTTAGTTTTAAAGTGGAGACATTATTGGCTGATTTGAAGAAATTAAACCCAAAACATGAATACTTACAAGATTTGGAAGAAAAAAATGTTTTATTTGATACAATCGTCGAAAAGTACAAAGCTTAAGTAATTGGGTTTCTCATTATTATAGATCATTGTTATATGTATTTTTTTCTACTTTTTTTTGTGTTGTAATTTTTGTAATTTTTGAATTAAAATTCTTCATTGGTATATTATTTGCTATTTAAGAGGATGAAAAACAGCATCCCCTAAACCTTATAATGTTGAAGTAAAATGAAATTAAATTGAAACTGTTGAATGAAACTTAAATTATTTACAATCTATTTATTTTTTTTGTGAGTAGGGCATAAAGTATAGGTTTTGAAAAAAAATGTTTTCAAAAAACGAAAATAGAAAAATAGAATAGTAGGAAAAATAAAAAAGAACCATAATTTTATAAAGTCAACTTAACTACATTAAATGTAAGTATCTGAACTTTCCCTTTCTAACTCTTCGTCGGGAACTTCTTCTAACTCAATCTTTCTAGCTTGCTTAATTTGAGATTCTTCCTTTTCCATTTTTGGAATCTTAATTTCTAAAACACCATTCAAAAACTTTGCTTTGATATCTGCTTCATGAATTAATGGATAAGAAGGTAATTTTAATATTCTTTCAAAAGAACCAAATCTCTGTTCTGAAACTGTCAACACCTTGGATAGATCAACATATGGATCATCCTCAGCTAAATATGGATTTTTAACTTCACCTTTGATAACTAATTCAGAAGACGATGGATGGAAGTTAATATCGACAAACTCCTTTGTCACACCAGGTATTTGTAAGACTACAATGTATTTTTTTTCAAAATTATAAACATTCAGTGGTGGTGAAAAAGGCTTACTAATGTTGTGTTGAGGAGCCGAGACTTGTAATGGGCTACTTAACAAATTGTCCACTTCTGTCTGTGGATTGCTAGAATGAATATTTAAGGATGTACTTGGTCTTCTTTTCAGTTGTCCTTGAGCAGGCTTCTTTGTAAAAGACTTTAATGAATCTAATGGAAATGGGAAAGGTGTCTGAATATTTGTGGAAGATATTTTAGATTTAACTTGAGAAGTAGCAGGGTTGACATCTGCAGAATCATTAGTTTTCTGTTCAACCTTCTCTTCCATATCAATATCCTCATCAGCAGCTTTTTCCTCTAATTGACCTAAATCTTTCTTATTCGATAAGAGATCCAAAGGATCAAATGAAGATAATTTCTTATTCGCAGCATCAATTCCTGATTCAGAGGTAGGAGCAATATTATTCTTTTGTTTCAAAGAAGAACCCCCATTTTGTTCATCCTGTTGTTTTAATAACGCTTGTTGTAATAATGAATTAATTAAGTCATTATATTCGTCATCTCCTGAATTTTTTAAAGCGTACGAAGCAGGTTGAGCAAATCTTTTCCATTTTGGTTCTTCTCTTTGTGTATTTTGTTGTCTAGTAGGCCTTGAAATTGAGTAAGGACCAAAGCCCCCAGAAACTAAAAATGGAAGAGCATTGTATGCTGCTTCTTCATCAATGTTAGAGCCAGAAGTACCATGTGGGTCATAGTAAGTTGATCTCAAACCATCCTGCTTACTAACTTGTTCCGGTTCGGTTGGTGGTTCTTTGGCTTCAGCTTCATTGTCATCTTCATCACTTTCATCATAGTAACTTGTAGAAGCATCTGGATAGCCATATCCTCTATTAGGTAAGCCAGGTAATTCACCTGGATAAAATTGATAGCTTGGGACACGATAATCTCTATAACCATCATAATCGCCGTAACCCCCATAACCTCCAAAACCTCCATAACCACCAAATGGAATTCCTCTTCTGTTTTGCAATTGCTGTTCTTGTTGTCTTTTATTTACTTTTTGCTGTTGAATAGCTTGTGCAAGTTTGAATATATCTCCAGAACTAGTCGAACCGCCCAATAAACTAGAGAAATCACCTGAGGTCTGTTCTGGTTGTTTTCTAGAATGTCTTTTTTGAGAACGAGGATTGGTACCACCTAATATGCTTGCAAGTAATAAAGGATCCATTGTGATTTAATTTTGAATTATGAGACTTGAAATACAAAATACTAAATGAAGAGAAATGAATATTAAGAATATCGGACCATACTTATATCTACAACCAACTGAGGCACGGCCATCACCCCAACTTATTACTTCAACCTTCTAGAACCATCCCGCACTTTCCGTTTTCAATATCAAAAATAACGCCGGAAGTAACGCCGAATATCCTTACATTTTAACCAAAATTGAGAATTAGGAAGCAATTAAATTAAAATGAAATGAAACACACAAGACTGATGAAAATCAAAGTAAACGGATATTATCCAAAATAACAACAAAAAGATAGCTCAGTAAAGTAGAGAAAGAACAGAGGAGTTAAATGTTTGTAAGAACGAAAAAAGTTAAGGGATAAAAAAACATGGAATTATGCAAAGCAGCAAAAACAAAGTAATTCAAAAAGCAAAGTCTGGTAAGCCAACAAAGTGTGAAGAAGTGAAGAAAATGAAAGAAATCAGTAGCAAAAAAGTGTCATTAATATCAAACAAAATAACCAAAATCCATGTTTTAATCGATTCAAATATGGTAAATTATTTGTCATTATTAATGTAAAGAATTCCTTTACAACTATATACAAAATCTCAAAACATTATCATTCATCATTCAATAATCTGTGGTTACAGTTAAAAAGTAGTTCTATTTTTTTTACCTTTCTTCTTCCCTTTTTTCAGCTGTTTCTTCTTGCTACTTCCCTTCGCTGCTCTTGAAGTTGGTCCACTTGTACTTCCAAGTTTAGGTGAAGGTGTAGAAGAAGATTGAGGCTCAGGACTAGGCGATGATGAAGTTTGGTTGATGACTAAGTTGGATGGAGTTTTTGATAATGTCTGGGAAGCAGAGGCCATAGTGGTAACCGGTGGAAGTGGTGTTGCTGATGAAGTCGATTTCTGTTTCTTCAAAAATTCTGAATTTTGTTGTTGTGATGTACTTGACCCTTCTCTGACTACATTTTCTTTTTTTGAAGAGCAAGCACTTTCTGGAAGGGATGGAAGTGATTTGGTAAAAACTCTTTCATTCAAATCAATTTCTTCAGGCTCTGGACTAGATTCAGTCTTCTTTTCATTGGAGCAATAAGAAGGTGGATCGGATCTAGGGGTGCTGTTACCACTCTCTTTGCTCAAATTAGAAACTGATGAGTGTTTCAAAAGAATGTCAGGAGTAATTGCAGTGGCGGCTGATTTAGTAACTGTAATAGCAGCATCAGAGGATGACGCCTCTCTAACAGGTTTCTTTAATTCTTTGCCCAGAAAATTGGGTTTCTCGACTAAAGATTTAGGACCAAAAAATGTTTCTTCATCTGATGGATAGTGAGGAGGTAATGTTTCACCGCGATCCAGTAATTGGTCTTGTTTAATCAACTTTGGAGAATAGAGGGGTGGAGCACCAATGGACCCTTCATTATGGTTTTCACAAAATCCTAATTTTTTAACATTAGCTTCGATAAACACAAATCCTAATTGTCCCAAATTGACAGTAACTTTACAAGGAGAACCAACTGAACCAATACAAGGGTATAATTGAGCTCTGAAATTTTTTACAATTTCTAAAATATTTTTACCATTGTGAGTAATGAAGATGGAGCCAGATCCGGCTTTATAGCCCACACCAATTACATCACCTTCAATCAACTGAGGTAATATTACAGGTAAATCCAAATCATTCAAAAATGGTCTACCGCTTAATCTTAATGAACCATCAGTTTGGATCCCAACGGAATAAGGGGATAAGCCAGGTAATTGAAAATTAGGATAAGGCGAAGTGGATAAGCCAATGGAGATCAAAGTTTTTTGAGGATTAAAGTTGAATAATTTAGTTTCAAAATAAACAGTATCATTCTTACGGTTTTTCAAAGGCAAAGACATATTCAAAGTAGTTGAAGACATTTCTTCAGTAAGAAATGAAATATCAGTCAAGTCTTCGACAACGAAAGGAACAGTTTTGAACATTAATGATCTATAATCTAGTTCTTCGCAAGTAGATGGCTCAATATTAGTGGATGAGTATTTCTTCTTGACGGAAGTAGGTAATAAAGAAGTAGTTTCATTGATTTCTAAAACATCACTTGTTTGTGAATGAAATTGATGTTGTTGGTCTTCATCTTCATTTTCCTCCTCCTCTTGAGTTTGTGTATTCTCTTCATCTTCAATATTTTGTATTAATTCAGATAGTTGCTCTTGGTAACTCTCAAAATAAAAACAGTTTATACCCCTGTCTCTGATCAATAAATAAGATGTATCAATTTCACCAAAAGCAGTATTAAAACTTAAATCAGGTCGATTTTGTTTGAAAAATTTCAATCCAAGTTTAAATCTCACTTTATCTTTGTATTCTAAACCATGATATAATGACTTTGAATCTTCTTGAATCTTATTTAAATCATCATCTTGTGATGGCGCTAAAGACCTAGGAATAAAATGGCCGTCATCTTCTGGAGGCGTTAAAAATGAATCCCTGTAACATGAAATGTAAATTAAGAAAAAAAATGAAATTATCAGGAAAACCGTCATCAGGGCTGAAAATAGAATCAAGTAAGTCACCTGGACATCATCCAGATTGAACGCCCGAAGCCCAGAGTTGATAGAGAAAGCCATAGTCGTATCAGTTTGTTGGGATCCAAGAAAACCTAAGAAGTTACAACTTGAGTTTTGTTAAATGAACGACTATGTAAGGAATATCAACAGTAATCACAAGCTATAAGGAATAAGATCAACCTATAAAATGATTTTCTGTTTACACCTTGATTCTCAAAATGAAAATGGAAAGGGTGCGTGTACGTCCCTGAGAAGTTTTTTTGATTTTAGTTTGAGAGGCTTTCTCTTTTTACTGTTTACTTATAATACAATTGGAAAGCCGCTTTGCAAAAGGTTAACATATTGCGAATCGACTTTTAAAGAATTAATGATGTAGAACTAGAACTTTTATTTAGAGGAGAGATCATAAACATTAAAAAGTACTGGAGGAGGGAGAAAGCTGGAAGTACCAAGAAAACAAAAACAAAAATAAGGAAGAAAGGCTTCTAAAAAAGGATACATGTAGCCTAAACAAGGGGATATATTATTTTATCAGGATGTTATATCAAGTATGAACTTTAAGAAAGAGAGTTAAAAAAAATTAATATAGTAGAAATATCAATTTTGTGTGAGAGAATCTTGTTAGATATATATGACAGATTAGTTAAAATAAACTACAATTAAAGTAATAATTCAAGTGGGTTTTCAATAATAGTCTTTAAAGCTTTAATATATTCACCACCCTTAGCACCATCAACAACTCTGTGGTCAAATGTACCGGTAATGTTAATAACATCTTCAAACACGAAGCCATTTGGATTAGCCTTGTCTGGAACAGCCTTCTTATCGACAGTACCAATGGCAATGATTGCAGATTGTGGAGGGTTCAAAATGGAAGTGAATAATGTGACAGCATGGTTCATACCTAAGTTAGAGATGGTAATAGTACCACCTTGGAATTCTTCAGGTAAAAATTTATTGTCTTTGGCTCTCTTACCTAAATCTTTAGCTTCCTTGGAAATCAATTCTAGACCCTTAGCATGGGCATCCTTAACAATTGGGGTAATTAAACCAGTTGGGGTAGCAACAGCAATGGAAACATCAACAGCATCGAATTGTCTGATAACTCCTTCTTCTTCTAAGTAATAGGCGTTAACATCAGGAACTCTTTGAGCTGCCTTAGCAATTGCCTTTATCATTAAATCATTAACTGATAATTTATATCTATCATTAGCAGTCGCATTTAATGATTGTCTTAATTTCAATAATTTAGTGACAGAAATGTTGGATGAGACAATATAATCTGGAGCAGTTTGTTTGGAAGCTAATAATCTTTTACTGATAACTTTTCTCATATTGGTTAATGGGATATCGGTGAAAGTAGCGGAGGCTGGAGCAGCTTTGCTAGCTGGGGCAGCAGCAGCAGCTTTTGGTTGAGCTTTAACTGATTCAACATCCTTAGCAGTGATTCTACCATTTGGACCAGTACCTTTAATATCCTTCAATGAGATTCCTTTTTCTAAAGCAATAGTTTTAGCTAATGGGGAGGCTAAAATTCTACCAGATGGCGCAGAAGAAGTAGTTTTTGGAGCAGATGGAGTAGATGAAGAAGCTGAAGATTCATTAGAAACTGGTTCAGAAGCTTTTTCTTCAGCAGCTGAAGAAGGAGCAGCAGCAGCACCAGAATCACCAGCATCAGCGGGAGAGAAGTTAGCAAAAGCGGCAACATCTGCTTTATCTTCAACATAAACAGCAATTGGTTTACCAACAGGCACTTCTTGAGCGCCATCTCCAACTAAAATCTTAGCTAAAAATCCATCATCTTGAAATTCAAAATCCATTGCAGCTTTATCAGTTTCAACTTCGGCGATAGCTTCACCAGGAACTAGTTGATCACCTTCCTTCTTGTGCCATTTGACCAGATTACCCATGACCATAGTTGGGGATAAAGCAGGCATTTGAATGACAACATGATTAGGAAATTTAGAGTCTGAGTAAAGTCTTGAAGATAATTTCAAAGAGTTTGAAGTAGCTAGAGAAAATCTAGAGGAAGACAATCTAAGGACTGGTCTAGTTGCCAGTCTTAATGTTGCAATTGCGGACATCTTTCTAAGGGTGTGTTTTGTGTGGGGAATAGTATCAGCTAAAGGCTTTTGGGTAAAAAGACGGGGTACAAGGAAGAAACAAGATCACGATCAAAATGAATTGGAGTTTTCGTTAGCAGTTGTTCAATTTGGATACAAGTTCAGCTCAGGAGATTTGGCGGAGTGTTCTGATCCTTGACTCGCGCGGCTTCTCTGGGTGGGGGGTATTGTAAATTAAATTGGTGTGGTCCGAACGACGCGGGGTCGGTGGGTCGCTTTTTGATTCTGTCAAAATATAAGTGCGGGTCATTAGAAATCATCGAAAATTTTGAACTTTCTATTGGATTTGACTGGATATTGTAAAAGATGACTGGAGCTGGATAATAACTACAATCTTTTTGAACTCAATTTCACAACTCACATAACATACAACAATGGCTGCATTAAATTTATCTGAAGAATCTAAAGAAAGAATCACCAAGATTATTGAAACTACTAAGACTATCACTCATTATGGATGGCTTCCTTTGATTTTATACTTAGGTTGGAAATCAACTTCAAATAGACCAAATTTGATCAGTTTGTTCACTCCTTTACCCACCGCTTAAGTCTAATTAAGCTGTTGTTTTATTTCCGGAAATACAAATTGTAAAAAAATAAAATTCAAATTGGTGTTTAGGTTATCATATTTCATGGTTTGTTGAAAGGTTCTCTGATTATTATTGTGCCGGTCAAAAACATTATCTACCAACTTATACTTTGGTCATGTTCTTTAATTTGTGTATATAGTTACTTCTTGTTTAGTGTCAATAATAAAGTTACGTTCTTTAATTAAATTGTAAGTCAATATCATAAACTACAATTTAAATTCTTACAAATAGCTTTAAATGTTTTACCATTAGGTAATCCAACAACGTTAAAATAATCACCATTGACTCCTTTCATCATTAAAGCACCCGTACCTTGAATTCTAAATCCACCAGCAACCTCCCATCCTTCTCTTGTTTTGCTATATGCATCAATAAATTCATCAGTAATGGATTTATCCATGATAATTTCAGTAGATTCAGTAAAATGTTCAATTTTAACATTTTGAAACCCAACTTGGCATGAAATTACCCAAACCCCAGTAATAACTTCAACTGGACTACTTGAATCTCTCAGCTTTTTTATAACTCTTGCATTTTCTGTTTCAGTCTTTGGCTTTTCATAAATTTCTCCTTCATTCGTAACAACCGTATCACTTGCTAATAGTAATAAATTATTCTTTACATATTCTTCAGGATTGGCAACCATTTCATCCCAAACAGCATCGATTTTACCTTTTGAAGTTTGTAAAACATATTCTTCAATTGTTAAATCATCTTTGCTTAAGTTTTCTTCAAAATTTGATGGTTTAACAATTGCTTCAAATCCCATTTGATTTAAAATCTCTAATCTCCTTGGTGAGGTTGAACATAAGTAAAATGTGTAATTTTCTAACTTTTTGAATATTGGATGAGTTTTAATTGGTGTCATTGAATATAATTGACTTTATTTTTTTTGGATTGTTCAATATCAAGAATACTGAGAATCATTGAAAGAAGTAACTAAAGATAAGATATGAAAATTATTCATCTCGCTAAACTCCATTGCGGTCTGAAAATAAATACCTTCAGATCCAAGAAATTCAACTCGCTACCATTTACATAGATTTAACGTTTTAAAAAAAAAATTTAAAACGATCGCAAATAACTTTATTAAATGACTATTTTTAAAAAAAGGGTAATTAATTATACATGCAAAACAAAATATAAAACAGAAGCACTAAATCTATAACTTACTTATATCGAAATCAATACCTTGTTCTTTTAATTTGTTTTGTTTATTTTTTAAATTAGTTTTGGATTTCTTCTGTATTTTTCCCCACTGTTCTAATGATTTAGGCTTATCATTTCTAACTTGCGAAATCTTACTCCATGGAACAGGCTTATATTTGATATTTGAACCAGTAAATAATTCATCGTGTATTTTTTCAAATGGTAAAACCGAAACTTTTAATTGGTGATTGAAAATTAAATAATTATTCATTGTTTCAGCAGCAACTTTTGCAACTTCTAAACTTTGGAATTCTATGAAGGCATAATGTTTGGATTTACCAGTTTTCTTATTTCTTGATAATCTTAATCTTGTAATTTCACCAAATTGAGTAAAATATTTACGTAGTTCTTCTTCATAAAAACCATGTGGGATTCTTCCAACATAAATAACTCCTCTTTTTTTTTCTTTATTTGTAGATGATTTGGTTGATTTAATTGTGGATGACTTAGGTGTGGTAATTGAATGCACTGATTGTTTAGATGTCACTGTTTCTTTCTTACTTTGTGTCTTTTTAATTTCTTCTTCTTCTTGAACAGAATCATCAACTTCTAATCCTTGTAAATCTTCATCATCACTTTCGTCAGAAGCTGAATCACTTAAAACCTCTATTTCATCCTTGTTTAACTCTTCTTGTTCGACCTCTTTTTGTTCTTCAACTATTTTCTTAGTTTGGACTGGAGCTTTTTTAGTAGTTGTAACTTTCTTAGCTGATGCTTTCTTTGTAACTGGTGCTTTTTTTGAAGCAGTAACAGCGGACTTTGCGCTTCTTTTAGATGATTTAGATGGAGCCATTTTTTAATAGTTTGTATATAATTAATTATATGGGGAAAATTTGCAAAACTTTTACTAAAAATTAGGAAAAGCGATGAATTTTGCATACCTATATTATAATATATAGATAAAAATTTGAAAAAAAATAAATCTTCAAATTTTTTTTTGTGTTGCGCACTAAGATCGAAAAAAGGTCTATCGACGAGCGACTTTTTCTCAACTCAAAAAAGTTGATCACGTTTTACTGGAATCCATTATTGGTTTATTCTCATAAAACATATATACAGTCATAATTCAGAATGTTATCAATATTTGTTGGTTTTACTGAAATAAACGAATATTAAGATATTCTGATTTCAAAATCCCAAAATTATTTCATGTTTATATGTAAATCTGACTTTATTTCTTGGGATTTAATAAGTTTTGAAAATTGAAAATAATGAAATATTAGACTTCGGTAGTAGTAATAAAGGAGCAAATTTAAATGGTAGCGCATTATTACTGTCATACTCTAACTTATCTCACTCTTTCTCAAGATTAACAAGAAATTCCGAAATAGTTTAGTTTTCTCATTACAACTTTTGATTTCAATTCTGTTATCGAGTTATCGGTAAAACTGCTCAAAAAGGCAACAAATTCATCGCAGTAATCAAAAAAGGCAAAAAAACGCAATTTTCCAAATCCAGGCTGTGTCAGGAAAAGTTTCCAACGCGATCAGCTCAACAGATATGAGATCAAAAAGTTATACGAAGACCTTTATCATTGATGTTTTTCCTTTACTTTTTGCCACCTTGATTAAGTCAATCTTATCCTATATACATTTAACTATCAATAATGTCCAAAATTTTTACAGCTGACGAAGTTGCAGAACATAATTCAAGAGACGATCTTTACCTTATTTATGATGGTAAAGTTTATGATTGTACAGAATACTTAGACGAACATCCAGGTGGTGAAGAAGTCATCATGGACTGTGCTGGTGCTGATGCCACTGAACCATTTGATGATATTGGACACTCTGAAGATGCTAGAGAAATTCTAGACAATATATTAGTTGGTGAATTAAAAGGTGGTGCTATCAAGAAGACTCAAGCTAAAGTTGCCAGTAGTGATGGTAATGCTTCTTCTCCATTACCTTTAATTGCAGCTGTTGGTATTATGGTTGCTGTTTGTGCATTTTTTGTTTTGAAGAAAGATGCTTAATTCATTATTACATTTTAACAATATCATTCAAATCAGTTCAAATGTGTTGGGTCTCTCAAGCATTCATTTAACCTCATAGAATTAACATCTTTGACTCATCATCTATATTACTGAAATTGTGTCCTTTACTTTAATCGATCATCTAATCTTTTTTTTAATCACTCTTTCCTCTTATCTTAGTTGTTTTTTCTCTTCTTTTTATCTTTTTTTTTGTTCTACTCCTTTAATTTATTTAGATATATATAGTTATGGTTCTTACTTATTTTTTATAAGCTGTGGTGAATCTCATATATCTGTTGAACAGTTTTCACCTAAGTTTTTGAAAAGGTTTTTACATAATTTAGTCTTACCCCATTTGTATTGTGCTTCGATGTTTTCAGACAGACTCTTTAATCTATGTAGCTTACCAATAATCTATTGCCTGGCTCTTATTCGCCAGTTTAATCAAATTCGCTAATATCCTAATAGAGATTTGGAATTTTCTCAACAACGAGACGACTGTCGCGACGATCGACTAGAGACTAGAGAAACTTTATCTTTCAGCGGGTAAAGAAACCTTAAGGTTTTAACCAAGTTAACCAAGTTGGAAAATATAGAGCTGACTAAATAAATGATCCATTTTTGGTTAGGTGGCATTTCAAATTTGAATAGTTTTATTTTAACAATCAGAAAGAACAAAAAAAAAGTTTAAGACTTAGGAGTATTTTGAGGGACTAATTAAATAAATAAACTGAATCAAAGCATAACAAAAGTATAGACAAACTATATAAATAAGACTATAGTATATTTCAGTATATTTACTTTTATTTCAGTATATTTGATTTAATTTTTATAATTTTTTAAATTTTCAAATTGTCGATTTCTATTAGTCCAGTGAATTACTCTAGTTGAGAGATTTCTGAGTTGGGGAATCTGGAACAAACTAAGCATTATTTATGATTCGTTCATCGTGCGTTTAAAGGCAAAAAAAACAACTTATGTGATGGTTTTTAAAAATTACCTTTATTAAAGTTCTACTGAAGACAAGAGAGATAATTGATTTCATAAAGTTTGTAGTATTACTAGTAATAAAAGATGAAAAAAGTCTTATTGTTTTAAATGATCCTGAAAACTCCAACTATACATTATTCATTACTGTGTCAGATGTAGTAAAAACTATTCTATAAAAAATGGAAAATATGATTGACTTCGGAGAATTTTTAGTCTTGCCATATATTATGTGTATTCAGCAGGTAGTTTACTCTTTTCATTTAACATTTTTAATATCCTTTTCAATTTCTGTCTTGTATTTTTTAAATTCCTTGGTTACTTAATTACTAATTACTGTAAAGAAGTAATTCCAGAAATATAGATTTTAAATCTAAAAAACGATCAGTAATTAGAACTGTATAAAAGGAAAGCATTACTTCTTTCTTTCAAAAACAAAATGGACCGTTGTGTGTCAAATGTAAATTTAAGGGTTTCAAACTTTATAAAAAGGGGTCTGTGTCTCACAAATCTCTTCTCTGCTGCGCTTCTTTAGTGACAGACCAGAAATATAAAAAAAACATTCATTCATCTTTCGCCAACTTACCTCTCTTGCTCTTTATATTAGAACTCCGTCTTCATCATTCGATCCTTTAAGAAAGTCACTAAATACAGTTCTTTTCTTATCATTTAGATACCACTTCATATAATTTCAAGTTAGACGCAAGTTTTTTTGTCTACACTATCATACAATCCTTTCTTAGAACACGTAACGTATATTATTTCTTCTAACTTGAAACCACAAGCCACAACCACAATTAACTGATAGAAAATAATGTTGTTCAAATCATTACCTACCTTCGTTTTAGCAGCAACAATTGTATTATTGTCTATGAGCCCTACCAGTGCTTTAGAAGATTCTCATGATTTAATCAATGATCAAATTCTAGAAAGTTGTGCTTATGTTGCAAACACCAAAGATTCATACAATTGGTTTTTTTCTGAGAACTTAGATCCAAGAATCACAATCAGATACCCATCAGTTGAAAATATTTACGATAGTAAAACTAAAATTAATACCTTGATTATTTCTTACACTGATTTGCAAAAAGTGAAACTTGAAAATTCTCCAAATGTTAAAGTTTGTGATGAAACAGCAATCAATAATAATATTTGTACTTTTGATGAACCTGAATCACCAGAAAAATTGATTACATTGGAAGAATTGTTGCAATTAGAAAAAAATGATCATTCTATTAGTCATTTTGATGTTAGTCCTGCAACTGACAAGGATGGATTCAAGTTTGATGTTGAATACAGTGATATTTACTGTATTATTTTCACTCCTCAAGGTATTTTAGATGATAAGAAATTACCTGTTATTATTGATTGGCAACAATCTTTTGGTAAATTATTAGTTAGTGAATATCACATGTTATACTATAGTCTAACCTTAGCTGTTGCTTATGGTTTACTGTCTTCTCTATATGGCTATTACATTTTTAAGAAAATTAATAAAGACAAGGCTAATGCAGTTTTGAACAAAGAGACCATTTATCAAAGAGAATTAATTCAATTTAAGGTTTTGACTTTCCTTGTT
Source organism: Ambrosiozyma oregonensis (nom. inval.) (assembly GCA_003706315.3). Lineage (NCBI taxonomy): Eukaryota > Fungi > Ascomycota > Pichiomycetes > Pichiales > Pichiaceae > Ambrosiozyma > Ambrosiozyma oregonensis (nom. inval.). The sequence goes on from PPKY03000004.1 coordinate 41,403, forward strand.
GGTTCTGCTGTTGTTTTCTTCTTAACTTTCCTCTTTTTCCTTCAATTAAACAAATTAGGCTACCATCATTCTTCTTTTACTCTTTTTGTTATTAGATTTGCTGCTTTAGCAGTTGGTGCTTTATTTAACACTTGGGCTCTTTACAACTTAATGTTATTGGCTACTGGTTGTTTCTTTGGTTTCCATAAAGATTCAAAGAGATTATTGTTCGTTCAAATTACTTCTGGTATTTTATTGTTAGAATTTTTGATTTATGATATTGAGGAATCAAGAATTTATTCCTTATTAAGAGGTCAGAAGTATTTCTTAGCAGATTTGATGTATTATGAGTTAGTCTTTCTTTTCTTAGTTTCCTCTTACTGGTCTTTCCAAACTTATAAAGCAATTAAAAATCAAATTATTGCAAGAAAATTAATAACAACTTATATTTTAATTTTAATTATTTTCCTTTTTGAATTTGGAGTTCATGGTACTATCATTCAAGATTACATTAACCAAAAGTGGGTTGCAATTTCTAATTTGACTAAATGGTCCTACATCATGACATTTGCCTTTTCCGCTTTGATTTCTTTCATCTGGAGAGATGTCAGATACGAGAACAGTGAAATTATTTAGACCTATTCTCTTACTGTATTCAATATTATAGACATTTATTTTTTGAAAAACTTAAAAAATACCGATCTATCTATTCTATTTTTTTTGTTAAATACTACCTTTTATATTATATTATATTATATTATTTTGTTGTTTTTATTTTCAAAACTTTTTATCGTTGAAGTTCTGATTTGTGAATTTTTTTTCCTATTTTCTTGAATGAAAAAATACCATTAAAATTCTAAATTTTTAATTTTAATAAAACAAACCAAACATGTATGATTACGCAATTTTGATTTGACCCCCTTTGAAGAGGCGCCGCGAGGAAAACTGCTCGGAAGAGAAGAAAAAGAGAAGTTCGTTTGGGGAACGAAAAGAAGCGAAACGAGAGCGAGTTGAATATCGTAAGAGGTAGAAAAAAAAAACATAAAGTTATTTATCTTTGCAACGATAGAAAAGCTGTTTATTGGTAAGCATTACTTTCTTTTATTTACATACTCACATTCATTCACTATTCGGATTATACGATATAGAACCAACTATAGAATATTAAGAATTGAAAATGGAAGTTTTATCTGAGTCTTACAACTCTACAGGTGCCGGATTATTAAACGATACCGTTTATGCTGTCAATCAACTTGATTTAGATTTAAATTCCATCACTACCTATTTATTAGAACTCTGGAAAGGAACATCATGGTTAAAATTAATTGTAACTTTAATAGTTAGTTGTCTGGCTTATGATCAAGTTATGTATCAAATTAGAAAAGGGTCTATCGCTGGTCCAAGATTTAAAATTTGGCCTGTTATTGGTCCCTTTTTAGAAAGTTTAGATCCTAAGTTTGAAGAATATAAGGCCAAATGGGATTCTGGTCCATTGTCATGTGTTTCTATTTTCCATAAGTTTGTTGTTATTGCTTCTAATAGAGATTTAGCTAGAAAAATCTTTCAATCACCAAGTTTTGTTAAACCTTGTGTTGTTGATGTTGCTGTTAAAATTTTAAGACCAACTAACTGGGTGTTTTTAGATGGTAAAGCCCATGTTGATTACAGAAAAGGTTTAAACGGTTTATTCACCAAACAAGCTTTAAGTGCCTATATCCCAGCTCAAGAAAAAATTATGGACAAATATTTAGAGAAGTTTGTTAATCTGACCAAAGATGGTCCAGAAGTTTTCTTCCCTGAATTTAGAGAATATATGTGTGCTATTTCTTTGAAAACTTTTTGTGGTGATTATATTTCTGATGGTCAAATCAAAGAAATTGCTGATAAATATTACCAAGTTACTGCTGCTTTAGAATTAGTTAACTTCCCAATCATTATTCCTTATACTAAAACTTGGTACGGTAAAGTTACTGCTGATATGACTATGAATATTTTTGCTGACTGTGCTCAAAAGGCTAAAGATCACATTACTGCAGGTGGTGAACCTACTTGTATTATGGATTCATGGGTTAAACTTATGAGAGAAGGTGAAGGAAAGAAAAAAATTAGAGATTTCTCCAATAAAGAAATTAGTGAAGCTGTTTTCACATTTTTATTTGCTTCCCAGGATGCTTCCTCTTCATTATGTTGTTGGTTATTCCAAATTGTTGCCGATAGACCTGATGTTATGAAGAAAATTAGAGAAGAACAATTAGCTGTCAGAGGTGGTGACCCAAATATTCCTTTGACTTCTGACTTGATTGATCAAATGACGTATACCAATATGGTTGTTAAGGAAACTTTGAGATACAGACCACCTGTTATCATGGTTCCATATGTTGCCAAGAAAGCTTACCCAGTTAATGATAGTTATACCGTTCCAAAAGGTGCCATGATTATTCCAACTTTATATCCAGCTTTACATGATCCAGAAATTTACGAAAACCCAGATGACTTTATTCCAGAAAGATGGGAAGAAGGTTCTAAGGCTTCTGAAGCCAAAAAGAATTGGTTAGTTTTTGGTACTGGTACTCATCATTGTTTAGGTCAAACTTACGTTATGACTTCTTTCACCGCTTTGATTGGTAAAGCCGCCTTAAATGTTGATATTGAACATAAAGTTACCGAACTGAGTGAAGATATTAAAGTTTTTGCTACAATTTTCCCTAAGGATGATGTTATTCTAAGGTTCACTAGAAGAGATTCAACTAAAATTGATTAGATAATGGAGTCAACTAAAACTACATAACACCAATTATTTTCCTTTCCTTTTCTTTTAATCTAATTTAATTTAATTTCTCCAAGTGATTAATTATATTGAGTTTGAAATTCATACTATTTTTCTATTTCTTGTTGTTTGTTTTTTTCCAGTTTATATTCATATTACATTCAATGGCCCATTACCTAATCTATTTTTTTTGTTTGATGAGTTTCACGCACATATATGTTTATATTTCTTTGTATATCTTTTTATTACACATCTTGCCTCTTTTCTTATTTTTCTTGTTTGTGTACGGTTACTCGTTCTTTCAACTATTTATTTTTATGTTTAATTCTAATTACCAGATTCAGACATTCCCCATATATGAAATTTTGTAAGGGGTTTGAAAATGTAATCCACACCACAACATTTGCCCTGTCGCATGCCAAACTCCGGCTACAATTGTGGCTGTTCCATGGCTGTGTAACGGGCTTCGCTACTGGGCTGGCTTAACAAACACAGCGCTGCAATTGGCCAGCTATTTTTTTTAAGGCATCACGTGTCAAATTAGGTCACGTGATCTTAGATCAGAAATATCGGTCTTTCAGTGATAACTGTGGCTGGCTCCATACTATTTTCGAATTTCTTTTCAGCGGACTTTCTCTAAAACTCAAATCATATTATGGAAAAATTTACGATACCTTAAATACTTATCTTTCTTCCAATTCTATATAACTTTCTACCAGTTTAAAATCTGATTTAAAAGTTTTGAAATCCTGAACACAAACGATGAGTTTACAACAAGCAGCATGTATGTCGATTTCTTATCTTTTAACTACTTTCTAAAAGAAAAGTCATAACACCTTTAAAAACTTCTTATACTAACAATCCTCCTCGAGAAATAAATAATATAGTTTCACAAGTTGCTCAAACACTCTCCAGTGTCTCAGACTCTAAAGTCTACTATATCAACCCAGAAATTGCACAAGAAAAGATTGATTCTTTTGAATACTTGACTTCAAATGATGCTTTTTCTTTTATTGAAGAACCATTTTCAGTTGTTTTAAACATCAATTCTTCTGAATTATTATCAGCTTTACCCACTTTAATTAGTTCAAAAGATAAAATGTTTTTAATTAATGCTGAAATTTCAAATTTAGATTACTCTATTGTTACTGCTTTCAAAGATTCTGGTTTCAATCTATTAATCTCTTCTAATGCTAAAGAATCTTACGATTTCTCAATCATTGCTTATTTATTATCAAAAAATCACTCAAAATCAACTATCCATTTCCATATACCATCTGACGAACATATCCAAACTTATTCACAAGAATCTATACTATCATTATACCAATCATTTGAACCAAGTTCTGATGATGAATTAGAAGCTGCTTTTATTCATTTCCAAACTTTATCTGGTAAGAAATATTCTGAATTTGAATTGTTAAACTCCGCTGGTTGGTTTTCTGGTAAATATTTCGAACAAGTTTTTGTTTTCTTAGGTAACAATGAAATCTTCACCGAAGAGTTAAAACAGCAATCAATTGGTGTTATCTCAATTAAAGCTTACAGACCATTCCAAGTGTCTAAATTGAATACTCTACTTGATTCAATCTCTTTTGTGACTTTACAGTTAGTTGAACAATCTTCCATAACACTTCAGTTTCAACCATTATTTTTGGATTTAATTGAACTATTACCAACTTTGGCTGGCTCAGGTAAAAAAGTCATTACTTCTCAATTATTAAAGATTGATTCATCTAATGCTTCTCAAATTGTCAACACTTTGGTTTCAAATTCTAAATTAAACAAACCAATTCAAAACTTAACATTAGGTAAATCTTTTGATTCATCATCCCCTGCAGTTGATAGTACTGTTGACGAATGTTACATAAATATCTTACACCAAATTGAACCAAATTTATCTATTTTGAATGATTTGAAATTAAACCCAACTCCTGAATTTTCATATGGTAAATTTTTATATGATGAAGCTCAAAGGGGTAAATTGATTAAATTAGTTGAAGATAGATTACAATACTATTCAGGTAGCTTAAATGATCAATTAGCTAAATGGTTAATCAAAGCTAAGGAAGGTAAAGAAACTCATGATGCTACTGAATTAATTCAAGCTTTGGAACATTTCAGTTCTGGTCCAGCTTCCCCAATTCTAAGATTAAAGGAATATTTCCATTTGAAATCAACCTGGATTGTTGGTTCTGATAATTGGGCCTTTGATACCGGTCTTTCTGCTTTCCACGAATTATTGAAATCAGGTAACAATAGAGTAAAGTTATTGATTATTGATTCCGATGCTTCAATTAATAAGAAACAAGGTAAGAAAAATTTAGGTTTATATGCTATGAACTATGGTAATTCTTATGTTGCTTCAGTTGCTATTTACTCTTCATACACTCAAACTTTGACTTCTTTATTAGAAGCTAATTCTTTCCATCAAGGTCCAGCTATTGTTCTTGCTTACTTACCAAAAGCCAAAGATCATCTGCAGATGCTAAAGGAAACTAAGGTTTCTGTTGACACTGGTTATTGGCCTTTATACAGATATAATCCAACATTAGAAAATCAAGATGACTCTTTCAAATTAGATTCATCTTTCATCAAGAGAGAATTACAAAACTTTTTAGATAGAGAAAACAAATTAACTTTGCTTGCTTCCAGAAGTGCTAAATTGGAATATAATTTACAATCATATAATAAGAAGGTGGAGAAGAAAATTCATCAACAATCAAAGGATGCTTTCCATGCTTTGTTAGATAACTTAGGCGGTGAACCATTAACAATTCTATATGCTTCTGATGGTGGTAATGCTGCTTCTATGGCCAAAAAATTAGGTGCTAGAGCCACGTCAAAGGGATTGAAGGTTAAAATCTTACCAATGGATGAAATGCCATTAGATGATTTCCAATTAGAGGCTAATGTTGTTTTCATCACTTCTACATCCGGACAAGGTGAATTCCCACCAAATGGTAAACAATTTTGGGACGGTATTAAGAATTCAACTTTGGATTTAGCTACTTTGAAAATTTCTGTCTTCGGATTAGGTGATTCTAAGTATTGGCCAAGAAAAGAAGACGCACATTATTACAACAAACCATCAACTGATTTATTCGCCAAATTGAAAGCTTTAGGTGCTGGTATTCTATGTGGTTTGGGCCAAGGTGATGATCAAGATGCTGATGGTTTCAACACCGGTTATAATGCCTGGGAACCAAAGTTATGGGAGTCCTTAGGTGTTTCTGCAGAAAATGCTGATGAACCACCTCCAATTACTAACGAAGATATGAAGATCAATTCTAACTTTTTAAGAGGTACTATTGTTGAAGGTTTAGCTGATAAATCCACCGGTGCTATTTCTGCTTCTGATCAACAGTTGACCAAGTTCCATGGTATTTATATGCAAGATGATAGAGATTTGAGAGATGAAAGAAAGAAACAAGGTTTAGAACCAGCTTACTCATTTATGGCCAGAGTTAGATTACCGGGTGGTGTTTCTACACCAGCTCAATGGTTAAAGATTGATGAATTATCTGACAGCAGAGGTAACCATACTTTCAAAATTACTACCAGAGCCACTTACCAATTACATGGTATTGTTAAATCTGATTTGAAGGAATGTATTAAAGGTATCAATGCTGCTGTTATGGATACTTTAGCTGCTTGTGGTGATGTTTGTAGAAATGTTATGTGTTCAGCTGTTCCTCACAATCAACATTTACACGATCAATTAGTCGAATCATCTAAAGTAATTTCAGAACATTTATTACCATCTACTACTGCTTATCATGAAATTTGGTTGAATGATTTAGAAGAAGTTAAGAGAGAAGGTGGTCCAAAGAAGATTAGAATTGGTGGTGATGCTCTACAAGATTCCGAACCATTATATGGCCCAACTTACTTACCAAGAAAGTATAAGGTTGTCATTACTTTACCTCCATACAACGATGTTGATGTTTGGGCTCATGATGTAGGTTTAATTGCTATTGTTGAAAACAATAATATTGTCGGTTATAACGTTTTAGTTGGTGGTGGTATGGGTACTACGCATAACAACACTAAGACTTATCCAAGAACTGGTTCCATGTTTGGTTACACTACCGTTGATAAAGTTCATATTGTTTGTGAAAAGATTATGTTGGTTCAAAGAGATTTCGGTGACAGAAAGAACAGAAAGCATGCCAGATTAAAGTATACTATTGATGATATGGGTGTTGATGTTTATAAAGGAAAGGTTGAGGAATTACAAGGTTTCAAATTTGAAGAGCCAAAGCCTTTCAAGATTGATTCCAATATTGATTACTTTGGTTGGACCGTTGATGAAAGAGGTTTAAACCATTACACCTGTTTCATTGAAAATGGTAGAATTGAAGATACTCCAGAAAAGCCGCATAAATTAGGATTGAAGAGAATTGCTGAATATATGCTAGAACATAGCATCGGTGAATTTAGATTAACTGGTTATCAACATATTTTAATTTCAAACATTCCAGATGATCATTTGTCTACAATCAAACAATTATTAGCTGAATTCAAATTAGACAACTTGAATTATTCTCAATTAAGATTGGCTTCTTCATCTTGTGTTTCTTTCCCAACATGTGGTTTAGCTATGGCTGAAGCTGAAAGATATCTACCAGTTTTAGTTTCCAAAATTGAAGAAGAGTTAGAAAAAATAGGTTTAAGACAAGATTCAGTTGTTATGAGAATGACTGGTTGTCCAAATGGTTGTGCTAGACCATGGTTAGCTGAAATTGCTTTAGTTGGTAAATCTTATGGATTCTATAATCTGATGTTAGGTGGTGGTTATAAAGGTGACAGAGTTAACAAGCTTTATAAGAGTAACGTCAATGAAGAAGAAGTTTTGAGGATTCTAGTTCCAATGTTTGCTCACTGGGCAACTGATAGATTGGAAGGTGAACATTTTGGTGATTTCGTCATTAGAGCTGGATACATTAAGCCAACCTTAGAAGGTAAATACTTCTGGGATGACTTAAATGATGATATCTAGTTGAGGTTAATTATAAATATTTATTATTATTGATATTGCATTAATATATCTATGTTTTCTTGCTTTTGTTTTATTCCTTTAATTTTTCTATTTTTCCTTCAATTTTTATTTTAACATATTTATTAATCCTTTTTACGTACTATTTATACTTAGTAAAGCTTACAGTTTTACTATTCAGCTCCACAATGGATAATCCATTAACTTTTAGTAATTATCATCAAAATAATATGTAGAATGTGGTCAAAAATCAAAATAAAAACTATACAAATAGCAAAGGAACACCCACCAACGAAAATGATTAACAGCATCTACCATACACCGAATCCAAAAAGATCACATTCACACCTCACTTTTATTCTTTACTATTTGAAAGATGGTTTATTTCCCTGTGAATCTTATCTAATTCTTTTAAAATACCAGATAGTGTGGTTTTATGTAAATCTTGTAATTCTCTTTCAAAGTCTATTATAGTGCTTATTTTGAAATACCAAAATTTTCGGAGTATTCTATTTAGTCTATTTTGGAATTTCATCTTAATCTCGTCTTTTTGAAAATCAATTAAATCATTAAATTCAGATTCTCTGGACTCCATTTCTGCTTTAAATCTTTTAATTATTCTTTCTTTTTGTACTTTTGTAAAAGTTCTACTTTTCTCTAATATTATCGTGTTTTTATTTGCACCTGTTTGAAGTTTGTTCAACGAATCTTTCTTAGGTCTCAGATTCTGTTTGAGGTTTTCATTTTCAATGACCATATTTGGTGGGATAGTTTATAAATATCTTTATGTGATTCACACAATAAATCACAGAAAATATAGATATATATATGATTTATATTATTTCTTGTAGATGTAAACAAAACTGAGACTTGAGTCTGCCACTTGCGCGCTCGTGTCTTTTTCTATTCTCGCTACTGACTGAGCAGCTCAAAACCAACTCGACTGATGTGAACTGAAGTGGCAAAACTAAGTCAAATTAGTTTTACTGGTGAACACACAATTAATCCAAAACTAGAGACATATAGACAATGGTTTTAGAAGCTACTATGATCATCATTGATGATTCAGAATATATGAGAAATGGAGATTACATTTCTTCGAGATATCAGGCACAATTAGATACTGTTGAATTGATCTTTAGAAGAAAAACTAATGCAAATCCAGAAAATACAGTTGGTTTAATGACAATGGCTGGAGAATCTACTCGTGTGTTGAGCAATTTAACCAATGATTATGGTAAAATACTAAGTGGTTTACACGATGGTAAAATAGAAGGTCAAGCCAATTTGATCAATGGTATTCAAGTTGGTTGTTTGGCTTTGAAAAATAGACAGAATAAAACTCAAAAGCAAAGAGTCATAGCTTTCATTGGATCTCCAATTCAAGATACAGAAAATGATTTAGAGAAATTAGCTAAAAGATTAAAGAAGAATAATATTTCAATTGATTTTATAAATTTTGGTGAAGATCAGATAAATACTTCAAAATTGGAAAAGTTCATAGCAACTGTTAATAACAATGACTCTTCTCACCTAGTCACTGTCCCACCTGGACCTTATTTACTTTATGAACAAGTTGATAAATCTACTTTATTCCAAGAAGAAGGTAGTTCTGATATGGGTGGAATAACAGGAGGTGCAGGTGCAGACGATTTTGGTTTCGACGATCCAAACATGGATCCAGAATTGGCTTTAGCAATTAGATTGTCATTAGAAGAAGAAAGAGCAAGACAAGAAAGAGACTCACAACCTACCCAAGGATCTACTAATCTGGAGGTTGTTCAAGAAGAAGACCAAAAAGATGAAGAAGGTGACACTAAAATGGAAAGCTCTAAATAAGTTACTCTCTTTTACATAAATGTTATAGATCTTAATTATAGTTTTATATCATCTACCTGTATACATAATAATAATATATAGTGTTAATGTTCTCTGATGTTTTTTTTACCCAGTCGATCTCCTTGTAATGAACAAGAGCAATTGCGCGTGTCTTTATATGATTTACCATGCTCCCATTTTTTCCAATTGTTAGGTGAATCATTATTTTCAAACACTTTCCAACAATTGTGTTAAATCTTTGCTTTATTCGATTATAAATTGGAAATTAAATATATTTAAGTGAATCCAAAATGAGCGAAGCTTCCCTAATAAGATCCAACGTTCCTCAGATAGACTTTAATAGTCCTCTTCCTCCTAGACAAAGATACCAACAAACCCCAACCAGATCTGTTGGCACTCAAAGAAGATCACCTCAAATCCAGCAATTAGTGAGACAGCAACACCAGCAGCAACAACAGCAACAGCAACAGCAACAAAAATCTGAATTACCACCATTATTGGTGTTACAACCAAACTCTCTTACTCCTGTTCCGTTAACCAAGGAAATGTTTTTAGAGGCTTACGGTAAAGGTAAATGGAACTTATCAGTTGTTACACGTCCTGAATGCTTAATCAATACAACTCTTTTAAAAGCTCCAGAATCTTATCAAGAGATTAAAAGGTTAAAAGCTGTTGAGTGCTACTTAAAATTACCCCATTGGAAGAACACTTCTAGATTCATTGCACTACTTCAAAAAGCAATGGAAATGTTTCAGTGTAAAGGTGCTTCAATCAGTTTGATTGGATCCAAATTGCAAATAGTTCAACACGAAATAAATTTGGGTATAAAACAGTGTGCTAGAAGCATTTCATTAGATGCTCATGCTATATTGTCTTCAAGATTTTTTGCTGTTTTGGATGCTTCGAAAGACTGGAGAACAGAGAACAATCCTTTAGTTATTGGTCAACCAAATATTAGGTATTATTTGGCAGTTCCCTTACTTACACAGAATAAAGATGTTATTGGGATATTAGCAATTTTTGACCCATTTCCAAGAACTAGGCTTGACGAAGATACTGTTAAAGTTTTAAAGCAAATGGCGTCTGAAGTTATGGATTATTTTGATGAATCGTATCCTTATGGTTTAACTGGTAAAAAAACCGGCAGAACAGGAAAGGCGAAACTATCCAAGTCTTCAAACACTACAGCAGATTTACTAAAACAATATGGTAGAGCTACAAGTGTTGATACACCAAGTACAATTGTGTTTGAAAGTGATGGTTCAGGAAGCTCATATCAACAAAATCAGCTTCTAAGATTTAGTAGATTTAATGCTCCGTTGGGTGATTTAATTGACTTGAGTGTCTGGAGAAAGTTGCTAGCATGCAAGAACTCAAAGTATGCATGTCAGATGTTGTGTAATATGCTTATTGAATCCATTGGCTATAACTGTGTTTACGTTATGAATTTAAGAACCACAGAACTTTTTAAAATTGAAAGCCAGTATTTTCCAGCAGAAAATGTAATTGAGATTGAAAATTATAAGGGGAAGCATAGATTAGAGGGAAATGGAGAAGAAAACATTAATATGAGAGTTATCTCAATTCAAGGAGCTAATGGTAAGAATTACAGCTTCCCTCCAACTTTTCATTATAAAGCTTTCAAATCTGATTTTGGTCTGCTTTATGAGTCCACTGATCCAAGGGCATCTTTCCATTCTGGGATTTGTATGCCATTTCATAAAGAACCCTCCAAGTTGGCAAGAAGGAAACGAATAAGCAGACATAAACAGAAAAGACAACAAATAAATGAAGGAGAGAAAATTGAATTATATCATAGATCCAGCGGTTTTTTGATTGGATGCTTCAATGAAGGAGCAAGAGAGTTGACTGAAAGTGAAATAGGTTATACTTATAGTTGCGCTTCCATTTTACGTAGATTATATTTAATGAACAGTTAGTTAATTTTTCGAAAACTTTTAATAATTTTTTATTTCTTTATTTTTTATTTATGTTAATTCCTAATACTATTTTATATACACAAATATATACTACAGAAAAAAAAAGTATTATGCATAATCGTCCTTGATATCAAATATTCATTGTGAGATCTCTTAATCGTATTCTATTAGGATTCTTCTTATCGACCACAACTATATTATTTAGAATTAAGTATCTGACCAATGGATCATCTTTATTCTCCACTTCTAAACTTTTATCACTACTACCTTCAACCAATCCAATTGAATTATTTAACATGATCTCCAAAAGCTTTAAAAATTTAGCTTTTTTATTGGTAATTGAACCTTCATCACTCTTATTGAATATTTTGAATTCGGAAGAAAGTATATAGTCAACAATCAAAGTTTTAGAATATCCAACTAATTGCTTAGACTTAATTTTCATTGCTAGAATTTTATCATTCAACTCATTACATTTATCATCTTTATCATAGTCTTCCAAAATTGACTTTAATTTAAACTGATCATTTTTCAAATTATCTATATTATTCTCTATTGAATCTAATAAACGAGATAAATCTTTTTGAATATCCAATTCTTGCTGAGCTGATTTATTTGATATTATTGCTAAATCCATAGATTTCTTTATATTTTCTAGTTCATCAACTAGTTTGTATTCAAGTAACGATGATCCAATCAGATCTTCTCTTGGAGGTTGATAAGGAAGTTTATTCAACGTTTCAAGTAGAGAAATCGTTTTCAGTTTGGAGTTATTTAAATTTTCTGAAGATATTCGTAGTGATTCTATTTTAAATCTTGCTATTTTTGTAAGTTTTCTTTTATATTCAATTTGCTCTTTTAAGTTTGATAAATATGTTTGTTCACGTTCTGATTCAGGTGAATTTGAGAGTATGAATGATTCTCTTTCAGAATCACCATTCAAAAATAATTGAGATTCACTTTCTGACATTTTTCCAAACAGTTACTTTTATGGCTACTTTAGTAAGCTGAAAGGAATTTAAAATGAATTAATTGGTATTTATTTGTATAATAAACGATTAGGTAAACGCGTTTATCTTTTGCGTTCGGGCAAACAAATAAGAATTGGGTTGAGCCGAGCATAAAAAAAATTGATTTAGAGAAGTGATTTGTATATAGGCAAACTATTTTTCATTTAGTTCAAAACGTCAAGAACATAGACATATTCCTAAAAATAGGTCCTGATTTAAGATGTCTCAAGCTACCGATGATAAGGTAACTCTTTATGTTGGTAATCTGGACCCGGAAGTGAATGAAGTCCTTCTTTATGAACTCTTTCTACAATTTGCTCCAGTTAAAACTATAAAACTCCTTAGAGATTCCTTAACAGGAGCACACAGAGGTTTTGGATTTGTTACATTTTACAATGTAAAAGATTCATTATATGCTCAACAGTTATGTGATGGACTAAATTTTTTCAATAGAACTATGAAAGTTAAGATGACTATTGATGATACTTCTGGAGGTAGTAAGCTGAGTGAAGATTTTGGTCCTATTTTATCAGTCCACAATTTGAATTCTATGGCTGATCAACAGACTTTAATTCAAGTATTTTCAACATTTGGTAAATTAGCTAAGTTGCCTATAATTACCAAACCTACTGGTCCTTCTGATCCAACTCACGCTATCATTCAATATCAGGATTTTGAGTCTGCTGATAAGGCAATTGAGCAAATGAATGGAAAGTTGATACTGAATTTACCGGTTACAATTAAGTATGCACCAAAGAAAGATTCAAAAACAGGAAAACATGGTGATGAGGTGGAACGATTGATTTATCAAAAAGCCATTGAAAATAATGCACTACCTCAATTTGATGACATTAATCTTGCTTTACTAACAAATATGAATAAACAGAATAATAAAAATTCTACTCCTTCATCTTTTGAAGATGGTGGCAAATCATTCTCAACTCCAAGACGTGAACCTCATGAAAATTCTGGAGGATATCAATCAAGTCGGGGTTACGGTCGTGGAGGTAACTACAATAATGGCAGAGGTCGTAATAGAGGAGGGTTCAAATCAAATAATGGCGGATCTAATCAAAGATCAGATTTTGATGGAGAAAGTCAAAGATCAAATAGACCTAATAATGTAGGTGGAAGGTATAATAACAGTAGTAACAATAATCAACAAGGGTCTTATCGAAGTGGATATCATAATAATCATCAACAATGGCAACGGCAACAAAGAAGCACTGATCAATATTATTAGGGTTCAGATTAGTTATGTATATTAGTTTATAGAGAAACTTCAATGAATTTCAAAAGTAAATTCCTTTAGATGGATTTCGGTGTGTAGAAGATCTCTTTTATTAGTTTTGAGCCTTTTGAACCAAAAAGAAATTGAAAATATCATAAATTGATCAAAATTTGACTAGAGCATATCGGAGCATATGTTGCAGTAACTAGCCAATAATAACTGCTGAAATATATTAGGATCACCTGACTGTAAAAGTAGCTATATAGATAGAAATAGTGGCGTATTAAAATTGCTTTGCCACAATTACACTAACAAATTTTCAGTAACATTTTCTAATTAACTGAGATCAAAATTCTAACAATATGTATTGATTTTAATCGATATTAAAAGGTATACCTATAACAATTCTTTAAATTTACAATGAGTGAAGCAGATATTAGTACATTATCTCAATTGGATGAAGCTTCCAGACAGCAAATCAATAAGTTTATTGAACAAGAAACTGCTAAAGTTAAGATACAGACTACTGTTACACAATTTACTGACATGTGTTTCAAAAAGTGTATCACTACTGTTCAAGATGGTAATTTAAACCCTACTGAAGAAGCTTGTGTCTCAGACTGTCTGAATAGATTTTTGGATACTAATATAAGAGTGGTCCAAATGATTCAAAACATGCCAAAATAAGAGCTTCTGTGTTTCTTAGACGACAATCGTTCTATGCTCTCCTTTACGTTTACTCCTTTTTTCCATTTACCTTGTATATACTCCTTTCACTGTATAAATGAAATACAACAGCATGATTTTAATGAACTTTCTGTGATACTTGTTGTCGTTGTATAAGTGATATCTTTATATCATACAATCGAAAACACTTCGCTTCGCTCGAGGTGTAATAATAATAAACTCCAATTTGACGCACCGTAATAAAAACTCAGCTTCTTCTTCAAAACCATTTGATCTACTCCATTCACCGTTTCACAGAACTCAGCATAGACGTCTAATGGGTATGTTAATTATCTTTTGTTTTGGATTTTTTAATATTCATTTAGTTTACTAACCCATCAATGATGAATAAATAAAGACAAGTCGATCAAAAGAGGTCTTAATGACCGTATATATGAGAAGCGTAAAGCTGCTGCTTTGGAATTAGAAAGAGTTGTCAAAGAATCGTTACAAGCTGGTGATCAAGAAAAGATAGTTGCCATAATAAAACAGTTACGTAATGACTATGCCTATGCAGTCCATCAACCAAATGCAAGATATGGTGGTTTAATTGGTCTGGCTGCTGTTGCAATCGCATTAGGGCAGAATGAAGTTCCAAAATACCTTGAAAGTATTATGCATCCAGTTTTAGCATGTTTTGGAGATCAGGACTCTATGGTTAGATATTTTGCCTGTGAAGCTTTATATAACATTGCTAAAGTTTCAAAAGGTGAAATCTTAGTTTATTTTAATGAAATATTTGATGTTTTATGCAAATTAGTTGCCGATGTCGAAATGAGTGTCAAAAATGCTGCTGATATTTTGGATAGATTAATTAAAGATATTACAAGTGAAAAAGCTGCAACTTTTGTTTCAATATTAACTAAACCTTCAGATTTAGTTGCCCCTAATCATAAAGTGTTGGATCAAAGAACAGGTAAGACATTACAAGTTTATGATTCTCAGTTATCGAAAGCATTTTCCTTACCAAAATTTATTCCATTGTTGAAAGAGAGAATGTATGCCACTAATCCTTATACCAGAATGTTTTTAGTTAGTTGGTTAAGATTATTGGACTCAATTCCTGGTTTAGAATTGATTTCTTATTTACCTTCTTTCTTGGACGCGTTATTAACATACCTAAATGCGTCTTTGGAAGATGTGAGAATAGTTACTGAAAATTTCTTAAAACTTCTATTACACGAAATTAAAAGAATTTCTGAAATTCAGCGTATGGTACAAGATGAAAAGGACAAAGCTCAAGCTGAGGCTGAAGAAGGAAGCACAAGTCAAGAAACCGTTGATTTGAACGAAACTGATGAAGGTCTTTACCTTCCTGGCCAAGATGTAATTATAGACTATCCTAAAATAATTGACATTTTAATTGGTTCTTTAGATTCTTCAGATGAACTAATTCAAATGATGTCTTTAGAATGGCTTTTAACATTAATTGAAATTTCTCCCGACTCATTTGCCATGTTCATGCCAAAACTTCTTTCTGTTCTATTAACAACAATATCCCATCCAAATCATCAGGTGCAAGCTATGACTGTAGACCTGAATTCAAGATTAATGTATTTAGCTTCCACTAACCAATATGACATTAACTACACATTGATAGTTAATCAATTAACATTACAATTTTTAAACGAGAAGGAGTCGACTAGACTTGCTTCTTTAGATTGGTTGATTATGTTACATGAAAAAAATCCTGTCAAGTTTTTACAGCATTCTGATAACACATTTGTTACTTTATTAAAAGCTTTAACCGACCCATCTGATAGAGTTATAGATAAAGATTTGGAATTGCTTTCCAAAATATCTAATCAAAGTGATGATAAATATTTTCAATCATTCATGGTTGACTTACTCAATCTGTTTAAGAAAGACAGAAAATTATTGGATACAAGAGCAGATTTTATAATTAAAACAATTTGCAAATCATTAAATTCTGAAAGAGTTTATAAATCGATTTCGAAAGTTTTATCTGAAGAAGATAATTTAACATTTGTTTCTATAGTTATCCAGATATTGAATAATAATTTAATAATTGCACCTGAACTAAGTGTTTTAAGAAAGAAATTAATCAAAGGCGAATCACAAGATTTATTTCAAGATTTATTCAAGTGCTGGTCATTTAATTCGCCTTCTTTACTTTGCTTAACCTTATTGACTTCAAATTACAAATTAAGTTACTCTATAGTGGAGCAATTGGTTGAATATGAGGTTTCTTTAAACTTGTTAATTCAATTAGATTTACTTATACAATTATTAGAATCCCCAGTTTTTGCTAAATTACGTCTGGATCTACTAAATCCAAAGAAAAATTCTTATCTTTTCAAGTGTTTATATGGTCTTTTAATGTTACTTCCACAATCTAAATCTTTTCAAATCCTACAAAATAGATTAAATGCAATAACACCAATTATGAGTTTGCAATTGGAAGAAGAGAATGAACTTGATTTAAAGGATCAATCACTACTTGCCCATTTTAATGGTTCTCAAGAAAAACTCAACCTTAGTCGAACTTTACTTATGGGCCAACCTGATGATAACAAGATGAGAACCAGTTCGAAAAGTGATCTTTCTTCCAATTTCAACAGTAAATTAAGTTTAAAAGATGAAAATGGAAACGGAGATAATTTACCTTTTGAAACAAGTTCTACAGTCAACACGCCAAAAAAGGGAATTGATGATTATATCACTAAATTTTCTGGAAGATTAACCAAAAAATAAATGTATTCGAATTCTTTTATATTTTACTTCTAGAGTGCTTTTCTTAAAGTAAAAACCGTCTTTTTTATAAAAATCAGAGTAGTAAACACACGAATAGCGTATAAAGCCCTTATAAATATTATGATACCTTGTTGATTAGAATGTAGCATCTCTGAAGTGATGGAAGTTATTACCCTTTTTCAAAGACAAAGCAATCTCCTTATTTCTGGATCTAACATCCACCAAACCTTTTTCTTTCAACTCTTGCATTCTAATTTTCTGTCTAAGAGCTTGCAACTCTGTTGATTGTGGGTAGATTAAAGAAATAGTTTTCTCTCCATCATCCACTTCTCTAACTTCTTTAGGGAATGATTGATTATAATATCTGGACATTTTACGATGTCCCAACTTAACACCGTTTGGTAACTGTAACTCAATACCAGAATGACCAACAAGTGCAGTGGTATACTCTGAATTATCATACTCATCTTCGACTTCACTTTCTTGAGATTGATCTTCCATGACTGTATTTTCTGCAACAGCAAAAGAAACGTTTTTCTTTGTAGTCTTAGACTTAGTTTCCATACCAATATCAAAATTGTAAAATTCCCTGATTACTTCTCTGTCATCCTTGGTCTCATAAGGAACAACACAATGCCCTTTACTGATCAAATGTTGCCTTATACCAACCAAACCTTTACCAGTAAACCCACACTTCAAACATTTATTATCAAGAGAAATAGTGTCTGCAATGAATTTTAAGAGACCATCCACATCAGTTAGGTATGATCTTTCAGGAATGTATAGCCCATGCTTGGAGAACATATGTTTGATGTTAAGTTCTATCTCTGAATTATCGGCCCCACAATAAAAACAGCTGGTCAACGGCAATTCAATATGTTCATTAACTTGATTATCTTTACGGTCATCTGTCTCTGTATCGGTAGCAATCTCGTCATCTGAGCTTGACACTAAATCATCGTAATCACTTTTAGATAATTCTGAAATCAAATCATCAGTGTCATAATTTGAACTACTAAAGTCCGACTGCACAGTACCCAATGAAAATGTACTGGTTCTAGAAGCAACTGAACCAACAGGACTTAAGGATCTATCTGTAGGATTAATATTCCCAAAAGTACCTACATTCCTACCTCTAGTTTTGGCTATTTTCTTTAAATCTTTCTTAGTTAACTGTCTAGCACCAGATTGTTTCTTCTTATCATGAATATAAAACCCAAATTCATCTTCATTTTGATTCTCATCTTTATTAGCAATTTTGAGTTGAAAGACTTGAGAGGAAATTGGAGTTAAACCAGCAACCCTTCTCTTTAAATTATATCTATGCCATTCTGTTTTCATATGGATTCTTTGCATTTCTGGAGAAGGAAACCTTATTTGGCATGATATGCAAGTAAAAGTACCTTTTCTTTGCTGATTTGAATGTAATGGTAGAGACGACATATTATTAAACTTGACAAAACTGATTCCGATTCTGATTCCGATTCTGATTCTGATTCTGATATTTTTGAAAGAGGTTAACTAGAACAAGTGATATAACTGGGAAAGAGTAAGAAAAATGTCATACCTAATTATAATTACTAATATCGAGGTGTACGGGTGCGCCGATGGTAGCATATATAAATTATTTAATGATGTTTCTTTATCTGATTCCAACCCAACAATAAAATATTTAAAAATGCTAATATTAAGTGTTTATAAAAACTATACAGAAGAAAATTATAGACCTTGTGAATTACCTTCTCTTGGCCAGACTCTTTTATAAAATGGCATTGCAACAATATCTTGAGGATTCAATGTACCATCAAATTTGGCCTTAAAGTAACCATGTGTACCAATCTTTTCCTTTATCAAACCAGATCTACCCATCTTAGTGAAGATTGGAATAGAGATGTACTCTTCCACATCGTCTGAATTAAAGAACATGTATCTAACTGTAACGACAGATTTATGAATTTTGAAAATTTCACCAGTTAACACAGATCTCTTAGCAATGATTCTTGTCACATCGGTATTCATAAATGTACCTTGGGCCATGATTTCAATTGATCCATCAGCTCCATTTTTAAAGAAAAGTGCAGAGGCATGTGAGAAGGAAATTGGAATGGCTGCAGTTGCAACTGATATATTACCTTGATGTAGGAATCTTTCAAACTTAGTGACGTTATTAGAATTACGAGAGGCTTGACTGAACAATGGATTGATCATTACTCTTCTGAAACCATATTGAACAATCATAGTGTCCTTAGATTTAATTGGTTTATCGTAATCTTCCCATGTTTGAATAGTGAAGTTACAAATGGATAATTTGTGTTCATGTGCTAATAATGAGTACAACACAAATGGCTTTTCCTGTGGACTAACTATTTTTTCCAAAACATATGAGGGAACGTGCAAATATATTCTACATTTTTCACCAGGTCTTATCACTGCTTCATTTTTTGCCTCTTTAGTAACCTTATTCTTAGTGGCTTTGAAGTTTCTCACCTTCAAATATCTTGACCAGTTTCCAGGTTTCTTTTCGTCGTATTCATCGTAATCCCAGTCACATCCTGCTAAGGATTTAAGACCTCTGTATCTGGCTAATCTCTTTTTAGCTGATTCTTGAGGGTGAAGCTCAATTTCATCAGGGAATTCTAACTCTTCTCTTTCTCTTTGTTGGAACATTTTTAATTGTCTAGCTTCTTCTTCTTCTGATAACTCAACGTGAACCTCAGATTGAGCGTAAACACTTTTTGTGCCAAAGGTTTCTGTATCGTTCTCTTCATCCATTATATCATCACCAGAGTCTATTTGTTCCTCTGGGAATTCATCATCCGAAGCTTCTCCATTTTCCCCAATCAATTCATCAATTTCATCATCTAGTAACCACTTGGCTTGATACTCAGAGATACCCTTAGGTAGTCTCTTTCTTCTTCCTTCGGTACCAAATCCATCGAAATTACCTTGTAATTGATTCTGCATGTCATCAACATTCCAATCTTCGTCTTCCATGCCATCATCGCTTTCACCTTTTTCTTCAATTGGCATTAGTTCATCAAGCGTCTCTTGTTGTTCAGTAGGTGTAAAAACATCGTCATTTTCATCAAACATTTCTTGGTCACTCTTCTTCAGTGAAGTTTTAATTTTTTCAACTTTGGTAATTTGATAGTCACCAAAACCAGGTAAATGAATTAATCTATTTGGGTGAAAACCTATACCTCTAGAAACACCTTCTATGACTAAGTTTCCTTCAATTGGATTTTCATATGGTTGCCATTCAATTTTATCAGCGATCAAGTAACCTCTAGAATCTCTCCATGTAATAGACTTTGGAAACTTTTGACAGATGGTTCTTAATAAATTCAATGATTCAGTTGGACTTTCTAGTGCGTATAGTCTATCATTATTGGGAAAGAAATGCTCATAGAAAGAAGTTAAAGATTTTAGAACATCAAGTTGTAGATTCTTTTTAGGATAAGAAGAGATTAAATTAGGAATAACACCAAATGCTGTAGCTATACCTTGAGCCTCGACTGCTCTTATTATTTGTTCGCCAACTTTAGGACTAACTTCTTCAGTTGCACTCAATCCAAAAACAACAAAGTCTGCAACTTTAGATGCATCTAAGATTGAAATGAAGTTGGTCATATCTGGTAGAATAAATTTCAAATTAGCTTTAAATCTTCTAACCTTAATTGAAGTAACAGAAACGTCTTCTTGGATTTCTAAGTCCTCTTCTTCAACAGAGCCTAATAACTTGTTAACAATATCTAACTTTGAGATGTTTGAAGCTAATGGTAATATCGTCACTATTCTTTCTGTAACGTTATTGTTAAACAACATTCTTTCATTTAAAGTCTTTTGTAATTTAATATTTTTTAATTGTTTTGCTGTGTTCTTTCTTTCAAGTTTACTTTGAGCCTTGATTGATCTATTACTAGCTGTAACCTTTTCGACTTTACCTTTAGTGGCAGCTTTAATTGATCTTTTAGAAGCATGCCCACTTTTGAAACTCTTATTTTTGGATTTTAGAGTAATTCTATGTCCTGCCATTTTTGGAATATAGGGTAGAGTTTACTGGTGCTTTGGAATGAGTTAGCTAGAATCTGTATATAAGCTTATTTGGTAGTAATATTAAAGATCTGAAAATTTTTGAAAAAAAAATATTTAATTATGAGCCGCACATATCTTCTACCTTAAAATTATATCTAATAATCCGTGATTACATTTTAAACTACTTTAAAATAAAGTAAATACTTCAAGGAAAATATTGTTTGAAAGCTATTCATTGAGAAAATTTAGACACAATTCAGTAAAATCAAATTATGAACGAAGGAAAAAGAATCAAGGTTGTTAAAATATCCCCAAATAGATCCTTTAATGTATTACAGAACAAAGCAATTAGACAACCAGTACATCTTAGTTAAATTGGGATCAATTATACAAAAAAAACAGAAACAATCAAAAACAAAAAACAGATGTATTTATTTTCTACAGTTTAATGTAATTTATATCAGCTTATAGAGTCTAGGTTTTGTTAACTCAATGATTTGAGTCAAAAAGGCTATTAATAATGAGTGCATCAGCATATACTGGTCCCAGAAATATCTAGTTATAAGTTATGGTTTGAGATAGATTATGATGATAGAGACATCTATTTGCACTTCATGTAAATAAAGGTTTTTTTTTAACTTTTACAAAGCTACAAGGGCTTCAAAATACCGAATTTAATTTGAAAAATGAAAAAGACTAGTTCACAAGAATACAGTAGTAGTCATCTATTATTGTAGTATTGTATAATTATAATATTCCTTGCTTCTAGTTACTTTTTCCAATCGATTTTAGCTTTTTCAAGATGTTAGTTCTTTGCCGTACGGTGATCAAATACTATAAACATCTCATACATAATTTGTAAAAAGTTTTAAATTAATCTGTAATTATTATAGTTATAACATATGTTAATGCACCTATACCTAATGGTTTCTTTAAATCTGTATTTGACGACTAATATGGCATGCTAGTTTATAAGATTTAAGTATGATCTTATCTTATCGCGTTCTGAAGTCAAAATAGTTTTTTTTATGTCACGTGCATTTAACAAGGGCTATTAGACCTTATACACGTGATCACAGACTGCGCAAAATTTTTCAGGTGCTCGCACCATTCGCTCCTGCGAACGAGACCTGTCTCACATACTCAGATTTAGTAAAGTGTTGAAGTATTATGGGAGGTTGGTGAATATTCAACATAACTGTTTAAGTCACCCAAAAGTCAGATTATAGACACACTACTGTAAGTGAACATCATATTCATCAATAAGAGAGAATACAGAAACAAATATAACATGTTATTGGAATGATCACATAAATTGAATTCATTGAGTTATCTGATAAAACTTTCAAACAATCAATCATTCTCAAATGGAAAGCCAGTCAACCTTTGGAAAATATATATCATTTAGTATAAAAGACTAGCAATGAATTCTTTCATTTCATTTTATTTGAATCATTTAAATAGTATTAGAGAAAAATAATTCAGTAGTATATATAAAGTTACCATAGACTAAGATCATACATACAAATAAAACACAAAAAAGATTTCGTTCTACCAATCATTTGATAAATAAGAGACATAACCCTTTTTTAAGGAAGGTCCAGTTACATTTTAATACGTGATTTTTCATTTCAAATCAGCTAGATACTTTCAATTTCATTCTTTGCCTTATTCGATATTCACTGAATCTACGATATATAGAAAGCAATCAAATTATCAGGAGCTTGAAATCGACTGAAGATTTATTGAATTTTTGTCATTATGTGTCCAATGTTTGTTCCTGTAAAACCCAAAAGATCATCTTGTCAGTTATTGAATGAAAATACTAACCTAATTTCTTTACTAATTTAGTATTTAACATGGCTCACGAAAACGTTTGGTACTCCCACCCAAGAAACTACGGTAAAGGTTCAAGACAATGTAAAGTCTGTTCTTCCCACAATGGTTTAATCAGAAAGTACGGTTTAAACATCTGTAGACAATGTTTCAGAGAAAGAGCTGCTGACATTGGTTTCTCCAAGTTAAGATAAACAATTCATTTATTATTCAATTTTTGTGTCATATTTAATATAATGTTTTTGATAATATAGTTTCGTTTTTACTTAATTCTTCTTTTTATCTCATAAAATATATCTCCCTCTTCTAAAAACTAACTTTGAAGTAATTCCTGTTATTAAAATTGATTTTGTTACATGCTCTATCGCTTGTAGACTTTAATATTTTGTAGTGTCTTTAACGAAGCTTTTTTGACTAGTTAATTCAATCACTAATTCAACTCTTCGAGATTGGACAACTAACTACATAGCGTGATGTATCTGAAGTTTGATCCCCTACAAACCCAATCTATATAGTATCGTTTAGGTGATGTAGCTGTACCCTGAAAAAGTACGCAAAGTTTTAAAATTATATAGTAAAAAGATGATAAACGAATCAATTAGTTCAGATCCACCGCTACAGAAAGTTAAAGCTCTTTTGCCAACGTCAGTAATTCATTTGGGCCAACAATAACAACCTCACCTTCTTTTCTGATTGGTTTCTGACTCAAATAATAGCCAACTTTGGCAACTTCTTCACCATATATTGGATAAAGGCCAATTCTTAGTCCAAAAGCTCTAAATATATAACCAGCCCAAACACTTAAACAATTCAAAAATGGTTTTGGGATTTCTCTTTTACCTAAGATCGCGCCTGGCCTTAAGATAATAGTTCTCCTAAAACCTAGCTTTATCAAATCTTGTTCAATTTTTCCCTTAGTTGAGAAGTATAATAAATTAGACTTTGGATCTGCTTCAATTGCAGAAACTAGGATAGCAGTATCAAAACTTCCTGAATGTTTAGCAGCTTTGAAAGCTTCAATGTTTATATCATGATCAATTGCAACAAATTTTTGAGGGGATTTGACTCTAAACATATAAGTACCAAAACCTGAAAAGATTGTGGATGATTTAACAGTATTGAGATGTTCTATTATATTTGGCCATTTGGATGTATCTGGTTCGATGGTGGCAGATAGTTTACTGGAAGTGATTTTGGGTAATCTTCTTGAAAGAGTCAATACTTTGGCTACTTGAGGGGAGTGAACAATTGTTTTAAGGAAGTTTGAACCACACAGACCTGTTGAACCCAACACAAAAAACGAAGACATGAGTGGAATGACAATTTGACAATTATTGTTTGTCTGATCCTATTAAAATCAGATCAATGACAAAATACTGACAAAACACTGACAAAATAAATGGGGTGTGTGAATATTTAAATGAGGGGATCCCTTCACAGGATCTGTAGGAGCCCTCAGTCATGACGCCGTTCAAAAGCGAGTTCGCACCCCGAGTATTTTTTTTAAATTTTCATAAATTTTGTTTGAAAAATAATGAGTTATCAATTCCAATAGTTCCTTATAAGCGTTACTCTACTACATCGCATATCCGCATCTTTGTTAACCGAGAAATATTTAACGGTCTCCTCAAGAAACAGGAGATTAGAATCTGTTAATTGTTGTCTTGCAGATTTTCGGCTAATTGGAGGCCTCATCATTCATTACTTTTAATTTTCATGATTAATCAGAAAAAAAAATCAACACTTTACTTGAATTTTTAACTTAACTTTAAATACCTTCTACTACAATCTTAAAACCGACTTGACCGAATAAACAAGAATTTTATAACAATCATGAATCCTCAAGTCACTCCATATAAGTCACTACAAGATTTACAACAGTTAAAACAATGGTTTTATCCAAGCGAGGATTCAGTTGATCAAAGATCAAGAGCCATTCAAAAAGTGGCTGCCTATTCTACTAGAGGTAACATACCCCATTCTATAGATGCTACCTCTATCTTAACTTCTTCAATTTTATTGGATGAGCAAATCTCTAGTTTATCATCTTTTGATGATACTTCTTTAAAGTTAAATTATACTATGGCTATCATTAAATTTGTCAACGGATTACTAGATCCATTCCAAAAATCAAATTTTGCCATGAGTTTACATAGATTAGCCGAAATATTAGGTTTACCGAGTTATTTTGTTGAACTGAGACACATTGGTACTCACGAATTTTTACCTTCTCTAGAAATGTTAAGATTGGCTGCGAAAAATGCTCTACTTTGGCTTCAAAATAACTATTGGTCTGAGGTGACTCAAGATTATCATGTAGAAGACGAACAAGAAGATAAAGACATTACTCAAGCTAAACTACGGATAACTAATCTGACGAAACATTTTAAAACTTTCAGAAAAATCAGGAAAGAAAACATAAATAAAGAATTCAAATTTGGTGATTCTTCCACTGAAGGGAAAGAGTATTGGAAAGCATTAACATTTATAAAAGAATTTGATCAAAATCAATTACAAACATACATGCTTAAAAACAAATGCTTACTCGTTAAAGGACCTCTAATAGATAGAAAAACTAACGGGATAAGACGTTTGTACAAACCACTTTTGGAAGAACTTGGATTTGAATTTACCTTTAAACTTTTCAAAAAATTACTTCTCATGGTGAACACTGAACAGTTCATTGAATTAGATGGAGATTTGGACCTACTCGTTCTTTCGAATCAGGATGATTTAATAATGCCATCAAATAAAGATGAGCTAACTCAAACACAAAATTGGCTCGAATATTTCTTATGCGACAATTTGAAATTTGGAAAGATTTCTGGTGTAGATAGATTCATCAATAAAGGATCTCTTGATTCGATAGTAAAGTTACTCAGTGAAACACCATCTGAGATCAATCTAAGTTTACTCAAGTTACTACTAGAGAAAAACGAAGGATTATTCAAATTAACTAAATTGTTAGGGAACATTAACTCTCGTATTTCCATGATGGAAGACTTTGTTGTGCCTAAAGCTGAAATAGTAACTCTCAAAAGAAGCTTGGAAGATGATAAAGATTATGGCATACAGCCAAAAATCAAGAAGTTGAAACTTAATAAAAAACACTGTTACGTTTTTGATACATACGATAGCTGGATACCAACACCCTTTGGAATGTGCTAGAAGAACCATTTAACCCTTTTCTATAATTATATAAATACATACAAATTCAAAAACTGATAAATGTCTATCTAATAATGTCCACCATTTTTTAAAAGGTATATTCCACTCAAACCTTCATGTTCATAATCATTGTCGGCCGATTTCCGTCCAAGTATAACAAATTCACGTATAAAATCAGAACACCTCTTTGTTCCTAATTCAAAATGAGCATGACCACATATACTAAACAACAATGATTCCCTGTAGAGATTTGCAAGTTTAATTGGAACATCTTTAAACGATTCCCAGTCACGAGTACCTACTGAAGTGTGTTTTAAAAACTGATTCACAAATAATTTTCTTGTACTTATGGTATTCATAACAGCAGCTGTTTGGGTGGCCTCATAAAATAAGTCTAAAGGATCTTCATTATCACTGTTTCGGCTCAAGGCTAACTCAAAAGCATATTTATGAACTTCAAGTTTCAGCAACTCGTATCCTATATTTTTAATAGTATCTTTTTTCATGTGAATGGGGGAATTGTCAAATCTTGGGTCTTTCATTCGAGTTTTGAGTTCATTATCCACAGATTTTCCTTCATCGTAGATACATTCAAGCAAAACAAAATCTCTTAATTCATATTCTTTCGGTATTATATCTCTTAAAATTTTAACTCTGGAATCAGCTAATGTCCTCAAAGAAGGTGTGTTTTCATAACCATACTTGAAAGTTTTGGAGTCTGAATTTCTAGTCAATTCAGTTGATGGTAACATAAAAGAAGTGTATTGACTACTTCTATGGCGAACCATACTTTTTCGAAAAAGTGGGTTAAAATTTGATCTTATCATATTTATATATATCGAATCAGGATTTGAGATAAAAGAAATTCAAGTGTTTGTGTTAAAGGAAATTTAAAATATTTAGATATACTAAATCCATTTAATCGATTTACGTTATTCTTGAATCCAAACTCCTGAGCCGCATAAAATTTTTTGGTAATAAATTTTGATCAAATACTTTTAAATCTATTCAGGTAGCAAGCTAACTATAACAAGCCCTAATATTTCTAAATAAAATAACAAATATCATCGATGGCTCCAAAAACTTCATCATCTGCTTCTTCTCATTTGAAGAAATCTAAATCATCGGATGCAGATGCTCCAGTAAAGACCAAACAACCTAAACTACCAACAGAATTTATATTAAGACCTATTAAAGATGTCACCTTAAAGACTACTGGAACTATATTTGTTTCCCCAAGATTATTAAAGATTACTGAACTAAAAAAGGGGCAATTTATAAAAATATCCAAAGGTTTAGTAAACGTTACAGGAGAACTATCAACTTGGGCAGATACCGAAGAAGAAGATTACGATCTAAATGTTATTTTAATATCCGGAAGTTATCTACAATTAACTGGATTCTTATATGGAGACAGAGTTAAGATAAGTGAGACTGGTTCACAACCTCCATATTCAAAAAATATAGTGGTTGAAGCCTTATCTGATGATGACGAATTAATCAAGTCAAGATTGTTAGACCTAGGTATTGTTTATTCTGAAATAACATTAAATGATTTGAAAATTATTTCAATTGATTCCATTGATAATACTTTGGAAGGTAAACTAAACTCATTAAGTTTAAATGAATCTCAAGCTCAAGTCAAAGGTAAAAAAATAATTCCATATTTATTCCATCCAAAATCAACTTCTCTAATAATAAGGAAAGTTGAAACTATCACACCAGTTAAACTTCCCTACAGCTATTCTAAGATTGGTGGTCTTTCGAAAGAAATAACAAAATTGCAACAATTATTACAAATACCTTTATATCATCCTGATATTTTAAATGAATTTGGTAGACCCCCTCCTAGAGGAATTCTTTTACATGGTCCTTCAGGTACCGGTAAGTCTTTAATATTGAAAGCTATTGCTTATGAATTAAGTTTAACATGTCATGTTGTTAATATTAATGGTCCAGCTATTGTTTCAAAATATTTAGGAGGAACCGAAGAAGCATTAAGGGGGTATTTTGAAGAAGCTGAGAAGTATCAGCCTTCAATAATTTTAATTGATGAGATCGATTCTTTAGTTCCAAATAGAAATAATGATGATTCTACTGAGGTTGATGGAAGAGTTGTTGCTACTTTGGCTATGCTACTGGATAGTCTTAATGGATCTGTCGTTGTTATTGGTGCCACGAATAGAATAAATAGCATTGATACAAATTTGAGAAGACGTGGTAGATTCGATAAGGAAGTTGGGATTCCTGTTCCAGATGCTTCTGCAAGATATGATATTTTGTCTAGACAATTCAAAAGTATGCAATCAGTTCATGAATTGTTGGAGCCTCAAATCAAACAAATTTCCTCAAAGACTCATGGTTATGTTGGTTCTGATTTAGATTCTTTATTAGATGAGTCAATTATGAAATGTGTTAATAGAAGATTAGATGGTGATCTAGAATCTAAAGTTACATATGAAGATATAGAAGAATCAATGACAGATATTGTTCCTAGTGCTATGAAAGAATTAGTTTTGGAAGTGCCAAAAGTTTCATGGGAAGATATTGGGGGTCAAGAGGAAGTGAAGGAGCAATTAAAAGACATGGTTGAATTACCAATAACAGCTGCAGAAGCATTTAAAAGATTGAATATTTCTGCTCCCAAAGGTTTGTTACTTTATGGACCTCCAGGTTGTTCTAAAACTTTAACAGCTAAAGCACTAGCTTCAGAATCCGGTTTGAACTTTTTAGCAATTAAAGGGCCTGAAATTTTCAATAAGTATGTTGGTGAGTCTGAAAAGATGATTCGTGAGATCTTCCATAAGGCTAGAATGTCAGCTCCTTCAATTATTTTCATTGATGAAATCGATGCCATCGCAGCTAACAGAGACGATGATGGAGCTGGACATGTTTCTAAACAAGTACTTAATACAATGTTGAATGAAATGGACGGTGTTGAAGAACTAAAAGGTGTGGTTATCATAGGTGCTACTAATAGACCTGATGTGATTGATCCAGCTTTGTTAAGACCTGGCCGTTTAGATACCCGTGTTTATGTTGCTCCTCCTGATAGATCTGCCAGACGTCATATTATTGAGATGAACACCAAGAATTATAAACTAGAAAATAAGCATGTTTTCCTTGAACATTTGAGTGATTTAACGGATGGATTCTCAGGTTCTGAATGTGTTTTCCTTTGCCGTAGAGCTGGTGTTAATGCTGTGAAAGAAGACAAGAAATGTGAGGTTGTCAAAGAGAAGCACTTTATTAAGGCATTTGAAGGTATTACTAAGAATATTACTAAAGAGATGATTCAGTATTATCAAGATTTTGAAGATAAGTACTCTGTAATTGTTTAGAATATATATACAATGGTACAACATG
This sequence comes from Ambrosiozyma oregonensis (nom. inval.), assembly GCA_003706315.3. Classification (NCBI taxonomy): domain Eukaryota; kingdom Fungi; phylum Ascomycota; class Pichiomycetes; order Pichiales; family Pichiaceae; genus Ambrosiozyma; species Ambrosiozyma oregonensis (nom. inval.). Next base: position 71,014 of record PPKY03000004.1, read on the forward strand.
TTTTCAGATAAATATAATCAATTGTTTTTTAGTTACAAGAAAATCAAAATGAGCGATTTATCTTGATTAATAATACAATAATAAAGTACAATATCTATACTTCAGCTTAGAATGCTATATACAAGTAAATTCGATAAATGTTAAATAAAATTCGATTATTTTTTTTCGGTAGTAACGTCAGAATCGGAAGCAGGAAAACTTAACTCATGGTTCTTCTTTTCATCAGGAGGAGCTTGTAACCTTTCTTTAAATTCTTCCCATTTTTCACTCGGCTTGACACCGTTCACTATCTTATCACCATTTTCATCAAATTCGGGAATCTCTATGTCACTTCTTAGATTACCGTCTTTCTTTAATTGCTCAACAACTAGTGGTTCAAAGAATTTCACACCAGAATACACGCCTAAACCGGAAAACAATATTAATGTCATAAATTTGTTAAAATTTGAGGACATGGTGTGGGATTGAATTTTGATTTGAGAGAACTTATTTACAGTAGATTAGGAATGCATTTATTACCAAAAGAAATTGTCTTCATGAATTTCTAAAAAAATGGAGCCGCTCACCTCAAAAAAATTCAAAAAAAATGAAAAAAAAACCTATAATTTTTTTCAACTTGATTATGTTAAGATCAAACTACACAAAATCAAATATAATTCAATAAATATGGGTAAATTAAAGAAGAGATCCAAGCTCTCTCAACAAAGAAGAAAACAGCAAGAACTTGCCAATAAAAACGGTAGAAAATTATCAAATGAGGCAAAGGAAGAGCAAAAACTAGCTCCTTTGATAGCAAAACTATCAGCACCTGCCGCAAATGATAGAGCTATTGCTTTAAGTTCAGTTATATTGTTAGCAGATCATGATCCAAATGCTAGACAATTTTTATTGAAAAATGAATTGGTTAAGATTCTTCTAACCAAATTAATCCACGATGAAAATGATGAAATTGTTGTTGATGCTTACGGTTTGTTAAGAAATTTAATCATTGAAGAAGGTTATGATTTAAGCGTTCATTTATGGAGATCAGATTTTTGGACAAGTTTAGAATCTGCATTTAAAAAAGGTATCGCATCTGTTGATCATATAAATGATAGTAGTGTCGATGGAACAAGTAAAGCATTGTTAGTTGATTATATCGATAACTTAGTCAGTTGTTTGGGTTCATTATCAACCGAAGTCTCAATTCAATTGTTTGATGAACAAGTTTTACCAAAATTGCAAGAAAGTGGAATTTTAAAGTTTGTTTTTGACTTAATTGATAAAAAAGTTAGTACTAAGTTAACTTTAACTTCATTGGAATTTTTGTATGATTTATCAACTCTATCCTTACATTTCATTGAACTATTTGCCAATGAAGAATCTGCAATTTCTTTGGTATCAAGTATTGATAATTCCAGTTTAACTACATTGTCACAAGTTTATTTAGTTGGTCTTAAATTTCAAATCATGGAATATAAAGGTGAGTTAATAGAAGTCAAATCTGATGATATTTTAATCGATTCAATTTTATTAAAATTATACTCAATTTCTAAAGAAAAAGTTGATATTAAAGCAACAGTCGATCAATTAAATGCACCTTTGGAGACTAGTCCAACCAAAGAACAAGAAAGTCTGTTGAAGAAGGCTAAAAACAATTTCAAATTAATAGACTTAGTTTTGGATTTATACACAACAATAATTGAAATTAAAGGTGAACAGCAAGTTACAGCACCAAAATCAATGAGCAAAAAAACCAAAGAAAGATTGGCATCGTTCTTTTTGACTAATCTTGTGTCATTTTTATCTGATTTAATAACAAGTGGATTCAAAAATGCCAAAATTCTGGTCTGTTTAAACAATTTATCATTATACTTGAAATCGATTGAGATAATGGATGAATCTTATATTGATTTCTTGAAACAAGTTGGATCTCCAATTTTGGATGATTTTAATTTGGGATTAAACTCTGAAGAAATTAATTTAGAAACTGTTACAGATGAATTAAACTTCTTCATAAATTACCTTGAGTTCAGTCAAGAAGAACATATTACTGCTGACCAGGCACAACTTTCAAAATTGTTTAAGCTTTCATCATCATTAAATTTAGATAAATATGGAGTCAACCAATTGATTCAATTTTCAACTGGGTTAATTTCTTATCTCTCAATAATAGGAAAATCATGTAACTCTATTGACATTACTAAGGAAATATCAAAATTCATTGTTGATGAAAAGTTATTAGCGCCTATTAACCTTTATAAATCATTCAAAAACTCGTCTGAATTACATAAGAAGTTTAAATTCTTAGTTGAATATACTTTACTTGAATCTATTAATTGTATCTTTGAGTTGTTTGATGATAACTATCCATACAACAAACCTATTTTCCATGATGGTGGATTATTAGATGTTTTAAAGAATTCTTATAGTGATTATAAAGTTATTTACAAATCTATCGATAAGAAAGTTGATCTTGAATTGAAAGAAAGATCAGAAGATACTTTGACAAATTTAGAAAGATTTATTGAATATAAAGAAACTGAAAAGTTTTAGATTAATATTGGTTTTTTTACATTCTGTATAATTTAGTTAATAATGAATTATTATAAATATTCAAATAGTTGTGTTTAAATAGAGGGAACAACGCCTATAGTAACAAAGAATTAAAAAAGTACAAAAAGGAGAGAAAAAAGTAAGAGATATAGATGATGAAGGTTTATGTATACACATACCCTCTGTTGTTTTTTTGTTTTTTTCATTTTTTTCAAAAACAAAAACTAGTGAGGGACTTTAGTAAAGAAATCTAAAGAAATATAATACAATACATTCAAAAATGGGTATATAGATAATCTTCATTAGATGGATGGTAGACGGATTTAAACTAATAACGATCTGAGGATATAAATGTAGCGTTGTAAAACGCCGTATCAGTCTTTGTTGGCATACTGCTTGACTTGTTGTTTGACTCTTCTTTCGTATTCATTCTTATCTTTATCAAATGCTCTCCAAGCAGGCTCTTGAGCTGGAGATTTTGGATTTGGTTCATCCAATAGATTTTGAACCCCTAGTAACAACTCTTTTATTGATAGTGATGGTCTCCAATCTTGTTCTTCATTTAAAATACTTAAGCAAATTGTACCTGATGGATAAACATTTGGATGATAGAACCCAGGTGGAAACTTAACTTTTGGTGGTTTAGCTGGATATTCTTCAGGAAATGCAATTGTAACTGGAAAAGTTGCATTTTCCCAGAGAGTACGTGGTTTACCAGGAATACCAGCAGTCCAATTATGTAAGTCTAAGGATCCATCTGGAGCCTTTTTTGGTTTTGCATAGAATCCAAAAGGATGGTCTTTTCTCCATTGTTTTCTAATTCAAAGAAGTTAATTTCTATGTTAGTATTTCAGTATCGTAAGACAAAGATTGATGGTGCTGTGACAAGGTTGAATTCAACGATTCAGAGTAAATACATACCTTTCTTGTTGGATTCTTTCCGTACGTAAGTCTCTTTCAGGCATGAATTAATATGTGACTTTGTTTGTGGTTATATAAGTAGAACAAATTACACTATTGAAGTTAAAATATTTGATTTCGTAGGTCAACTAAAGTTCAAATAAAGTCCAAACAAAATTCAAAGCAAATTTGGCGCTCTTTTTAAAATTTCATAACATTTTTTTATATCATCTTCACATGGTCTATAATTATAAAAGAGAAACCAGAACCCCACAGAGATATACAGAAAATGTCTTACTCAGATGAAGATGACTTTGATGACTTGGATGAATTGTTAGATGACTTCCAGGATGAAATTCTTAGTAAGCCTCCAGGAGCCACTTTAAATAGCAGCAACTCCGCTTCAGAAACTAGTAAAGATTCGACAACCTCATCCCCAACTAAAAATGGTTCAAATAAAGCAAATGTAACTCCAGAAGATGGTTTAAATGAAGAAGAACTACTTAAAAGTTTGTTAAATCAAATGAATGATGAAGATCCTGAACTTTCATCCAATTTAAACTCATTATTAAAAGATTTAACTGGCGGAAAACATCCAATCGAGGACAACAATACAAAAAAAACAGATACAACTAGTACTAGTACCGCTAATGAGAATAATTTCCAAAATTTGATATCTGATACTGTTAATAGAATTAAAAGTTCAGGAGAACAAGTTGATCAGAATTTGAAAATTGAAACTCAGGATGATGAACTGTTATCAACTTTACTAAAATCTTTAGATTTAGATCTAGGTTCTGAAGCAGGCTCTGGTATTGGTGAAAATGGAGAAGATTTAGGTAAATTACTTGTTGAAATGCTAGATAAACTTTCATCTAAAGAAGTGTTGTATGAGCCATTGAATGATTTATATTTAAAATATCCAACCTGGTTATCAAATAATAAATCCAATTCTGATTACGAAAAATATAACAAACAATACAATGTGATTAGTTTGATAATCAATAAGTTTAATGATGCTAGTTTCAATGAGTCCAATCCAGAAGATAAAGAGTATATCAGTTCCAAGTTAGAAGAATTGCAGGAACTAGGGATGCCACCAAAAGAAATTGCCAACGATGATTTAGGTTTCTTGAATTTGAAAGATGGAAAGGGTGAAATGGAACTTGGGGACGATGATATCCCAGAAGAAATTACTAAAGAAATTGAAGATACTTGTAAACAAACGTAGCTCCAGTTGCAATTCTTAAATTTCTCTTTATTTACTAGGCTAATATGTAACAACAAATAACTAATGATTTTACTTAACAATTACTATAATATACATACAGTACTATTCTCTTCTCTAAACTTTAAAATAAACCTTTATTCAGTAAAGCTTAGGAAAGAAATTTCCAATATGTACAATTTCTTAATAAAAAAATCAAGAAAAAACAATTTGATAGACTTTTTTATAAATCAGACATCCATGGAAGGTCGTTGGGCGGTCACCAATATACCAAGTCAGGATTTTGGGTTCGTCCTTCCTTGTAGATGTATATCTACCGAGGAAACTGCGAATGTTTATGGTAACATTTCATCATATGAACAAAAAAGTAAACAAGGTTGTATTCTTGAGATTTTTAGATAAAAGAAAAAAGGAACAAAGATTGAATCATTCTTAAATGATTGTGGGTTAATCCTTTAACCTAATCAAAATAAAACAAACTAAACAAAAAGCAATCAAACAAAAGTTAGTCATTAGATCTAAATTGACAAAACAACCATTAAATTTGAATGTCTTTTTTCTTTTTCCTTCTCATTCATAATAAAATCAGAAATGTAATAATTACTGGCAAGCAAAAAGCCCCTCAAATCAACTCAAAAAAGTTGAAGAGAAAGCAAATCAAGGAAAAATACAGACTTGCAAAAGTAAGTATATCCAGGATTCTAGGACAGTTATAAGCCATGTCGTCATAGTCGAATAGGATTGGGAAAGAAGTGTACTCAATTTTCATCAAATTTGTTCTGAATGAAAGAAGGAAAAAGAAAGAGACAAAAACTGCTTCAGATGTTGTTTTAATTTGTCACATACCATTTAAGATGATAATCCTGACCTAAATGGAAGATTTAATTATTTAATGAATAATTAGATAATTAACAGAAAAAAAGATGGGATATAAGAAGAAGTTTAAGAAAAAGAGGTGAAAATTTGCAGCTTTTATAGAGCTCGATTGAGAATTTTCAATCGCGGGTGCGGGCTGCGTAACCACTTATAATTGAACATAGGGTTTCACATTATGGTTTTCTTAATACTATCATTTGATTTTAATAAAAGATAAAGACAAAGACAAAATCAATTCCAAATTCCCAAATATTCAAGTATAACATTATATACAAATATAATTATCCCAAAATCACGTAATTTCATAATTCTATAATCACATAATCCCAACAGAATAATCATTTTAATTACATAATTTATCTCTAATTTCAATATATTCATTATATTCAACTGTATCCTTAATTCCTTGATATCTAGTTAGCTCAATATCCATATTTGTCCATTCACCACTATAAAAACCAGCTTTTCTAACTAAGTGTTGTAAAGTTTGTTCTTTAGTCCATCCTTGTTCTACAGCAACATCTGGTAAAAAAGTGGCAGATCTAGATCCATTAATTAGTATTCTTATACCATGTTTACCTAATTCCCAATCCAAAGCATCTTTTGCCTGTTCAAAATTTTTTAATAAAGTAACTGAACAACTAAGTGTGGGGAGTTCTGTTGATTTGATTGGACTAAATCTTGTATCTTCTAAAGCTGCAATCAATGCATATTCTTTCACACCATCTGGTAATTTAAGATCAGAAAAATTCCCAATACAACCTCTCAATTCTTTTTCTCCATCTGGATAATCAGAATCTTTAATATTCCAAGTGACAAATAATGGGCATCTTTCTGTGGTTTCCCTATCGTTGCCATCCACTGTTGATTTGAATTTACTTAATGGAATAGGTTTGACTTGTTTAAGGTTGGAATATAAAGTGTCAAAAGCCAATAATGCATAGGATTTAACTGAGGTAGTCATTAATTTAGATGAATAATGGGTAAATATTTAAATAAACACCAGGTAATTGGGTAATTGGGTAATTATAAGTTATAAATTAAATTGTGTGGCCAATTTATAAAGAGGAGTGCGGCTCAGGCGGAATTAAAAAAGACGGACAAATTCCGCATAAACCGCTTGGTGGAAAAAAGTAACCACAGTTTTCAAGAAGATCAACAATTGATCAATTGATCAATTGACCGGTTAACTTGTTAGTTTCTTATCTGACTCTAACTTTGATTATTGACACATTTTTTAGTTAAATTGATTAACTGATATATGATGTCTTCTCCAATTAGCAAAACTCTTAAAACTACGCCCACCTCTGAAGTTTGTTCAGTGGCAGCAGGGTGCTTTTGGGGTGTTGAGCATATCTATTTGAAAGAATTTAAAGGTAGAATCCTTGATACTAAAGTTGGTTTTGCCAATGGTACTTCTGAGAATCCAAGTTATAAATCAGTTTGTACAGGTACAACTAATCATGCTGAAACTTTGCAAATCTCTTATGAACCATCAAAAGTTTCATATAAAGAATTACTTGAATTTTTTTTCAGAATTCATGATCCAACAACATTAAATGCTCAAGGTAGAAATAAAGGTACCCAATATAGATCAGCAATCTTCACTCATAGTGAAGAGCAAAATAAGATTGCACATGAAGTGTTACAAGAATCTCAAAAAAAATGGTATCCAAATCATGCGATTTCCACCGTTATTGAGCCAATTCAAACTTTTTGGGATGCTGAAGAATATCATCAAAAATATTTAATTGTTAATCCAGAAGGTTATCATTGTCCAAATCATGTTTTGAGAACAACTCCTATGGAATAAATTGGTTCACTTTAATACTTTTTCACCTAGAATATTTAATTTATGTAAATTTTCAGATACTTTAATTAAGCATAAAACTCGTAGACTGATATAATATATTCTCATTTCTTTCTCTAGTATATTCATAAAATTTGTAAATTGTTGCTATAAATGTACATAGAAAAGATATTGCAAACTAATCCCCAGTTTATTGTTTGAGTTTGATCAAATTCGCTGAAAGATTTTGATTTGTAAGTATCTAAACTGTTGATAATAAATCTGTTTTCATACTGCATTTTACCATACCTAGTTCCACCTTTATAAACTTCCGATTAGAAATCATCACAATACCAGTTCATAATGTCATCATCTACAATCAGTAAAACTATTAAAACCACACCAACTTCCAAGTTTTGTTCAATTGCCGCTGGGTGCTTTTGGGGTGTTGAGCATATCTATTTGAAAGAATTCAAAGGTAGAATCCTTGACACTAAAGTTGGTTTTGCCAATGGTACTTCTGAGAATCCAAGTTATAAATCAGTTTGTACAGGTACAACTAATCATGCTGAAACTTTGCAAATCTCTTATGAACCATCAAAAGTTTCATATAAAGAATTACTTGAATTTTTTTTCAGAATTCATGATCCAACAACATTGAATTTCCAAGGTCCAGATCAAGGTACTCAATATAGATCAGCAATTTTCACACATGGCGATGAACAGAATAAAATTGCACATGAAGTTTTACAAGAATCTCAAAAAAAATGGTACCCAAATCATAAAATTGTTACTGTTATTGAGCCAATTCAGTCTTTTTGGGATGCTGAAGAATATCATCAAAAGTATTTGATTGTTAATCCTGAAGGTTATCATTGTCCTTCTCATTTTATTAGAACTACACCAAAAGAATAAATATCAAGATTTTAACATGTTCTCTCTAATGATTCTGTAATAGTTGTTTTCTTCCTTGTTTTTTACCTTTTTTTTTGCCTGTTTTTCTAACTGTTTTTTTAACTTTTGCCTGTTTTTTTGTATGCTATTGTTCTACTATTGTTCATTTGATTCCTTAAACTAACCATTTTTTGGATCACATAATATATTATTATAATTGTAATTCTGAAATTTAGTGAACGTGATAAACCTAATTGGTACACATTTCCGACATTTCATCGGATTTATGGCAACCTTGAATGAACCAAAAAAAAATTACATTGTTTAACATTTGAGGTATATAAATAGTATAATTTCCGTTAATATTAAGTATTTTAAAATTAAATATAAAAGTCATAAAAGATCCAGTTTATAAGGAAATTCTGGATCAAAAGAAAAAAAAAAACAAAGAAAGAATATAAAAGGAATAAAGAAGGATGAATTAATCAAAATGGCATCTTTAATAAAACAAATAACAACGAAACTTCCAACAGATATAGTTATTATAGCATCTTTCAGATCTCCAATAACAAAAGCTAAAAAAGGTGGATTATCAAAATTATCTCCTGAAGAAATTTTAAAACAAACAGTTTCACAATCCATGTCTAAAATTAACATTTCGTTATCTGAAATTGATGATGTTTTGGTAGGAACAGTATTACAAACTCTTGGAGGTCAAAAAGCTTCAGCTATGGCAATTAAATCAATTGGATTTCCTCCATCAACTACAGTCAATACAATCAATAGACAATGTTCATCTTCAATCCAAGCTTTATCATACGTTGCTAATTCAATCAAAGCAGGCGATTATAAAGTTGGTATTGCATGTGGTGTTGAATCAATGTCTTTTGATTATTTTCCAGATTGTGGAATCCCAGCTAGGATCAATGAAACTTTATATAATGAATCCAATGAAGAGGCTAAAAATGTAATTATGCCGATGGGTATCACATCTGAGAATGTTATTGAAAAATTTGGAATAACTAGACTTGAAATGGATCAATTTTCATTAAATTCTCATGAGAAAGCTCAATTAGCTACAATTAATGGATTATTCAAAGATGAAATGATTCCAATTGAAGCAATCGATGGTAATAACGAGCCAATTGAAATCAATAAAGATGACGGGATCAGATCTAATATTTCTTTGGAAAAATTAATGAATTTAAAACCAGCATTTAAAAAAAATGGTGGAACTACAGCTGGTAATTCATCCCAAATATCAGATGGTGGTTCATTTGCTTTATTAACGACTAGAAAACATGCTGTTGAATTAGGTTTAACTCCAATTGCTAAATATTTAGGCGCTTCAATATCAGGAGTTGAATCAAAAATGATGGGTATAGCACCAGCTATTGCCATTCCTCAATTATTAAAAAAATTTGGATTGGTTAATAAAGATATTAACAAATTTGAATTAAATGAAGCTTTTGCATCACAATCTTTATATGTTATTAAATCTTTAGGTTTAGAACAAGCTTTAATTGATGGGAAAATTAATCCAAAAGGGGGTGCAATTGCTTTAGGTCATCCTTTAGGTGCTACTGGTTTAAGATGTTTAAGCACATTATTACATGGTATGAAAGAAGGTCGAGATGAACTTGGTATTGTATCAATGTGCTGTTCTACAGGACAAGGATATGCTGGGTTGTTTGTTAAGGAATATTAAATGTTTTGTATTTTTGATCCCTTATTTTATCTTTTAAATCGATTAACGTATATGTAATTACACTGTTGTTAATAACTTTCCAGAAAATAAAAGCATTAGAATAAACTATTGGCGAAAAAGAATAAATGTATATTACAGACAAGTACATCCAACATATGGGAATTAAAAGACAATCAATAAATTAAAATTTGATTATTTTGTATATTTTAGAGTGACCCAATTTTGTTTTAAAAGAGAAGAAAATAAAATATGTAAAGTAAACGAAGTAATTAAAAAGAATTATTATAATTAGACAACGTAGAAAGTAAGAATAATAACAGAGAACAAATAATATTATTAAAAAAACAAATAATCAGCATATATTTTTGATCTTTCTTTTTGAGGAAAGGTAGAACACTGAAATTACAAAAAAACTCAAATATGGATAACAAACTATAAGAAAAAGGGAAAACATCGTAAAAAGGAAAAAATACAAGAAAAACAGAACAGGAGTAGGTATTTTAAATATTAAAACAGCATTTTAAAATAAAATATGAAACAAAAAACAAAAAAGTACTTTAAAGAATAAATTAAAATAACAAAACAATTATGAAAAGTTAAGGAATGAGGGCTGAAAAATTAACTAAAAATTCCACAAACAAAAAAAAACAAATCAAAAATAAAGCATAAAGAAAAGAATCAAAAGGTCAAAAAAAAAGTTATTCAAATAATTCATACTACTTATTTCTTTTTACCAAATAAACCTTTCTTCTTCTTCTTTTTCTTCTTATCCTTTTCGTTATCTTGACTAGCTCCACTTGTAGTTGTAGTATAAGCAGGAGTTGGAGCAGGGGTTGGTTCAGGAACAGAAACTAAATTAACACCATTACCCGATCCAACAGTAGTAGTTCCAACAGCACCGGCATCATAAGAATTATTTGAACCAGCTGGCGTACTGGCATTACCAGTAGGGAAACTTGCTCCACTTGAATTTCTGGAACTTGGGCCATTACTTCCTGGTCCACCACGAATTGCAGGGGGTTCCAAAGATTCGTCTGATAGTTGCTGCATACCACCACTATTTCTTTGTTGCTGCTGTTGCTGCTGTTGCTGCTGTTGCTGCTGTTGCTGCTGTTGTGGATTTGCCATAGAAGGAGCTGGATAAGCTCCATTATAAGCGGAATTACCATTAATTCCAAGACCATTAGCTCCAGCTCCATTAGGACCAGGACCAGCTCCTAGACCAGCTCCATTAGGCAGTTGAGATTGTCTTCTGTTAAAGTTATTATTAGGATTTGAACTTTGTCTTGAACCAGGACCTGGGAAACCATTTTGGAAGGCAGTATTCATACCTGGCATACTTGGCATCATTGAATGTCTATTTGGCATACCTCTTGTATCACTGGCACCACCCATAAATGATTGATTTAAATTAGCAGTAGATTTTCTATTTTTTCTTGAAGTTGGTTTGAATTGTCTTGGAGCACCAGAACTACCAGGAAGACCACCTAAACCACTATTGAATGATTGATCATAATCCCAATTTGCAGATGATGATTGCATTGTATGAGTTCTACCTTGGTTATTATATGGACCAGCACCTGGAGCAGAAATAGCACCCAGATTCATGTCACTAGCACCGAATGGAATTGAAGATTGTCTTCTATTTGGAGCAAATTGTTGATGTTGAGGTGGATAGTTTCTTTGTTGTGGGAATATTTGTTGATTATTTGGTAAACCTTGAGGTGGTAAACCGTGAGGCAGACTTTGTGATGGAATAAAATTAGGAGATGCTGATCCATTGTTAATAGGACCGTAATGATTATTATGGGTATCAACAGACAATTGAGGTTTTGGTCCACCATTTTGAGCTTGTTGAATTGGAACACCTTGTTGTTGAGATGGATATCCTCCTTGGTGTTGAGGATATCCAGGGTGAACTTGGGGTTGAGGATATCCTTGTTGTGGTGGATAACCTTGCTGCTGCTGCTGCTGCTGTTGTTGAGGTTGTTGTTGAGGTTGCTGTTGAGATTGAAAACCCAATTGATCTTGAGGTTGTAATGGATTATAAACACCCTGAATAGATTTTGAAAATTGTTGACCATTATGAACAGGAGGAGTTTGTTCAGCTAATACATAAGCATGAGCCATTTCAGATAATTCTTCCAGATCAGGTTCTTCTTCTTGTTGTTGAATTGATAGTTGCTGGAATTGTTGTTGTTGTTGTTGAATTGGTGGTTGCTGGAATTGTGGCTGTTGTTGTTGTTGTTGTTGTTGTTTTGAAAATCCATTTGATTGTGGTTGTTGGCTAACTATTGGAACACCTCTTTGTTGAACTTGAGATTGAACTTGTCCATTATTATTATTATTAATAATAGGGGTTTCCAATTGTTGTTTAGCTTCTAATAATTCTTTTTCTTTTAGAGCATTTTTAATTGATAATTCATCTTGTTGTAGTTTTAATTGTTTAATATTTTCAGTATTTCTTCTTAACCAAAATGAAGAAGTTTGATTTTCCACAGTTGAAATATTATTAGAACATAATTGTGTCATAACAGCATATAAGAATTCTAAATAAGGAGTTTTAACTTGATAATCATCAGCAATTAAAATTGGTTGTAATAACAGTAAATCTAAACATAATTCATTTTGATTAAAAAATTCATAGTATAATTTTGGAGATTCCGAACAATCTGGGGATAAATTAGTTGTTGGATATAATTGGGTCAATCTATCTAATAAAGAAGTTTCATTATCATAACTTTTGAATAATTTACAACCCATTGTTTTAATAACTGTAATTATTTCTAAGACTAAACCACTAATTAAAGGTTTTGCTAAAATTTGATCTTTTAATTCACCAGGGAAAGGTTTTTCAAATAAAATTGCCAAAGGTTCAATAGCAATTTTTGGTAAAGCAAATTTCCATTGATATGATAAAAATTCTAAAGGAGTATTCAGTTTATAAACATCAATACCAGCACTTTCAAATAAATCTGATATTTTATTAATTAAATTGATATCAGATGATGGATATGAAGATTCAGTACCACTTCTTCCAATGTAAACTAATTCACTTTCTTTTTTACTTTGATAAATTTTATAAATATTTGAACCAATTGATCTAATATCAAAATCAGACATTATTGATAAAATTGGAATATCCGAATCTAATTGTAAAGACATTTTAACAAATGGTTCTAAATTAACAAAATTTGTTGATTCAATAATAATAGTTGGAATATAATTTCTATTTAATTGATCTTGAATTAATTTAGCTAATTTTGAAAATAAATTTGATAATTCTTGTAAAGAACTTGCAGAAACTAAAATAAAATCAAGTTTTGGAATTTGTTCATTTGAAACAGTATATAAATAATCATCTAAATTTTGATAAATGTTTTGTAAAGAATATCTTGAATTACCAAATTGAGTAGAAGACCATTGAAATGATTTACTTGCCGGAGTGATTGGAGAAACATCCGAAGAACTTGAAACATATGTTAAATTACAAGTTTTAGAACTAAACAGTCTCCAATTATAAAAAGCAATATTTGGATGAGAACCTATAGATAGAATATTAAATGTTGACATTATAGAATGGAGGTGGGGAGTGAAATCGGATGATTATGGAATAAAAAGGATTCAAAAAATTTCAGGTGTAGGCACGAAGAAAAGACAATAAGAAAGAGAAGAACAGGTGTTTTAAAAAAGGGTTTTGTTAGAATTGATTTATCAATGAATATCAATGAATGATTTAAACTAAAATAATAATAAAATACAGCCTATCACTTCAAATAATAATAAATGATGAAGTTAAAAAAAGGTAACTGATTTGGTTTAAGGGGGGTGGGGGGGGGGGGATAGAATAAAGAAGAAGGAATTGAGTTAAAGTGAAATTAAAATTGAAAATCAAAATGATATAATTCGGAACGTCGAGTTAAAACTTGAGGCTTTGTATTTTGTCTTTTGTCTTTCTTTATAAACACGTTGCGCGGATAGTAAGAGGATATTAGTACTATTTATGATATTTATGGTATTTATTTATGGTATTAGTGATATTTATAGTACTAGTAGTAATAGTAAAAGTATTTACAAAACTTTGTGCTCCCGAATTCCGTGGTTTTAACACCGGCCAAAAAAACTAAATAGACCGAGTCGACGCAAATAGACTTACAGACGCGTCGATTTAACTATTTGCGTCGATAGTCTCCAAAAATAAAAATAAAGGTCGTGTACAAAAACCAATATATTTTTTATTATTTAATAACTTTTTTTTTTGTTTTTTTCTTTTATCAATTATCCTCTTTTCTTTTCCATTTTAAATACTTCTTTTAATTCATAACCACATTCATTCTTTGGCGTCGTCTTGCCTGTTTAATCTTATAGTCAGGACTTGAAAGCTAGAGTGCATTTAATTTATTGAATGCAAATTGGGATGAATGTTAGATGAATTTAAAGAATCCATTCTATTCAATCATGGATCTCCATTTGAATTGAATCTCTTTAATATCAAGAGTGTATCTCCGTTTGGCGAGCAAAGCTCTGAACCTTTCGGTCATAATCTCTTGAACAGTTAAATTGAACAGTTAATTATATTATAGTATACATGTAGTTTATAGCTTAGTTATTCCACAATAACTATTTAAATCTTAATCTTTTACTTGTTTTATTGGGATTATTACCATATAATGCTTCAAAAGCATTAATTTTTCCATCTTGATTATCTTTAACTTTAACTTTAACTTTAACTTTATCTTTAACATCAATGTTATCATTAATTAAAATACCACATCTATCAATAAAACAATCTAAACCATCAATTAATAAATCATCATCATTAACCTCTAAATTATTGAAAAATTTGATTAATTTTCTAACTAAATTTGAATTTGAATTTGAATTTGAATTTGATTCAATATTAATTAATTCACCAATAATTAAATAATCTTTTAATTCATCGTATGAATCATCTATTAAAGTAATAAAAAATTCAAATTTTGAATTTAAATCATTAATTGGATTAATTGGATTATTAACTAAACAAATTAAACCTTTTTTATTAAAATTTTGAATCTTAATATTATTAAAATACTCATCATTATCAACAATTTCGAATTTATTCAATTTATTTAATGTTTTGTTTGATCTTTTAGTTATTTTACCTAGTTGAATTAAATATTCAGGTGATATTATTCTTGTAATTTTAGTTTTTTTATAACTTAACAATGATAAATTTGATTCCAATTGAATTCCAATGAGTAATTGAATAAAATTATTTGTTGTTTTAGGCAATTTATCTATATATAATTTAAATGGTAATGTAATTGAACCATTGAATGAATTTTTCAATTTTATAAAACAGATTTCGGCAGATTTATCATTCTCCTTTAACGGAACTTGTTTTTTATTGTGGAATGATATTTGACTAGTTTTAACATTGGATTCTTCTATCATTTTCCAAAAATACTAAAATACTAAAAATGGATCGCACTAGTTATGGTGGTTCGATAATTACCTCCTTTTAAACCTTTATGTTGTAGTCTAAATATTATCACTGAAAAAAATAGCAAAAGAGGTTATTAGTAATGAAAAATGGATAATGTGGCTGTTTTAATACGAGCAAAATAAAAAATGGCGGACAAAATAAATACAGCGTAAAATCCTGATTTAACCTTTTTTTGGGTTTCTTTAGTTTTAATTTTTATTCCGTTTCTTTAGTATTTACAATAAACAAATTATATAAATTATAATCATGTCTGATAGACACTATCATTTCAATGTTAAAATGGCTTGCTCAGGCTGTTCAGGTGCAGTTACCAAAGTTTTAAATAAATTAGATGGAGTTAAATCGGTGGATATTTCATTAGAAAAGCAATCAGTTGATGTTACTACTGTTAATTCACTGTCGTATGATGATGTTTATCAAACCATTTACAAGACTGGTAAACAAATTCATGGTGGTAATGTATTAGCTTGAGTTACAGCTATTATGCTGTTATTTATTTTATTTTTACTTACTCACTAAACAAAGTACTTTTATTTTTACTTTTCAATAATATCTGGGTTTATTATTTGATTGATAATTGATATTTTTTTACTTCTTTTAGTTTTATTTCTTAGTTTTCTTTTAAATTTATTAGGCAGGTTTCTTCAAAATAAAGAAATTAAAGATATATTAATGTACACAAATTTCACGCAAAATAGAAGTAGAATACCGAAAACAAGAAGACAAGAAGACAAGAAGACAAGAAGACGAAGACAAGAAATAAAAAGTAAGAGAATAAAAGAGTGTAAAAGAAGAGAAATAGGTTTATTAATGTTAATGTTTTTTTATTTTACTCTCCTTTTTAATGTATATATGAGAATGACGATAATAATAACTGTTTAACCAACTTTTTTTTAAACCCAATCCGTATTCACCATTTCATAAACTTCATCATGATCCTTGATAGAGTTTTTATAATCATCATATCTATATCTTAGAATACCACCAACAGAACTATCACCAATACCTAAATTTAAAACTTCACCAAAACCATCATCATCTAATTCGAATTCTAAACCAGCAACTTTACCGAAAAAATTAATGTTTTGATAAAAATTATCATTATTAAAATTATTAACATTAAAATTATCTTTAAAATTATCATCAAAATTATTCATTAATTTATTCAAATCAACCAAATAAGCATTATCAATTGATTCGGCAAAGCATAATTTATCACCAAAATTATTAAATTTTAAATTTCTAATTGCACCATGATTACAACCAGATAAAGTAATTAATTCTTGTTCTAAATTTCTAAAATCATGAAGTTTAATTAAACCATCTTGATTACCAGAAGCCATTAGATAACCATCATTATTCCAATCACAAGCAAAACCATAATCTAAATGATTACCAAACATTAATAAATTTGAATTTCTTGGTTCACGTTTATCTAAAACCATACATCTTGTTGAATCACCAACCATCATTATTAAATTATCATTTGTTGGATTTTCACAAACACAATTAATTGGGAATTCTAAAATAATATTTCTTGTTATTTTTTTTTTAAAAAAATCATAAAATCGAAGTCTTTTATCATTTGAAGCAATAACTAATTCATTTTTTGCATTTATTTTTGATGGTAAAATATAATTCGTTATACCATTAATTTCATAACTTAATTGATCTTCTTGTGAAAGATTTGTTTCTGGGAAATACAAATTAATTGAACCATTAACTGAACCTGAACAAATATAATTATAATTTGAAGTTAATGTTGAAATTTTAAAATTTGGATTATATTCTAACACAATATTTGTTTCATTATTCATTGTATTCAAATTCATCAATTGAAATATCCCATCATCATTTTCAATTGGATAATAAACTGAATTATGATTTAATGAAGTTATTAAATTTCGAAGTTGAAAATGTAATAATCTTGGTTTTGGCATTGAATAAAATTTATCAAATTCAAATATCGTATTATTTAATTGTTTTAATTTAAAATCGATTTGAAATTTACCTTTATTAATTGAATTTTCTAAACTTGTATAACTTTTGAATGCATTCATTCTTTGATGAATCATTTTATATCTCATATAGCTATTTTCCCAAATTATCCCTTGAGTATCCATTATTTTGCCATTTACATTATTTTCCTTTTGATTTTTTAAACCATTTTCATTTCCAAATTCATTGTTTATATCATCTTCTTCAGAAACTGATATAATTAATTCTTTATCAACAACACCTTGAGAAAATTCATCTAAAATATTATTTCTTGAATTAAAATTACGTAACAAAGATCTTAATTCATGAAATGATTTAAATTCACATTGATTATCATTTATTGACGAATAAATAAATTCAAATAAATCATTTTCTAATTCATATTCTCCCGTGCCTGTTATATCAGTTTGACCAAATAATTGTTGACTAAATAACCTTGAAATTGTTTGAAATTGATTTGCTGTAAGTTGACTTGATTCTAAAGGATGTTCCATATTAGATAAATATTATTCTTAAATCTAAAACAATAAAGAATCAAATTATGAATGATTTATATATTAATATAATTGACAAAAACCAAAAAAATATGACAGGAAAACTTTCTTTAATAAATTTTAATAAATTTTGATAAATGGTGAGCGTTTAATCAAACAGTAAAAGAAAAACAGATTTATGTATGGCTTAATGATTTGTAATATTCTAATATTTTAATCTTGTATTTGGTTTCTAATAGAAATTGAAAAGTTGTTGTTGTCTATCTGAAGTGGAAGTTTAAAACAATAGTTATGGTAGCATTTAATTTAATTTTACTATTTAATTTAATTTGAGTGTTACCGATTTCTGATTTCTGATTTCTGATTTAAATAGTGCGACAAAGTTGGCAAACCGAATTCGGTAAATAGGTGAATAAACTTAAATTATTTCTTTATATATTTATATATTTATATATATATATATATATATATATATTGTTTTATATTGTTTTATATTGATTCTTGTCATCGCTTAAAGTCGTTTATTCATTTAAAATTGGTTAAAATGGCACAAGATCAAATTTCATCGACAAATAAAGATATTAAATATGTTGAAACGATAGTTCCAGAATCTGAAAATTCATTTGGTAAAACATTTATTCATTTTATACAATCAGAACCAACAGTTTCATTAATATGTGGCGGTATTGCAGGAGCACTTTCAAGAACAGCAGTGTCACCGGTGGAAAGAGTTAAAGTTTTATATCAAGTTCAAGGACCAACATCATCATACAATCATGGAGTTTTAAAGACAGTTTATCAAATATTTAAAGAAGAAGGTTATAAAGGATTATTTAGAGGAAATGGAATTAATTGTATTAGAATCATACCATATACAGCAATTCAATATTCAGTTTATCAAGAAGTTCAAAATATTTTAACAAATGAAAACAATGAATTAAGTACAATAAATAAATTAATTGCAGGATCAATTGGTGGATTTTTTTCAGTTTTATTTACATATCCAATGGATTTAGTTAAAACAAGATTATCGATTCAAACAGCTAAACGTTTGAATAATGATAATGTAATAATTAAAAGTGGTAAACCTCCAGGAATGTTTAAAAATATAATTAAAATTTATAAACATGAAGGTGGATTTTTAGCATTATATAGAGGATTTATACCAACTTGTTTAGGTGTTGCACCATATGCAGCATTAAATTTTACAATTTATGAAAAAATAAAAGAACAATTTCCAAAAAATTTACAAACAAATCCAATTTTAATGTTAACAGCAGGTTCATTATCAGGTGGTATTGGACAAAGTTTAATTTATCCACTGGATATATTAAGAAGAAGGTTTCAAGTTGCAACATTATCAAATGGATCAATGGGATTCAAATATAGTTCAACATTTGATGCAATTAAGAAGATTATTAAATATGAAGGTGTTAATGGATTATATAAAGGTTGGACAGCAAATATGTGGAAAATCATGCCTAGTATGGCTATTCAATGGGCATCTTATGACTGGATCAAAAAGACATTAGTTGAGATAGGAAATGAAGAGGTGTTGAAATGATGATACATATATATATATATATATATATCCATATAGATAAAAACTGTAGATAGATAGAGATAATTTAGAAGAACTCTGTACACCAGATATAGTATATATAGTATATAGTAGATAGTAGATAGGTAGATAGTAGATGGTAGATGGTAGATGGTAGATGGTAGATGGTAGATAGTAGATAGTAGATAGTAGATATCAATTGAATTCAACCAATGACATGAATAAGCAACCAAAGTAAAATCTGGGGAATAATATTATCACGGATTTGGCCGTATAGTATGTAAACAGTATTAATATAAAATATTAAAATACTATTAAAATACTATTAATGAAAGTATCTTTCCACGGAGTTTGTTTTTGAGATTGCATTTCCGTGGAAAGGATTTGTGCAGGATAATTGAGATAAGACGGATTGGGAGATTAATAGAAAGCTGATTTGTTTGAGAGAGTATAGCAGTGACAGTAGCAGGCAGTAGTAATAGTAGTAGTAGTAGTAGTAGTAGTAGTAGTAGTAGTAGTTATGGTAATATTGGTAATAGTAATGGTAATAGTAATGGTAATAGTAATAGTATTATGGTAAACCTGAACAATAGTCTATCGACCCAAACAATCGACCCGACCGTTCAGCTCATTAACTAGATCACGTGCACTGAGCCCAAATCTGCCAAATGGTCTCAAATCGCAATACTTTACCAGCATCAGACGGCATTGCTGCAAATCTAGGGTCCGCAGCGCCGGGTGACTAACGGGAAAATGCGTTATAAGCAGAAAAGTATTGCACAACAGGCGATAAGCAGGCGGCGTTGACTTTTAATTGTTTTTTCTTCCCGTGTCTGACTTGGTTTTTTACTAGTAAAATAATTATTGATTATTGATTATTGTTCTCTTATTTATAATTGGACCCTCATTAATTAATCTATAAATTAAAATTAGGTGAAACTGACAGGACGTTTTCTTATTATGTAACTGTAAATTTTAAATGAAAATTTCTTGTTTTTTTTCTTAACTTGCGTTATTGTTCAACTGCCCGACGTAGATAAGATATTTCTTTTATTTAAATATCCTGTCATCGCTTCTTTTTTGATATTTTACTTTTTTACTTTTATTATACTTTATTTTTTTTTTTTTTTTGGTTTAGTTGTTTTATTTATTAGATACCCTCTATTATGTCTGATATCGAAAAGAAAAGAGAAGGTTCATTCTCTGATGAACCTTTCATTGAAGAGTCAACTCAAGTTGAAAAGAGTAAACTCACTGGAGTTTATGCCAATTTAATGGAAATGTTTCATGGTGAAACTAGAGGTATTGAAAGAATTCCTGAAGAAGAGAAAACTCAAACTTCTGTTTGGGGTGCTGCTACCATGTGGTTATCAGCAAATTTAGTTATTGCTACTTTTTCATTAGGTGCTTTATCTTATTCTGTTTTTGGTTTAGATTTTGGTACTGCAGTTTTAACAATTGTTTTTTTCAATATTTTAGGTGCTTTACCAGTTGCATTTTATTCAGTTGCTGGTGCTAAAATGGGTTTAAGACAAATGGTTTTAAGTAGATATTTAATTGGTGATTTAGGTATGAGAATTTTTGCCTTTATTAATTGTGTTGCTTGTGTTGGTTGGGGTGCTGTTAATATTATGTCTTCTGCTCAATTATTACACATTATTAATGGTGGTGTTTTACCTCCATGGGCTGGTTGTTTAATTTTAGTTGTTTGTACAATTCTTGTTACATTTTTTGGTTATAACGTTATTCATGCTTATGAAAAATGGTCTTGGATTCCAAATTTAGCTGTTTTCATTGCAATTATTTGTAGATTAGCAATGGATGATGTTTTTAAAGCTGGTTTACCACAAGATGATGGTTCCTACAAAACTTGGGGTTCAGGTGTTGACCAAGCTGCTGGTGTTTTATCTTTTGGTGGTACCATTTTTGGTTTTGCTGCTGGTTGGACAACTTATGCTGCTGATTATACTGTTTATATGAAATCTGATATTAATAAGTTTAAAGTTTTCTTTGGTGTTTTATTTGGTTTAATTGCTCCTTTAATTTTTACGATGATTTTAGGTGCTGCTGCAATTACTGGTGTCAAAACAAGTGAAAAATATGCAACTTGGTATGATGAACATTCAATTGGTGGTTTAGTTTATGCTATTTTATGTGATCATTCTTTACATAGATTTGGTGAATTTTTATCTGTTATCTTGGCAATGTCAACTGTTTGTAATAATATTCCAAATATGTACTCAATTGCTATGGGTGCTCAAGCTTTTTGGTCACCATTAGCTAGAGTTCCAAGAGTTGTTTGGACTTTGGTTGGTAATTGTTTAACTTTAGCAATTTGTATTCCTGCTTATTATCAATTTGAAAGTGTTATGGAAAATTTCATGAACTTGATTGGTTATTATTTAGCAATTTATGATGCAATCTCTTTATCTGAACATTTCATTTATTTGAAAGGTTACAGTGGTTATAATTTAGATATTTATAATGATAAATCTAAATTAAATCCAGGTTATGCTGGTACTTTTGCTTTCTGTTGTGGTGCTGCTGGTGTTGTTGTTGGTATGGATCAAACTTGGTATGTTGGTGTTATAGCTAAGAAAATTGGTACTTTTGGTGGTGATATTGGTTTTGAATTAGCTGCTGCTTTTGCATTTATTGCTTATAATATTGCAAGACCATTTGAAAAGAAATATTTCGGTCGTTAATTGATTGAAATATAATTCATTTCACCTTGATGGTGAAGTAATTGTTTGTTTGTTTATTCTTTTCTTTGGCTTTCTTCCTCTCTATTATTTTTACATTTCTTTTTAAACTTGTACTTTTTTTTTCGTCCTATTTTTACATTGCTCTCTTTACTTTAATTAATTAATCCTAATATTCATAATTCAATTCGATTTACTATAGTTAAAAATGATGATACTAAATAAACTCCTCGCGGTATGAAACCAAAATGCCAAAATACCAAAATACCAAAATACCAAAATACCAAAATACCAAAATACCAAAATGACAACTAAGTTTTATATCATTTATACATTACAAAACACTTTCCTTTACTTATCCCCATATTAATTCATTAACTAATATGGATTCTCAACAACAACAACAGCAACAACAGCAACAACAGCAACAACAGCAACAACAGCAACAACAGCGTCCACAGAACCTTCAAATTCAACAACAGATCCAAGTTCAACAACAATTACTACAACTACAACCACAACAAATCTTACAATCAACCGAGGTTGAGAATCATGATACTTTATTACAGTTAATTGATGATTTACTATTAGTTATTTTAAAGAATAAGAAATTGAAAGATGAAATATGGAATGATATTGATAGTATATCCAATAATCTTAGTACTGGTTCATCAACAGATTTGACGTTAATGAATGAATTAAAATTAAATAACCCAGGTGCTTTCAAATACCAGTTTGAATTGAATAGAATTAAATATTTAGAAAAATATAATCATCAACCTTTAATCAATGGTACTGGAAATAGTACTGCGTCAACTAATCATGCTAAATCTTTATTCAATGAATTGAAATCAAAAGTTACCTCAAATTCTGTTTCTGTTTCAATGTCTAAATCTAAATCATCATCTAATGAAAATACCATTCTTTCATCTAATGGTGTTGATAATGTTGATATTGATGAAATTTCTGATAAATATCATGAAAATAATTCTAAAAAAGATATGATTTCTATATTAGAAAAGGAAAATAACGGATTGATGCATATTTTAAAAGAAAGAAAGCAATACAATAAAGAATTAATTAAAACTATAGCTGATTATGAAGAAAATATAAAAACAATAACTGAAAATATTGCTACAACTCATATTAAAGTTAATGAAAAGCAATTAAATAAACAAAATGATTATAAAGAAAACTTATTTAAACAAGAAAATTTAATGTATTCTAAATATCAAGAATTAGTTGAATTAGAAAAATATCCATTAAAATTATTTGAACAACTCAAACCAATTTTTGATGTGGCCGATAAACTTTATACTGAAAAGAAAAAACCTCTATAATTTTATTATAAATACATCTATTTTAATTAATAAACCAATTACATAATATTTTATCTTTACTATTTTTATCTTTGAATAGCATATTTTCAACATTACCATAATCTTTATCAATTAAATCAGGTAAATCATCTTCCCATGTTAATTCAATTGCTTTACTTTTTAACAGAGAATCTTTTGTAGTTTGCCATGAAAATCTAATATTTTGATCCCAACCAAATAATGGATCAACTTTACTATTTAACCATTTTGAAGTATTTGGATCTGAAGGATACCCTGAACCCCAATTACCTGTTCCTTCAGGTTTTGCTAAATTTAAACTAATATCTCTTGTAACTTTTGCACAAATTGAAGCAGTTGAAACAATTGGGAAAAGTGAATCGGCTTTTTTAGTTACTGTTATTTTAATCTGTGGGAATATGGTTTGCAGTTTCTTTTGATACGTTATTGGTGGACCAACTGTATCAACATAAACTTCTTTTAAATTAACACCTTGTTTTATAACACCTTGAATTAACTCAATCGTTGTATCGTGTGCTTGCTCATTTAAATTATAATTCCCAATTGTTTTAGGCTTAAGCATTCCTGATGATATATCACGAGCAGTTAATGATATAGTTGCCCATCCAACATTTTTGAATAATTCATGTTCAGATTCACACATTAATTTTAATAGTTTCTTTCTAACTGAATCAGTTAATGTTTTTGAATCAGCAAATCCAAATTTTTTTAATTCGGTTGAATATGATTTTAAACAATATGAAATCCCATAAACCATTGGTCCTAAAACTGGTCCTCTACCTGCTTCATCGACTCCTAAAATAACTGGTTCTATTGCATTTGATTGAATTTTTTCAGGTATTGGTGAATAGTACGAATTTGTTGTTGTTGAAATTGGTAATGTTACAGAAGGTGGGATGAAATTAGCCAATTCTGGTTCAAGCTCTTGTTTAACCTTTTGAGTTTTTGGTGGCATTTTATATTTTATATTCTATATTCTATGTATATATTATAATTTAGATTAAAAGTCCACTACTTATGAAACATTTATCTATTTTGTTTATTTTAGATCGCGTTTTAAACGCGTTGTACGGTTACTACAACCACATGGTTCTATTATCCGGATTTAAAGCCATTTTAAAAAAATATGCAAAGAGTTATTAAATGAACTTCTAAAAACGTATATATAAATAAAGATAGTGTACATTAAATGAGATTAGATAAAAGAGATAAAATGAAATGAAAGAATAGGAGTAGGAATAGGAAAAAAAAAATATCTTAAGCGGTGTTTGAAGCAATATTAATCATTGGTTCTTCTTCATATTCAATTTCAATTCTTGGTCTCTTTCTCTTCTTTTGTTTTGTCTTTTCATCTTCATTATCAGATTCTTCATCAGATTCATCATCATCATCAGATTCCTCACCTGATGAAGCATCCAACCATTTTTCTAAATCTTCCATATCAACTAATTCATCATCATCTTCATCAGCTTCAACATATTCAATTTCACCAACATCTTCATCATCTTCTTCATCTTCACTTTCAAGTTCAACTTCATCTTCATCATCTTCTTCATCTTCTTCTTCATTTTCAACTTTACCCAAAACTTTCTTCCATATTTTTTCATCAACATTTAGTGGTTTATCACCATATGCACCAGATTTTAATCTTTCTAACAATTCTTTTTCAATTGCTTTTTCTATTCTAGCAGCAGCTAATGCTTTTCTTTCTCTAGTTTGTTCTCTTCTTTTGACTTTATGTTTAACTCCAACATAATGTCTTTCATCTTCTCGTAATGCTAATCTTCTTTCAGTTATTGCAACTTGAGTTAATCTAGTTAATCTTTGTTTACATTTATGAATTAAAAATTTATTCCAATAAATTAAATGGTCATCCACCTGACTTAATGCTTTTTTATAATTTTTACTTAATTTAATTCTTTCCCAAGTATTCTTTGGCATATGTGCTCTTTCTGCTGTTTTCATATAAAGATATAATTTACCATCAACATTTTTAACTGTTGCATACCTTGCATTAGCTAATGGACATGATTGTCTTGAACATAAACCTGTAACATTATATTCACTTCTACAAAAGTTTTGATCTTTTGTAGTTTTGATTTTAAATGCACAAAATTGTTGATTTATAACTTGCCAAATCACCTATTGAAACAAAAAAAAAAATGGAAAAATGTTAGTATATCTTTATTTTATTATTTTTTATAAACTCAAAAAACAAAATTCACAAATTGTAACAATTCAGTTTGATTAATTGAATACTTACTTCGTCAGACATTATTAATTGATATATATTATATTATTGATAGAAAAGTTTTGTTTAAATTGTAAACTGATAACAAAGTAAGAAACACTAGTATAAGGTTGGTTATCTTAAAGAAAATTTTAAAAATAATTTAAAAAAAAAAATATGAAAAAATCGTTGTGCGGTCCACGACTACACAGCCTCAAATCAATTTATTTGAAAAAATAAAAAAATAAAGAAAACGTCAAATCAAATAACTGGAAGCAGTAATCAATAGTTTTATGAAGAAGAATTCGAGTTTTGAAATTTGGAAAGAAAAATAAAGTAAAGCAACTAAGTTATAAAATATAAGAAAATATTGAAATGAAATAGTAGAATTGAAAGTTTGGTTATGTAATGGAGATAAATCGGCACAATTTTATAAAGTTATGGCATCAAATCTTACATCAATGGCTTTTTGCTCCCTTATGTATTTTAACGTACGATCAAAATGTTTCCATGTAATTTCCAATCCATCGTCTATCTTTTTACTGGAAGAACCTGTTCCATCACTTATACCCGTTCCTGGTACACCAATAGTTTTGAAATTATTAGAAATTAATTCAATTAATCCATTCAAATATTTAATGTTAATTAACTCATTACCATGGATAAAATAATATAATGATTGATTTAATATTTCAATGAATAATTCTAATGAAACATTATTATCTAAAATAGAATCTGCAGTACGTAATGATTTTTGTAAACATTCTAAAACACGTTTATCATCTTTCTTCAATGTAATATGTTGTGGTACAGTTGATTCGCCATCTGATAATGGTTCTTCATCAATCTCTAAAATAACCCACCAAAGATGTGAAGCTGAATAAACTGCTCTACATTGATCAGTTTTCTTCAATAATTTTGATCCATACAATGTTGCCTTTGTGATTAATTTATTATAGTTATCTAAATTCAATTCTATCAGTTTTTGTGATGAAATTAATTTGTTATAAATATTAAGAAGACATTGATATTGTAGTCTTGATTCGACAACTGCTTGTTCATATAAAACAAATGAATCAATAAAAAAATCATATGCAATATCAACTAAAGAAACCTCATTTGCAACTTCAGTTGTGATCAAATTCAAATTCAAACACACTAAAGGACTGATTGAATATTCTGTCATTTCATTGACCAAACCAGATATAAATTTAAAAAAGTTTACAACTTTCAATTTTTGTTGCTTAGTTTGAACTCTTTTAATTAAATTCAGTTTTCTTATTAATCTTAAAATACTAGAAATCAATGTTGGATAGGTATACTTAATTCTAAATTTTCCCAAACTCATATATAATCTGGATTGCTTTAATAATTCAAAATGTTTATATGGATTTTTGTTATATAATAAATGAATGAATTTTGCCAACTTTTCTTGTTGCAAAACTGTCTCTATTGGGTCAATGGTATCTTCACTAGCCAGTGTAGAACCACTACCAAATAATGTTGGAGAAATAATTCTTTTATTATCTAGTCCCAACTTTTTAACGGTTGGATCTTCATAAACTATAATAACAGATTTTAATATTTCGAAAATTTTATCAACTTGACCAATTTCTGTTATTTTAGTTTGCTTGTCTAAAAATTTATCAATTATTTCTAAACAAACAGAAACTTTTGTGGAATATTTTTGCAAGTTGAAAAATTCTAGGTAAGTTGGGCCTAGTTCAAGTAAAGCTTTTGCATCATCACTACCATCAACAGGGATCAATAGTAATGATTTCCAATATGCATTATATTCAATGCTACCTGACGCTTCAATTTCTTTAAACTTTTGAGAAGCGTAATAATAAATTGAATTGATATTATCATAATTTTGAGGATAATAGGCAATAGACAATTTGGCTAAAACTTCTAAAATTGAACTAAAATCTTCACCTGATAAATCTGGTTTTAACTCATTCACTCTAGTAATAAACCCAATGAATTTCTCAAAAATGTCTGCTAGATGCAATGTACCAAATTGTTCAATAAAGTCAGGTTCTCTACTTTTATAATCAATCAGTCTATCAATTAAAGTAATTAAAATCTTTCTCATGCTAACTTCAGGATTCAGCTTTAATGTAGCTTCAAAGAAGTCATCCAAAGTGATTAAATGAAAAGCATCTGGGAAAACTTGAATAATCACATCTAATAGATATTCTTGAGCAATTACATCTCTACATTGAATAATTTGCTCTAATAATGTTGGGAGAACTGAACTTTTATAGTAACTCTTATCAATTTCATCTAATTGAGATAATCTAACTAAATTAGATCCAACTAAAATCTGCAGTTCTTGTCTTTCTTTAATTCTTTTTTGTCTTTCTGATGAATGTCCTTGATGTTGTAATCTGACCCATAATTTGTTCATTTCAATAAAATTTGTTACAATAAATTGAATAGAGTCCGTTAAATCCCCTGTTAATTCTTTAGATTCTTGTTTAAAAGATGTTGGTAATAAATCTTTAGTTCTTTGAGAAAGGAAATATCTTAAAAACAATCCTCTTATTGGATGTTGAACACCACGACACATTTCCATCATATCTTTCATTATTTCTTTAATCGGCGCATCTTTTATAGACATATAAACGGTACCAACAGTAATCATTAAATATAATCTTGGAACTATATTACCAGCATATTGAACTAGTTCATATAAATCAGCTAAATGATTACTTGGATGATTCTCTTTCAAATAATCAGATAAATATTCTAACCCATCAAATGCCAAAATATACAACTCATAGTATTGTTTTGGAGTTAAAACGTTTATTCTTAATTCACCTAAAAAAGTAGAAGCATGCTTTAAAGCATCCATAAACTTATTTTTTGACTCAAGACATCTCTTCATTTGTAAGATTTGTTGCCTTATCACGGTGGAGGAGTTCTCCAATGCTTTTTTTTGTTCTTCTGGAGATATGTCAAATGCTTTACTCTGCATTTTTGTCGCTTTGATTGATCTCAAGAAATAAAAATTGGATTGATTGATTGTACTGTGTAGATGCTTTTACAATTACCATTAAAACCCGATACGTAAGTCTAAAAGTCCAAATAACCATCACAGAAATTTAAAGATTGAGATTCGGAAGGCTTTGTGGTGACGGTGCACGGGTGGTTTTTCCATTGTTCTTTCAATCATTTTTGTCAATTTCACTTCCATTTCTAACCCTTATCTCTACAGCCGTCATTAGACATTTATAACTTTACTCTAAAGTCTTATTAACGGATCACATAGTCTGAATTATATTAGACCTTCCGTTTTGTCATTTTTTTAATTTACTCAATTACATATACACACACATACACACATACATTTATATATATATATATATATATATATATATTTTAACGACGTATGAAATTATATAACAATCACATATTTCTATGCTTAGTGGGAGTTTCTTCTGCTTTTAGCATAGACTTAGACTACTTATCTAATTCTTTGAATAAAATACAAAACGTCTTTCAATTCAATCCTTTTTCTGAACAAGATTCATCGAACAGTTGCTACACTTTAAACTCATGTTCCGAAAAGTTTCTTGGTTCTATAGATACACTTCAAATCAATGTTTCTTCAAATACTGATTATTTTCATTACTCTGAACTTCCAAAACATCAAATTCCATTTGATGTTGAACAATATGTGGGGCATTATGTAATAAGGCTGCATGATTGGCAATCGAGTTCTTCAAGAGATACAATTATTTTGACTGCTAATGAATTGCAATTAGACATCTGGGAAACCTCTCAAACTAATAAATTTATTGACATCGAAGTTAGTCGAGAAGAAGGTATTGAATTACTTCAATTTATTTTTGCCAGTAATCCAAATGCCGAATTTGAGCTAGACTTAATGGTTCAGGACATGGCTCAAACAATCTTTGAAACCTTGCCTATAGCTGATAAATCTCATAATTTTGAAGACAACCAAAGCATCTCAGAAATATTTGGAAATGATCTATTCTTCAAGCAATATCGTGATTTACCAACCATTTACAACTGGTTTGACTTATTAGTTCAAACTTATCCAGAATTATTAACTCTTGAATGGATCGGTCAAACATTTGAAGGTCGTGATATCAAGGCTCTGAGATTAACTGCTCATAAAGACAAAAACGACGAGGGAGTCAAAACAGTTGTCATAACTGGTGGTCTTCATGCTAGAGAATGGGTTGGTGTTTCAACTACATGTTATATTTTAAGTCGCTTCTTAAGTGACTACGAAGCTGATAAGAAAAAGGTGAATTATTACTTGAAAAACTTGGATTTCTTGTTCTTGCCTGTTATGAATCCAGATGGTTATGATTATACTTGGAATGTGGATAGATTATGGAGAAAAAATAGACAAGAAACTTATAATCCAAGATGTTTTGGTATTGATATTGATCACTCTTTTGATTATCATTTCACTAGATCGGAAGATTCTTCTTGTGGTGAGGACTATGCAGGTGAAGGTGCTTTTGAAAGTTTGGAGAGTTATTCTTGGGATAAATACTTAAATGAAACCAAACATGATCATCCAATTTATGGCTACATCGATTTACACTCATATGCTCAAGAAGTTTTATACCCATATGCTTATACTTGTGATCAAGCTCCGAGAGATAAGGAGAATTTACTAGAATTGGCTTATGGCTTATCACAATCTATAAGATTACGTTCAGGTAAGACATATAATGTTGTTAGTGCATGTGAAGATAAGGGCGCCGATTTACTTCCAAGTATGGGTGCTGGTTCGGCTTTAGATTATATGTATCATAACAAAGCACACTGGGCTTTTGTTTTAAAATTAAGAGATTCTGGATCTCATGGTTTCTTATTACCTCCAAAATATATCGTTCCAGTTGGCAAGGAAATTTACGATTCCATCAAGTATTTTGCACAATTTATTTTAAGTGATGATTGATTTTTTGCCCCTTTTCTTTCAAAAATTTGTTTTCCTTTCCTTTTGGTTTTGTTTTATATTAAATCTTGTATTAATTAAATTATCATTACTTGACGTATGATTAATAAAAAGCTATTTATCAAATATTAAATCATGAACTAACGTTAAAACTTAGAAACAAATTGAAAATCTTATTTTGCCTATAAAGATCTTAATGACTAGAAAAAAATGTAATTTTAGAAAATATCTACTATTCAGGTGATGATATAGGTGAAATAGGTAATGGTTTATCGCTCTTTACCATAGAGTTTATCAACTCAATTACAATTTGAGCAGCATTGGTGGCTGTAACCTCAGCATTATCAAATTGGGGTGAAACCTCTACTATATCAGCACCAACTAGATTCAAATCAATATTTTTTAGGATATACATTAATTCCCTTGGTAGCATTCCTCCGGGTTCGTTAGAGCCAGAATTTGTGCCAGGAGCATTACCAGCATCCAAACAATCAATGTCAACTGATATATAAGCTGGCATATCTTGTGGAATTCTTTGATGGATTTCAGACACAATTTTTTTTAAACCTTCCATTCCATTAATCCAAGCCTCTTCACTTGAGTATCTCTTCCAACCTTGCTTTGTCTCATCCTCAAAATCGTGCCATCCATGTCCAGAAATACGAGTTCTTACTCCAACATGAACATTACTATCATCTGAAAGTAAACCTTCATTTCTAGCCATCCAAAGCATAGAACCGTGTGTGAAAATAGATTGTTCACTATTCCAAAAGGATGGATAAGAACTTGGTGACCAGGTATCTAAATGTGCATCGAAGTGAATGACTGCTATTTTTCCGTATAATTTCTTTAAAGCTCTCAAATGAGGCAATATAATTGAATGATCACCACCTAAAGCAATATACCTTGGTGGATGAGAAGGGTTTTTGGTTGATTGCCTTTTGAACAATAATTCTTCGAAATTGCTAGTCATTTGTTCTAAAGCAACTTTGTTATCCATAGGACCAATTGGGATGTCACCACAATCCATAAATGAAGCCCATGTATGGTAGGGATTCAAACTTCGTGGAGTAGGTTGTCTTAAAGATGCATCCCTGATAGCTCTAGGTCCAAATCTTGTACCAGATCTGTAACTTGTATCTGTATCAAATGGAACACCAATAATTCCAATATCAAAATCAACACTAGCATACAATAAACATGTTGTTGAATTGATACGAGCAAATGATTTAGCTCCATTACCACCGTATGTTGATTCATGAGCCCATGTTTCTGATACTTCTTGATGTTTCTGCGATCCATCATATCCACCTGAATAACCATTAGGATAAGGATATTCTTGGTATGCTTGTTGATATACCTCCGGTTGCATTTGTTGCTGTCTATATCCTACTGGTATTTGTCTGTATGCTTGCTGCTGTAAATATGGTTGTGGAACTTGAGGCTGTTGCAATCTTTGGTAATTATTTTCCAGTGGAAACATAGGTTGAAAAGCATCAGTTACTATTGATGTTATTGAAAGCACCATAATTGTACTTGGACCATTTGTTAAATGCATAGTTAGTACCTATCTAAAGATAATTAAATTATTCACACCTTAAAAAAAGACAATCTACATTGATAGAAAATTTGTCAAAACAACTAGTTTTTATAAGGTCTAAATAGAAAATATATACGAGTTAGACCCGTTAATATTTGTTGAGTTGGGTTCGGTCCACTCTTCAGTTTATTTCGGATTACTTCTCTTCGTTCCTTTAACAGATGGCTGGTGGGTACTATTCCTGAATCGAACCATTGGCAACCAACTTTGAGATTTTGGCCTTGCTCACTCCTGAAAACAAGACCTATATACTAATCAGGTTGATACTTTCACCTTTCAATTTGTCCCTTTTTAAAACTTGCAAAAGAATGATTTATTGAAATTTACATGGCAGCTACTTTTCCAGACATGTACAATAACTTCTGGTAATAGCCGTTAAAGAACTGATAATTACGCCCCGCGTGGCTTATTCAGAAAACAAAATACAAAGAAAGTTTTTTTGTTTAGGATAATAAATTTTCTATATAATAACGTAATTTAAATGTAATTCATAAAATTAGTGTAAAGTTAATGTCATACATGGAGATTTTAAGCGGATATTAAAGGCAATGGCTCACCTTTTTTGACCATAGAAGTGATTAACTCAAAGACGACTTGGGCTGCGTTTGTTGCGGTGATTTCCGCATGATCATATTGTGGAGAAACTTCCACAATATCAGCACCAACTAAGTTCAAATCGATATGTCTTAATAAATAAATCAATTCTCTTGGTAGTAATCCACCTGGCTCGATGGTACCAGTACCAGGAGCATTACCTGGGTCTAGACAATCAATATCAACTGAAATATAGGTTGGCATATCTTGTGGGATTCTTTCTTGAATTTCAGAAACAATGTTTTTCAAACCTTCAACACCATTAATCCAAATATCATCACCAGTATATCTTTTCCAGCCTTGTTGAGTATCATCCTCAAAGTCAAACCAATCATCACCTGAAATTCTTGTTCTAATACCAATATGCACATTGCTATCATCGGATAATAAGCCTTCATTCTTAGCCATCCAAAGCATTGAACCATGAGTAAAGATAGATTGGTCACTATTCCAAAACGATGGATAAGAGCTTGGTGCCCATGTGTCGATATGAGCGTCAAAATGGATAACAGCGATCTGACCATATAGTTGCTTTAAAGCTCTTAAATGAGGTAGTAAAATGGAATGATCACCACCTAGAGCAATGTATCTTGGTGGATGGTTTGAATCTTTTGAAGATTTTCTTCTTAATAATAATTCCTCAAAACCTTTGGTCATTTGAGCCAAAGCAACTTTGTTATCCATTGGAGAAACAGGAATGTCTCCACAATCCATGAAAGATGCCCAATTTTGGTACGGATTAATACCTTCCCTAGTGTTGAAACCTCTTAGACTATTCTGTCTTTGTGAAGCATCTCTAATAGCTCTTGGACCAAACCTGGTACCCGAACGATATGTAGTAGCTGTATCAAATGGAACACCGATTATACCAATATCGTAATCGACATCTGGATGCAATAAACATTTTGTAGTATTCAAGTGAGCAAAAGTTGGGATACCTCCAAAAGGCCACTCTTCCCCCCACATCTCTTGTAAACTTGGCTTCTTTTTTGTAATTCCAAACTCAGACAAGTCTCCGTAAGGATATTCTTGCGAGGCATGTTGTTGACGGTGTAACTCAAATGAGCCTTCTGGTAAAACGAATGGAGATGCTGAAACAGATGGAACAGCAGATAGAACGGTCAAAATGCTTAAGATAGTTTGTGAATTCATATTTAAAATTGCTGGTAGTCTCAATCAATAAAAAGAAATAGTGAAACAACTAATAAATGGAAATGTTTGTCTTATTTTGACCCCACTGGTTCAGTTTATATTGTGTTTTAAAGTTTGCTAGCGGGTGTTGGCGGCTTTTTCTTCTTATCTCTAAGATTTCTCAATCGGGTTCGGAGAAATTCCGCCGGAAAAGCACTGCACTTAAATTATTTCACGTGATCTGCCGCACAGGGTACATAACCCTTTTTTGTAACACGTGACTGTAATAAACCCGCGTTATAGCTGGAAAATTTTCTTCAAGCCCGAACCAAAATATAGAGAGGTAAAACTATAGTATACCGAACAGCTCTAGTAATATATATCAATAAAAGGTAGACAAATTCTAGTTCATACATCAAAATGGGTATGTCAGATTTTATAGATATAGCTACAATCGCTCACCAGATAATGTTCGCCTATCTAAATTCTACAACTTTTCAATAGTGAATCGAAATTCAACAGTATCTACAAACTGAATAAATGAAAAAGTGATTTATACAATCATTTGTGATCAAACTTAAAATACTGAAGAATCCAGATAACTTTTTATGTTTTTTACCATTTCAATTCCAAATTCAAACGTATAGAATCATTTAAAGTCAGGTGGTTAAAGATCATGGGATGCAGAAATATTTTGAAAATTACTATTTTTCAGTTTTCCTATGAGTAACTAATCAGTATATCTATTATTTTCAATAGTCTAGGATGAAGTCTTTTCTCTCTCATTTGTACTAGATTTTAACATTATTTGTAAAAAAGATTCAAGCTAAAATACAGTTTAAATTATATAATATACTAACATAATCATGGATGATTTAATACAGGTAGAGTCATTAGAAATCAAAGAAAGGGTGCTGGTTCCATTTTTACCTCCCACACCAGACTAAGAAAGGGTGCTGCTAAGTTAAGAACCTTAGATTACGCTGAAAGACATGGTTACATCAGAGGTGTCGTGAAGCAAATTATTCATGACCCAGGTAGAGGTGCTCCATTAGCTAAAGTTGCTTTCAGAGACCCATACAAGTACAAGTTAAGAGAAGAAATCTTCGTTGCTAATGAAGGTGTTTACACTGGTCAATTCATTTACGCCGGTAAGAAGGCTTCTTTAAACATCGGTAATGTTTTACCTTTAGGTTCTTTACCAGAAGGTACCATTGTCTCCAACGTTGAAGAAAAGGTTGGTGATAGAGGTGCTTTAGGTAGAACTTCTGGTAACTATGTTATTATTATTGGTCACAACCCAGACGAAAACAAAACCAGAGTTAAGTTACCATCTGGTGCTAAGAAGATTATCTCTTCTGATGCCAGAGGTGTCATTGGTGTTGTTGCTGGTGGTGGTAGAATTGATAAACCATTATTAAAGGCTGGTAGAGCTTTCCACAAATACAGAGTTAAGAGAAACTCATGGCCAAAGACTAGAGGTGTTGCTATGAATCCAGTCGATCACCCTCACGGTGGTGGTAACCATCAACATATTGGTAAAGCTTCTACTATTTCTAGAGGTGCTGTTTCTGGTCAAAAGGCAGGTTTAATTGCTGCCAGAAGAACTGGTTTGTTAAGAGGTTCCAAGGACAAGAACGACGATTAAACAACTTCATCTTTTTCTTGAAATATAATACAGCATATCTTTCTATATAGTTTACGCAAATCAAATAAAAAAAGTTTACGGGTTTATCAGATCACAAAACCATTTTTGAATTAATTGTGATTGTAATTGTAATTGTAATCATCACTTTTATGATGAAACTACGTTTGGTTATCAATAATTGATTAATTGCGAATACAAAATGGGTAAAGGAAAAACAAAAAAAGGGGAGCTAAACAAAAATATTTATTTATAAAATCGTGCTTTGTAGCAAGTGCATTCATCAATGTATCTATTCAATTAGCAAAAAAGTATATGGAATTATTATTCTTCAAATTATATAAACTAAGCAGTAACAGAAACAGAGAGGTTATCATCACTTTCACCAGGTTCCTCTTTCTTATTGTTGTTATTTTCTTTTAGAGGTCTCTGAGACTTTTTATATGACTTGTTGCCAAAATATCTATTATTTTGATTGTTGGTATTATAAACTTTAGGTTTGAAATTATTTTTTTTGTTGAATCTTTGTTTAGACCCATCTGATTTTGTGAAGGAGGCAGTTTGATTCTCCTGGTCTTCATTAGGATCGGAAGCTATGATAGATTTATCAATATTTCCTGGTAAATGAACAAAAGGGCAAGTACCAATTGGATCAGAAACTAATCTTTTTTCAATAACAGTATGGTTATTATTTGGAACGGGAATTTGCAGGGATTGTGGTGCATTAAACTGATTGTAGTCAGAAGGAGGGAAATACTCTAAATAGTTTGGTCTGTAAAATGGATCATTATAAAAATTAGGTTGTCTGGTTGAATGAGGGTAAACTCTTTCAATGTAGCCAGTACCATCTTTATTCAATGTTCTAATGACAGTCATGGATTGAGTTGGTCCTTGAAATGAAAATTGGGAGTTGGTTGCTACATTTTGTAGAATTGGATTTGAAAGTTTTGGCGTTGGCAATTTTTTGGAGTTACCAATAGGAGTTTCTGGTGCAGGTTCAGATTCCCCCCTGAATGGTCCAGCTGCAGTGGACGAGTTGCTAGAGTTATTGGATGAACCTTCTTTTTTGTAATGATTTTTTTTGTAAGATGTCTTTCTGAAGTAGTGCTTCTTCTTTTTCGACAACTTGGAATTTGAGTGAGGAGAGGCCGTTGAAGCAACAGTGGCAGATTCAGCCAGTGGTTCATCCTGAGGGTGCTCTTGTTCATCTGACTTTTTTGCTGTTGATTGAGTTAACTCAGCCGATTCAGACTGGTTATTAATCAAACTTGATTGATCGTTGTTAGATGACTATTATTCAGTAAAAAAGGTATGTCAGTAATTTAGTTTTGAGGAATGAACCAAGTTAGGTGAATCATACTAATTTCTCTAGTGACAAAGTAATGGCATCCATGGTTGACTCAGCTTCAGAAGCTTGAGATGAGACTGATAAAACTGTTTCCTTTTGAGGTTCTTGCTCTGAGTTCATTAGTAATTCGGTGTGTTTGCCCTTCATAAAAGAAAGAACAAGGATCACCTAGAAAGAGGGATTATGCTCGTTTCAATCTAAACAAAAGTCACTTCCGATTTTCTTATCCGATTTTCTTACATAAGCGAGAATTTTATTTGCAACAAAGAGACTCATTTGCATTTAAAGACACATCTACTACAAAAGTTTTAATTTTTCATTATGTGTATTGATTTTATACAGAGTAAAAAAGAAAGCCCAATAAATTAAATTATCAATCCTCTCTCTGATAGAAAAGCACCAAATAGGCAAAACATAACACACACCAATAGGAGGGAATATAGTTGTAAATAAATACTATTTAACACTGTTTCAATTGAAAGAAAAGAAAACTAATATTTAATTAATTTATTTCTTAGCAGCAGCAATAGCAGCTAAAGCCTTAGCGGTACCGTGTAAAGCGTATCTGTGGTTTCTCTTGAACTTAGCATCAACACCCTTTAAAGAAGGATATCTGTGAGTCTTTGGCTTCTTAATACCGTTCTTGTGAGCCTTCTTGGTTTGGTTATGAGCTGTATGGTTCTTAGATTTAGACATTTCTAGATTAAAAGTAAATTATGTTAGTATTAGGTTTGATCAAGTTAATACGGTTTTGAAAATTTATGCTAATAAAGAAAACTGATCATTTTTATTCAATTGAAACTAATGAAATGTGGCAATCCAGCCTGAAAAGACAGAGGTATTAATTCTAGTATATAACAAATATGTGTCTCATTCACACATTTCAAACAAATATATTCAAATAATATATTTGTTGTCTGTATAATGTAACAGTAGTTACTCTTGAATAAAATATTTTCCAAATATTCTTTTGGTTCATGTGTATTAGACATTCTTCAAGTTTGGGTAAAGAACCAGTTATTTATATTTCTTAAACATAAAATTTTAGTTGAAACTACAACGAGTTTGAAAGATTTCATTTCTAGTTAATGGCAAATAATTACTCCGTTATTTCATACATTGAATGGAGAGCTAAAAATTATGTTGAAAGATGATTTTTCAGATGAAGTTTTCTATATGAAGTTTTTGTATTTATATATATATATCAGTTTTCAATATTAAGCAAATCAATTGTTGAACGATGTTTGGTTATCACTTACCTGAATGTGGTTGTGTATAACTCTTTGGAATCAGTTTTCTAGTATTATTGACTACCTTTGCCTGCCACCTAAATTCACGTTCAACAGTTTTCACTGGATACACCAGGCTGCCGCTCGCTCTGCAGACACTAGATGGAAAATTGCTGAGGCCTTTCTGGCACGGCCACAGAGTGGCAGCATTACGTAGTTATTAGAGGTGCGTGGGTGACGCAGACATAAGCAGTCACGCAAAAATGTGTTTTTTCATTAGGAAGTGCAAGGATGTTGTATAAATAAGTTTAGCAAAAGTCGATAGTCGTTTATTTAACGGATCAGTCGTGTAAGATTGATAACGTAATAGTCACAGATGTATATTGGCAGCAGCTAGCTACCTTTTTATGCTCCCGGATTTTACAGAAACCAACTTTAACTTGCCGTTCTAAATCATTTTTAACCAGCTATATTCTTTACCTGATGGGTTATTTTTATCAAAGATGTATGTTAGATTGTATCTGTTAAATTAATGAGGTTAACATCAAGTGAAGTAACAGAAAATGGTACTTCAGATCAATCAATTTATTGATCCGTTAGTATCACCTATATATATATATATATGATCTAGACGAAACCAGTTGTTTGTTTCCAGTACTGAACATCAAGAATTTCTTATATTTTTTTGTGAAATGCAGTTAATACAGCTAACACAAAAATTCAAATTCAACTTACCAGTTTTTCAGTCCCATCATTAAATTACTAGTGGTTATTTAATAATATTCCATGAAACTTGATTTATTTTTTTGTTAATAAAATGCGAATTCTAATATACAGTTAATTGAAGATGGATATAACAGAGATCCCAGGGGATAACTAAAATCTGGACTTTCTTCTTCTACCAGTAAACTTAGAGTCTCTGGCAACATCTTTACCTCTTTTCTTCATTACGTCCTTCTTTCTTCTAATATAGTCTTTGGCTGTTTCCATCTCTCTTCTTTGCTTTTTAGTTAATTTTCTCTCTTTCTTAACGTGGGTATTCTCAACATCCATATTACCTAGATTTAATGGTCTATCAGAATGACCAGCTTGTAAAACAAGATAATGTTTCTTGTTCTTTTTAGAATCAGGCTCATCAATAACAACACCACATTGGAAACCAGAAACCTTAGCTGCCCCAGTTATTTGAATGATTTGGTTTTCGTTAGCAGGATAAAATTGACCAACAAATTTACCACCTCTTTTTAAAGCTGCATATAAAGTATTAAAAAAACGAGCTAGTCTCACTTTTGGTTCATTATTAGATGTATCAGCATTACATAGCCATTGGATAGCAGAAATTGAAATAGCACCATCAAAACAACCAGCTCTAAATGGAACACCCGAACCCATATCAGCTAAGAATAAATCGCCATCAACTTCTCTATCTAAACCAGTTGCTAACATACTTGGTGCAATATCCATACCACACCAAAAATGACCTTCTTCTGATAAAATTTCTCCAGATAAACCAGATCCACAACCAACATCTAATAAAAAGTGAGGCACTCCAGGCTCTAAATTAAGTATTTCCAGTGCTCTGAAAGTCATCTTAGCTTGAATATGTTGAACTCTTGTTGATGATGTATACTTATGTGATTCAGAGTCATTATAAAAAATCTCAGGTGGTGCAATTTCTTCTGGTCTCGACATGTCTTTTAATAGATATATTGAAAGGTTAAGGTGGTGTCTTTGTTCATCAACAGTAAACAAAGAGACAAATCAATGTTTAGATATGGTGCAAAAAAAAAATATAATTAAATCAAATATTTCAGTTTGCGGCTTTATCCGGACTTGATAGAATATAATATTTGGATAATATTCGGTTTACATATCCAGAAATCACGTGATATACATTTCGGATATTAAACTATTAGATTATATGGTTATTAATATGTTTCTATCAAAAAAAATAAAAGGTTTGTATGAGTCAAACAAGGAATGCCATCCAATCAGATGTTGGAAGATGTTGTTACAGATGGCTGAAGCTTTTTCATAGTTAAAAGGAGAACCGCCAGAGTATGCGGAACTTATTAGGTGGTGAGAAGTTAGATTTTCGTTGATCAATAACCACTAACAGGATTGTTTACAATGTCACTTTTAAAATCACATTTGCTTTATGGTTATCAGCTGTTCATTCTACGATAGCAACCAGCTTTCTTGCATTAGGTGAAGGAAAAGCTGAAATCTGCTATTGTTTCGGTGTTACGTTCTTTGAACTCCCTCTACCACAAAGACTAAACCCTGAAATTGTTGTTACATTGCCTCCAGAGGATCCACTTTCTAAAGATTTCAAATTTCAGGTTTCAATTACTTCAGGAGAAGATTTGAAAAAAGTGAAAGCTGAAAGGTCAAGATTAAGCTGCCTTGATGACAAATTTTATAATCAGTATTGAACGCTCGATATTGCATCAAATAAATAAATTTATTCAAGTTTAGATGATATCATTTCCAAAAAAGGAAATGGAAGTCTAATTGTTCAAGAAAAACAATCTTATACTGCTAATGGAATAAAAATTTTGAAATATAATGTGGAAACAGCGGGTGTGTATTGCACTTCAATTCAATCTCTTAATATGCTCAAAGACCTCGAACCAACAATTAGAAGTTTCGTACGTGATAAGATCATTGTTGAGCATCAACATGCTTTTGGTTTAGCGGATTCTCTTGATTATAATAAGTTAGTGTTAGAGTTTTACTCATTTTTAGGCCAACTTATTGTGATATCTATTTTTGCTTTCCACACTTTGAAAAACATTCCTAAAGATAAATTGGATGCTTCGTTATCTTCAAGTAATTCAGCTTATCAAAGGTCTTCAATACAGATGAAAATAATGATTCTCTTAGTTGGATCTATGTTATATTATTTCCTCAGTTATCTTTATTTGAAAGAGGTGAATATACATGGTCAGGAACAACTTAGAAAAAACGGACTTTTATTTATCTCTGACAAAGAGGGTCACAAACAGGAACTCATCATCATATTAGAGTCTTTTTTTTCACGATTGCATTAACTACTTGGGCTACTTACACATTATTTTATTATTATCAAGTGGTGTGTCTTTTGGATTTTTTTTTTCCTAATTCAAAAAGAATGCTTATAATCAAACTTATTACAACCATTCTTGTGATTGAACGACTATGTGATGTCATTATATTATTTCTATCGTGGTATTATCATCGCTATGAAAAGTTTCGCTGTTACTTTGATTATAAGGATAAATTCGCTTGGTTTGATTATATACTGGACTTTTTAGTTTTCATTTCAGGTGGATATTGGGCTATTGGAGTTCGTGGTAAGTTAGGCAACAGGCTCTACAAAAAAGATTAACGGTTACTTTTGTTTTGTTGGTTTTTGTCTTCATATTTTATTTTGCTTTTGCTGACACCAAAGTTGAATATACTTTCGTAGACGTGCTATACAAGAGAAAACTTACTTAATTTTCAGCTTCCCTTCCTTCCAGAGTACGATTTTCTCGTGTTCTTTGATTGCTTACATTTGGCAGGAAGCTAATTTTGTAAATAATGTGATTGTATAATTAAATAATTTAGATATAGAACTGACTTAGGAATGGTTAATTGAATCAGTCTTTCGGTTTAATCTCCATTTTATAGTGGAATTATTGTCGTTTTATAGTAAATTTCCTGCAAATTCAAAAAAAGAGAATATCTGCTATTTTTGAAGTGCGTGCCATTCACATGTTTCGTCCGCGCACGACATATTTTGTCTTTTTTTCGACATGAACAGAATTCAAGAAAGTGATTAAAACCAGTGAAATATATTACGTAAAAACATGTGAACATTATATTTGAGGTCTGCTAGTCACATGATTTTCAGCATTTTCATTTGATGGTTTAAGCAACTGAAAAACTGTCGCGAGAAAGTTTGGTTTTGAGCTGTTAGTAAATCGTTTTAGCTTTTCATCTGAAAAAAACTTATCTCTTAAATTATCCAGTGTACGGGTGTTGTCGTGTTTCTCACTTATCCCCAAATATTGAGCAAAATGTGTTACAGTAATTGTTTTGAAATCACCAGAGTAATATTAAAAGCCTATAAAAGTTACATAAAAAAGGGTAAAGAATACGAAAAGATAAACGAGTTTTGACTAAATTTAAGCTTTAGCAGCGGCAGCAGCAACAGCCTTGGCTCTCTTAGCCAACTTAGCTTGAGTCTTATTACCCATAACACCACCACCCCAGTGTCTTTTGCTATCTTCATACTTTTCAGTGAAATTAGAGTTGATGGTAGAAACTAATTTAGCTAAAGCAGCTTCATCTTCTGGTCTAACTTCGGTTAAA
The DNA here is from genome assembly GCA_003706315.3 of Ambrosiozyma oregonensis (nom. inval.). Taxonomy (NCBI): domain Eukaryota; kingdom Fungi; phylum Ascomycota; class Pichiomycetes; order Pichiales; family Pichiaceae; genus Ambrosiozyma; species Ambrosiozyma oregonensis (nom. inval.). The sequence goes on from PPKY03000004.1 coordinate 113,602, forward strand.
GCAGCAACAGCAGAAGTCTTTTGGTGAACTAAAGTACCTAATCTAGCCTTACCTTTAACGATAGCGTATGGAATACCCATCTTCTTACATAAAGCTGGTAAGAAAATAACTAATTCAATTGGGTCAACATCGTTAGCAATTAAAACTAGTTTAGCCTTTTTGTTTTCAATTAAGGAAACAACATGGTTTAAACCGTATTTAATAACAAAAGGTTTTGGAGAAGCATCTTCTCTTTTTTTACCTTCGGCGATAGCAGTAGCTTCTTTGGTCAATCTTTCTTTCTTTTCAGCAGAAGTTTCTGGTCTGTACTTGTTAAATAATTTAATAGTTTCAGTAGCAGTGTTTCTGTCTAAAGTATTAGAAAATTGGGCAATAGATGGAGGAACCTTTAATCTTAAAGATAAAACTTTCTTTTGTCTTTGTAATCTGACGTATTCTGGCCATCTGACAAATCTAGCTAAGTTCTTCTTTGGTTGAATGGCTTGACCTAAACCAAAATTTCTTGGAGTAGATTCAAGTAAAGGGTTTTTTGGAGCAACCTTAGATGATTTCTTGGTGGCTAAAGGAGCTGGAGCAACTTTCTTTGAAGGCTGTGTCATCGAGGAGATAATAAAGTTAGTATTTCTTTACCCTAATATCCAATAAAGGATCCTTTCTAAATAGAAAATTAAAGGGTCATCAAATAAAGATCACAGCTATATCATCCGGTTAATAAAACCTCTACGGATAAATTTAATTATCCCAGCCCTATAACTTTTTCATCAAAATGATGAGAAAAGAGTAAAGAAAGAAGAAGACGCAATATAGTATACATCGTCAAACTTCAGTTCGATCTAAACAATGGAAGATAAAACAATCAAAATTCATGATGGATACTATACTGCATCTTCTTCAATTCTTATAAAAATCTTTTCCTCATATTCAGATCGAAATGAGATAGAAATGTAGAGAATAGAAGAAATGAAGATATAGTAGTAATCCAAAATGCGACGTCTTTAAGTCCCTTTAGCCGATCATTTAGTTAGTAATTAAAAACATACGGCCATTGTGTAAATTGTAAGTTATAAAATGTGTATGATTTTCAAAGAAGTTCAAGAAGAAAAGAGTAGTTTACTGAAGTGGAACAACAAAATTTTTCAACATTGGACGAATCAAAAAAATTTGAAAATTTCATGAATACGGTTTGCCACAATTGCTTTCAAAGCGCCACGATATGGCAAAGATATGGCGCAGCGCAATAATCAAAGGGGAGAATATTCCTTTGATTATTGCTATAGTTGAGAGATAACATTTTTGTTTCATAAAACTATTCTACTTGCTGAATATATTGGAAACATTCGTATTAAGTTATTAAAAGATTTTTTGTAAGACTTACAAGAAAGCCACATATAGGTTTAAAAAGGTTTATTCCTGTACTAACTACACATATATATATATGTTTCGAACAAAAAAGTTTCGTATTTTTATACTGCAAACTGAACTTCTTTCAAATACTCCTCGTTATTTGTCGAAAAAAAGATGAAAAATTTCAGTGCCTTTCGGAAAATAATATCCTTCTTTGTTTTTGAAGTTTTCTCTTTTTAAATTCAGGACTGATGTTAGCATAATATACAACAATTGAAGAACAATCCAGCCTACTGAATGCTTGAAGTTATAAGATATTTCCAATGAATTGTGATAATAGACTGCAATAATAATTGACATAAAGTTAACAAATCTAAGAGCTGTATCTATCTAGCCGCTAAAGAAAGATAAATCTCTTTGTAATGCCTAATTTAGAGATATACCTTATGACGCAACACCATATTTTGGGTTCTGTTTTTTAATGTTATTAGTAATATTATTAATCAGGTTATTTCATTAAAATAGCTTATTGTATCTATATGAACGTAGAATAATTCTCTAATTAAAATGAAGGATAATCAACTAGGATGTACCACTATAGGCGAGGAAGAACGGTGGTGGAGTCAACTAAGGCACTTTTGATTTATCTTGATTGATATCATACCGATATTCAAGCCGAGCCCACAATTTGTTGTGGTTACTATCGTACCATCTAGTAGTTTTTAATATTAAGGAAATATTTTGGTATTTAAAAAATTCATAATTGGTAGCTAAGATTGCCAAGAGGGTTGATATTTAGGTTATTAAACAATCAACTCTCTCAATAAGAACGAACCAATTACATATATGAAATAAAACAATTAAACCAATTCTACATCTATATGAATCATGTATATAAGTTATAGAAGATTATTCTGTCTAGTAGAAATATTAAGGCTATGTTACGAATCTTTGTTGGTAATTTGACACTTATACTTCACCACCGAGGAGCCACCACTGTAACAAGGGATCTACAGTATCCACACTAGTTCGTTTTATTTTCCTCGAACTTTATGGGTGTATATCATAGGCTCTCCTAATATCTTATTATGTATTTATCATTTTTATATTAACATCATTAATTTTTATTTTCTAATGCCTTTTGAAATTCAACTTTCAGCTGTGCTGCTTTTACAATGGAATACTTTAATCTTTCTTCAAATTAAGCTATATAAGAAGCAAAAGCCATTTATTAATATTCACACGGATTTCTTACTTGATAAATTACTTAGTTTTTAATTAACATATACATAGAATGAGTTTTGGAAAAGTTGAACATCTAATAACTTCAAAAGTCACTGCCAACTCGGATTCATCTCAGATAGATGTTGAAAAGAAGGCTCTATCAGAAAAGGTCATTTTATCCTCCGAAATTGAAATAGATTCAGATATTTCCTCTGTGTTCGGAGAAGATAGAGCTAGATTAAAGGCATCATTGCATCAACGTCATATTCAAATGCTTGCTTTGGTTGGTGTTTTTGGTACAGGAATTTTTTTATCATCTGGATCAGTTCTAGCTCTATCTGGGAGTCTTGGTATGATCATTGCATATGGATTAGTTTGTTTTATAGTGGGCCTAAATCAAATGGCCTTAGCTGAAACTGCTTCATTGATGCCAGCAACTTCTTCTATTATTAGACATTTGGAACAGTTTGTTGACCCAGCTTGGGGATTTTCTTATGGATGGATTACTGTTTGGGGTGCTATTATGCCTGGTGAGATTTCTGCTGCTGCCGTTATTGTTTCTTATTGGTCAGATTTAAGTCAAGCAATCTGGATCAGTATAATTATTGTTATTATTGTTGCTAGTAATTCATATTCTGTTAGATTTTATGGTGAGGTTGAATTTGTTTTTGCAATGATAAAGATTGCAACATTAGTTGGTTTAATTATTACTTCCATCGTTATTACTACCGGTGGGGCACCAAATCATAAAACTATCGGTTTTCAATATTGGAAAGATCCTGGTCCATTTAATGAATATATTTTCAAAGGAAACAAAGGAAAGTTTGTTGCATTCTGGAAATGTTTATCAGGAGTGGTCTATTCTTATGGTGGTGTTAACTTTGCACCATCTTTAGCAGCAGAAGTCAAATACCCAAGAAGAACTGTATTTACAGCATGTAAGAGAATTTTTATTAGAGTTGGTGTCTTAATGATGTCGACAGTATTTTGTTTAACATTGATTGTCTCTTCTAAAGATCCAGCAATTGCAAATTCAACTGGTAACGCCAAATCATCTCCTTTTGTGGTTGCAATGAACAATGCCGGTATAAGAATTTTACCTCATATTGTCAATGCTGCTGTGCTTACTTCAGCTTTTTCGGCCGCTAATCTATCCATTATATCTGGTTCAAGAGCTTTATTTGCTTTGGCTATTAAGCATCAAGCACCAAAAATATTCTTGAAAACAACAAAAAGAGGAGTTCCATGGGTTGGATTAATTTTTGTGACACTCTTTATGCCTCTTGCGTACATGAATTGTTCTCAAAATGCAGCTAATGTTTTCAGTTGGTTCCAAAATTTAACTTCAGCAAACTTGTTATTAGGTTGGGTTTTCATTTCTGTTAATCATATCCACATGAGTAGAGCTATGAAGGCTCAAGGTATTCCAAGAAGTGCATTACCTCATTCCATTAAATTTGCTCCATATGCTGCATGGATCAGTGGAATCATGTTTTTCATTTTATTGTTAACAGGTGGGTTTGCCAACTTTATTAAAGGTCATTTTTTGGTAAGTTCTTTTTTCAGTGCATACTTTATTTTTCCTTTAACCTTAGGACTTCATTTCTTTTGGAAATTTTATAAAGGTACTAGATATTTGAGACCTAATGAAGTGGATTTAAAATCATTATTTAATGATGTTGAAAATAATCCAGAACCACCACTTGAAAAAATTAGAGGTTGGAAGATTTTGACTTTATTATGGTCTTAAAGTTATATATTTGTTTTATTCGTATTAACCTAAGTTTTGTATTGAAAATTTTACAGAGAATTAACAATTTTTGCTACCATACCAATAGTACACTGGGGCGCTTAATTCTTATTACCTCTTTGAGTCAAGGCTGTGCAGGGGGAAAAAACGAGCGATGCGCGGAACAATTTCAGTGCAATGAAAACAACCATCATTTCATTTTAAAGATAACTGACTCCTTTTTCATATTTTTATACCATCTATTACAGTAGGTAATTTTTGAAATACAACGTTTGTTTTCTTTTGTTCATCAAATTTAATTGTCACGTTTATTTGATTCGAGATTTACTCATGTTCTCCTTTATTACTTCCCAAGCTCTACAGTCTTATTTGGTTGAAGCAGATAAGTATCATCCATCTTCTTTAAGACTGCGTCTATCAGGAATAGCAGGTTCAACATCTTTAGCCTGCTGGTTTGTGTTAATATTACCACAGTTGATTGAACAATGGAGATTAAAAAGTGTTGATGGAATTTCTCCTTTATTTCTGCTTATCTGGGCCACTGGTGATGTTGCTAACCTGATTGGCTCATTGTCTGCTGGGTTGTTGCCTGAAGTTGTGCTAACAGCTGCTTGGTTTTTCTTTTCAGATGGATTTGTGTTATGCTTTTATTGTTATATTAAGTATATTTACCCAAAACGTCATCCAAATCAAAAAAAAAATGGATCTTCTGCTAATACCCAACATGATGAAGAAACACCATTACTTACAGAGCATAATATTGTTGATGTAGATGGAAGAAGAAGATCATCTCATAAGAGTTCTAGATCAAGAAGAGCTTCAACATTAGATGAAGTGATATTAGAACCAGAAAATCATTCTCTTTTTGTTAGATATGTTTTACCTATTGGATTTATTATTTTATGTGGTACAATTGGGTCATTTTGTTCACCTAATAATTCACCTGAAAAACCCGTTGAAGCCATTTCACTGTTTCCACAAATTTGTGGTTACATTTCAGCTATCTTATATTTAACTGCTAGATTACCACAAATTTATCGTAACTACAAAAAACAATCTTGCGAAGGTTTAAGTTTGTTATTTTTCATGTTATCTACTTTAGGTAACACAACATATGGGTTACAAATATTATTTTATAGAAGTGATTGGGAATATGTTACATTAAATGCTAGTTGGTTATTAGGTTCATTAGGAACAATTACAGAAGATGCTGTTATTTTCTATCAATTTTATCTTTATAATAAAAAAACTGAGCCAAATGGAATTGCTATCGAGGAAGAAGAAGAGCAATAATACAGAAAACTATAATGATATTTTTAATCCATAATTTTTATGCTTATTGTCATTCAGGTGCTTTTCCTGTTCATGTTGCATAAAGAATTACTGTTTTTTTTTTCTCTTTAACTGTGTAATTAATTATGACAGTAACTTTCATATATTTAGAATTGGATCAAATTTAATGTAATTTGACTTTTTAGTTTCGTATTATTTATAAAACCCCATATAGAGTTGAATATCTGTAATATATTAATATTAAATAGTGCATACCAGATAGGTGCGTGCCGTTCTATAGAAAAGAGAGTTTATTCAAATGATGAAACAAAGAATAAAAGAAAGAATATAAAAAAAATGAAATAAAATAAAACAAAATATAGAACATAGAACATATATAGTAAACATATAATAAGAATAAAAGAAATGATGCAGTGAATAGCAAATCAAAAAAAGAGCGTCAGTTTAGTTGATTGAAAAGGTATTTTATCTCTGCTTCAATTGTTACCAGCACTATAACTACCAACATAGGTCCAACCACCAAATTGTTTTTGAACAGATTCACTCAAAAAATCATCAACAACTGAGTCCATAGGTCTTTCGTTAGTGAATTCACTTGAAATATTAGAAATATCAGCAGAATCTTTAACTTGAGGTTTATATGGTGGAATATATCCTTTGGAATTTAACTTATCCCAATCAATATCACTGAAAAATGGATGAGTTTTAATTTCTTCAACACCATTATAACCTAATCTTTTCTTTGGATCTCTAACCAATAATTTTGTAATTAAATCTTTGGTGACAGCATCCATTTCTTGTGGGAAAACTAATGGATCATTCAAAATTTTTCTATACATTGAATTTATATCTTCATCGTAATATGGTGGTAAAGAAGTTAACATTTCATATAATAAAGTTCCTAACGTCCAAAAGTCAACAACACGAGTGTAACCTTTGCCTAATAATAATTCAGGAGCTAAATATTCAGGTGTACCACAAAAAGTATTTGTCTTTTGATCTAATTTCATATTAATCTTACAAAGACCAAAATCACACAATGCAATATGACCTTGATAGTCAAGTAAAATATTTTCAGGTTTCAGGTCACGATAAACAATATTCATTTTGTGTAAAGTTTCTATTGCCGATAATAACTCACAAATGTAAAACTTAGCTCTAACCAATGGAAATCTTCTAAATTTTTGTAAATGATAAAACAGTTCACCACCATTGATAAACGATAAAACAAAATACAATTTTTCATTTGATTGGAAAGCAAATTTCAATGGAACAATGAAAGGAGAATTAACTCTACTTAAAACAAACTTTTCAGCTAGAGTATGTGTGACTTCCATCTTATTAACAATATGAGCTTTTCTAATTGATTTTAAAGCATACACTTTACCTGTATCCTTCTTTTTAACTTGCATAACTTTACCAAATGATCCCTTACCAATAACTTTTAATAAATCAAAATCATCAATTGATAAACCCTTTTTAGCCATACTAGCCAAAGGTTTGAAATCCAAGGTAATATTCAATGCTCCAATTAGTTCTTCATCAGTATATGGATTAACCAAAGATCTCCAATCATGGTTCAATAATCTAATCGGTTGTGTATTGTATTGAACTTTAGCTGAACCTAGTTTATAGTTGAGAGAACCAATTAAATGATCTTCTTGTTGGCCTGATTCTAATAAACTTCCCGGAATTCTAACATAGATATGGACAGTTAAATTGGCGGTATTTGGTGAAGTTATATCAAAAGTTGTGACGCTATTGAATTTAGTGTTTGCAATTGTATTTCCAGTTGAGTTAATACGTTCAGAAGAATTTTCAACTTCAACAACGGCGTAGACTAAATTATAAGTTGTGATAACATTCTTATCAGTTTCATTAGCATTGCTGATTTTCAACGTTGAAGGTAAATAATAAGACATATTTTTTGTTGATGCCTCATCCATATTTTCATTTAAATTATCAATTTTGGATAACAAATCATCTTGATTGACATTCATTCCTAAACTTGCTAATTTACTTAAAATTTGTTTGTTTATTCTTAAACCAACTGGAATGTGTAAATCTTTAGAAGAATACACTTTAACAGTAAGTAGCCCAGGCTTTAATCTCATTGGAGCTTCTGATGGTTGATCTTCTTCTGTTTCTAAAACAGGATCCGTGTTTTCCAATGATTTCATTATCACTTCAGGTTCAGGATTATTACTAGAAACATTTAATTTGTTAACATCATCAGCTAGCTTGTCAACATCTGAACTGACGATTGTTTTTCTTGAATCCTGAGGAGTTCCATTATCACCATTTATAGATTCATTAATATTATGGCTTGTAGAAGAAGATGCTGATAGAGTTGTTTCGTCATTAATTGATGGCGATAAGGAGGTGGAATCTGATCCAGTGGATTTATTAACACCTTTTGCAAATATCTTTCTCCAAGTAGCCATATTTTGAGTGAGAATAACTATATAAACTGGTTATTATTGTAGTTTGTGGTTTGCTGTTTGCTGTTTGTTGTTTGTTGTTTGTTGTAATACGGATAAAAAGAATGATAATATCTTTGCAAACCTGTTTAACATGCTTATTTTCGCTTTTTACCTTCTGCCGCCTTTTACAAAGTTTTAGCCGAGCACAGCCTGAAAGCCGGGTCGTTTTCAGCAGAAAGAGCAAAATTCGGCTTCAAGGGGAACAATTGTAGTTGGTTTATACCACTTTTTCATAAGAATTGAAAAGATTATATATTAAATGAAATGAATAAAGTCCAGTTTGAATTAGACTTACAAGTCGAGGAACTTATCAATATACCTATCACGGAAGAAAACCAGTGCTTTCTTAACATTGCTGTTTCCAATTTTAAGAAATGTGGAGCTAAACATCATAAAACTACAACTGGTAAAGTCACAATAAAGAATCATAAGGTTACATTTGGTTCTTATGGAAATTATAAAACAACTTTTAAAGTAAACATAGACCCAAAGACTCAAATGTTATCAAGTAAGTATTTAACGGTCGAATTCAATATCACAAATATTGATTCAACCTTAATAAATCCGAGACATAACAAAAATATTGTGATTGGTATTATGAAAATTAACTTAACTGAACATATAAATGGGTCCGAACCTCAAAAGATACAATATTTGCTTGAAAATTGTAAAGTGAATGCTATTGCTAAGGTGAGTTTATTTTTAAAACATCTAGATACCGATCAACAGACTCTTTATAATATTCCTGAACAATCAAACAATCATATTTATCATGGACTCAAAGATACTTTTGAAAAGGCAACTTCATCTTCTTCCCCACCATCACACCATTCATCAGATAGTAATATATCAAGTATTCCGGCCCCAAACAGAAGATCTATATCAACTGTTCCATCATCAACTATAGCATCTACTTCAATGACTAAGAATCCATCAACTAATGGTGGAGCAACTAGTATTTCGACTCATAGACAATCAACATTGGCGAAAGCAGAAACTTCATATGTTCCTCTGTCCATGGTCCCTAAATCAATGAAAGAAAGAGCTTTATTACCTCATACAAAATCTGAAAATTCATTGACGTTCGATGATAGTTCTACACCTATGATTAATAAAATGGCAAGTAGATCCCTTGCATTTTCCTGTGACATAGCGGCTATTAAATATGATGAATATACAGCTGAAGAATGTATTAATGATATAATTCATTTGAATGGTAACGGATGGAGGAGAAATAATCAAGGCCTCAATATGATTGATGTGCTACATCAAGCTGTAGTTGATGTGAAAAATAGAGGTGCTTATAATACCAATCAATTCGAAGCTCCAGAATATTTGTACCAGAAGAATGATGAAAAGAAAGGAGATGAATCTAGAAAGAGAGATTTTATCAACGAAAGAATATCAGCGTTTCATGATGGCTTGAATGTTCAACCAAAAGATTTGACTTCTGCTGATTTATTCGATCATACACAGCGTTACAAGCCGATGCCTGAGCATATATATAGAGATGATTTGAAAAGTTGGAATTTAAAGTAATGTATTTATATCTGGGTTTGTATATTCTTGTTTTAAGTCTTTGATAGTTTCAATATAACCTTTTTAATTATTGGAAGTTTTTCAAATTTTTAACTTTGAGGTTGGTTTGGGTTTTTTTATATTATTATGTTTTAATAGATTGTAACCATTATTTATTGAAAGTATTTGAGGAATTATTAAAAAAATAGTAATGATTAGTTATTCAAGAAAAGAGTACAAGTTAAAAGAAAAGTTAAAAAATTAATAGAAAAAAACAAAGTAAAATGAAATGAAATCGTAAACAAAGCAAAAAAAAATCAAAAAAATCAAAGACTGTAAATGGTGACACTAATCATCACCATAATAATTGTTAGAATCAGGTCTAACACGCTCGATACCATCATCACTATCATCGTCACTCATATCAAATTCTTCCAAATCTAATTCATCGTTATCAACGATATCATTGATTCTAATATCTTCAACTTCACTGGACTGATTATCTTCATCATCTTCTTCAAATATAGTTTCAGGTTGAGGAAATCCTGAAGAATTGAGTGTATTTGATGTCAAGGTTCCCAATTCTGTTCCACTGTGTTCAATATCCAATGATCTTAATCTTTTATATCTTTTTCTTTTAGTAGATAAAGGCCAATGAATCTTAGTGAAAGATGTTGAGTTACTTTTTGAAATATATTTTTGATATAAACTTTTAAAGAAAAGTAAAAATTCATTCAAAAATCTTAAAAATCTATATCTATGAAAGATTAATAATAAAACAATAACAACAATCATGATTTCAAAAAAAATTGGATGTTTTTTGTAAAATGGCATCTTATCAACTGTCTCAACAACATATGAATCTCCTTGATCATCATCTTGACTTTTGTAATTTAAAAAACCTGGTTCTTCATATTTATCAAATATTTCGAAAGTTGGTCTTAACGGAACACCATCAATTTCTGAACCTCTAATAAATAAACCAGGCGCCGAATTTTTATAGTATCCAACTTTAGGATATTCTTTTGCATTTAAATTATGTAAATAATCGTGATATTCAATAGCACTTTCATCACTTGCATATAGAATTGCTCTACCTAATGTCCATGAAAACTCTTCACCGTTGATTCTATCATTTATAGTAAAGTTTGTATGTTGTGATTTAGTTAACCCTAAACCATTATGTAGTAAATTCAAAAGGTAAGTTGATTTGAAACATAAATCAGATAATTCATCTTCAGATAAATCTCTATAATTATGTAATTCATTTGCTTTTAAATGGCATATTTTTTTGGTTTCTTTTTCTATTTCATCATAAGAGTAAATTTTACCATAATTTTCGTCTTGATCTGAATTTAATTTTAATAATTTAGAAATTGTATCCCAATAACCTGAAACACCATAAAAATTTTCACTTAAAAAATCAAAAGAAGGAACAGAATCAGTTAATAAACATGAAGAAACATCCTGTTGAGTATCTGCATTACATTCTTTTAAATCTTTTATGATTAAAGGATATATGAAATCATTACACTTTTGATAATCGCCTGATCCAATAATTTCACGTTCAATTTCATTTAAAGTGACTGTTTTATGGTAACCATCTGGAACACAAGGATCAGTTAACTTTTGACCTTCAATGTCGGTTGATTTTTGTATTGATTCTAAATATCTTAAATGTATTTGAGTCAAACCATAACCTAAGAAAGACATTGAATAAACATTATAATTTAAATCTGGAGTTTGCGATCCTAATGTATTCAATTGTAATTTAATTAGTTGATTTAAATGCTCTTTAGTTTCAATATTATTTGGTTGAAAAGAAATTTGAGTCGAACCTCCACCTAAATCCAATAGCCCCACAGCATCATCCATATTTTTCGTTAATGTATCGGTTAAATAATTCAAAGCAATAAATGCATATAAACCTTCTATATCACCTTCTATAGTATTAACATGAGATTCACAATCAGGTAAATAAAAAAACGTTTGTTTTTGTAAATATACACAAATATTATTCAAAATATCAGTTTGCTGAGTTGGATTTAATAATCTCATACCTGCAGTTGCATGTAAAAATATCGGAGTTCTATAATGTTGTTCAATAGGGATAATTTCATAAATCTTCTTCAATAAATGGTTTAAATAGTTTGGTCCAATATTTGATGAATTTTCATTAAATGCAGAAATTCCAGGTTTAAGCTTTTTATACCATTTTTTACCTGTATAAATAGAAGGTAATTTACCAAATTTAGTAGAACTGGACACCCTTTTAACTAATTTTAGTTTTTCTGGAACCTTTAAGATACCATTTGATAACATATATTGAGTACTTGGCCAATTGTATACATAAGCCCTTGAACCTTTGGACCCAGCATCAATTATAATGATATAGTTATAAGGAATACCATTCTCATCTTTAATTGCTCCTGCTTTATCATTTTGTTGGGAAGTTTTCTGTTTTGTAGGTAGAGGAGTACCATTTCCTTTATGAACGTTTTTACGTTTTGATAAATGCATGATGGAATAATGATTTGTGAAAATGTGTGTGTTTGATCTTGTCAGGATCGGCTTATACCAAAATCAGATAGATATATAATAAAGATCTATATAAGAGACGTATATGGTCAATATTCCAGTAAGAACTGGCTGGAGATCAAATATTTTAGTAAGAAGTTCAATGACAATCTAGAAACTTTCCTTTTCAATAGCAATTAATCGATGGAGAAGGGAAAAGGGAGTGGTAAGGCAGATGTGGCGTGTGTGTTTTGAGTTGTGTGTGGCTGGTAGAGTCACGTGTATAAAAAGGTACGTAATAAGCTCTACACGTGTTTAGCATCACGTGAAACGTCCTCGGAAGTCAGCGCGACATTTCCGGAGCACCCTTTCAAAGAGGAGCAATGGAAGCTGGTGGTTTTCAGTCATCTTTAAATGAATTTATTGCAAAACAGCTTGTAAACTGCTGGTGAGATTTTATTCAGTGATGATAAATTTGAGTCTTGATTAACTATATTTTACATTTCAATATCACAGTAACTTCAATTAATTTTATAGAAGCAAAGTCCTCTGTAAAAAGATCCCAAAATCATGGAAAATTGTAGTACTCCGAGTCGCATTGCCTGCGCTGCGCCAATGAAATCGCTTATGTTGGTCAACTCAGAGTAGGAAGAAAACCCGGGGAAGAGGGAGATTTCAATCTTGTGCTATTTCTCTTCTTTTCTTCAGTTCATTATTGTTTCCCTTTTGTTAAAGTGTTATCACTAAGTTTATCACTAAGTTTATAGCAAGTATTACATCCAAATAAAAATGTTATCTGTGTCAAGACTTGGTATCTCAAGACAATCTGGTTTATTCACAAAGTCAATAATTAGACCTTTATCATCATCTTCAAAGACACTTGGTTTATTCAAAACTATCCCACAACCTCCAGGACACATTATTGGTAATGTTAATGATGCCTATGTTCCACCAGCACCTTCAAGAGCCCATGGTTCGTTACACTGGACTTCTGAAAGAATAGTCACAATCGCTATGGCTCCATTAATGTTGACTCCATTTATTACAGGTACTACTTATCCAGTCGCTGATGGTATTATGGGTACTTTACTATTGTACCATTGTTTTGCTGGTTTTCAATCATGTATTATCGATTATATTCCAATAAGAGTGTATGGTTCAATTCATACTGCTGCCATGGGTCTCTTAACTTTTGGTACTTTAATCGCAGGTTATGGTATCTATGAAATTGAAAAATCTGAAAAAGAAGGTTTTGTTGGTTTAACCAAGAAGATCTGGACTGCCAAATCAGCCTAATTTGCTTCACTTATTTATTTTTACTTATATATTATTACGCGTAGTTAACTCACTATTTCATCACTAAATATACAATATGATTCATTTGTAATTTAAAGTTTACTAATAACCAGTATCACCTCATAATTACATTAAGATTACATTAAAGAAAAAAAGAAGAATGAAATCCGAAGGGAAGGGAGAAAGAAAAAAACGCAAATGGGAATGTAGAATCATTACTAATGATCCTCTAATCGTCTCTTAACACCACTTGTACTCCAAGATCCAGCTGTACCAAAAGAAGAACCTTTATTCTCACTTTCAAAAGAATTTTGCTCTTCTTTTGAATCAAATCTTTTCAAATCAATACTATCTCTTAAAAAGTCAACCTTCTTCGAAACTTTGCTTAGCTTTTCATTAACAAATTCATTCAAATAATTTATCGGATCATCCAAATTTGGAACATTTTCCAGTTTTAATAAGATCAAAGGTTTGTCTTGTTTGGTGAATAAATCTCGAGATGATGGATTGCTTTTGATGATGATTTTTTTGTTCAATTGATCGATTTTGAAGTTGATCAAACTAGATGATGAAATAGTCAATAGATTATTCAATAGTTTATCGTTATCACTTAATGATAAGTTATTTTTAATTGTTTGAAAGTTTAATTCTTGTAGTCCTTCGGAATTTGATATCAATGTAAGTAATCTTAGTTTTAGTAATTGAGATTCATTCAATTCATCCAGTTGATCTTTCGACTCTATAGATGAAAAGCAGCAATAGTTGGTTAGTATTCAAGATTCCTAATAGACCTTATCAAAGGGAGAAAAATATAAAAGCAAGAGAAACAAAAAAAACACTATCACTTACCGAGATAATCATTTATTGTACCAAATGAATATATCTCCAATAGTTTGTATAATTTATCATCGCCTTTTTCAAAATGATAGGTATTTCTAACATAATTGTATGAATTAAAATTCAAGTCAGATAATGAATTTATAATCTCTTCTCTTGTTATGGTCATCTGTTTCTCTTTCAATTGTTATATATTTGGTTAAATGTATAGAAGGCTTGCATAGTTCATTATTAGTGCCACTCACTGAATCATGTCGTTCTTGTGTGCGCGTTTGATTGATATTTATCTATCAGTAAAAAATTAAAATTACCCAAAAACACAAACTAAATGCATTAAAATAAAAAAGCAATACACAAATTATCTACAAAATAAAGAAAGGTTTATTGCATATTTCATATTAAGAAATGAGATAGATTTAAACCATCTAAATATTCTCAATATCAAGCAGTTAAACTTTCTCCTTGAACTTGTTGTTCTTCATCGTTTTTTTGTCTAACCACATCATCATCAACATCATCACCATCTTCTAGCATTTCCTCTTCCTCATTATTATTTTCATCAACATCATTCAAATTCTTGAAAATGGATTCAATTGGCATCCGACGCATTTCCAGTTGTGATTTAAATAATGGTCCAATCTTCTCAATCCATTTACTTCTCTTTTCTAATAAACTTTTAAATGAAGCATTAGTAACCAAATGAGTTTCATCTTTATTATTGTGATTCTGTGAGGAGCCATTCGAATGGCCATGTGATGATGATTTCTTTTTGTTTTTCTTTGGTGCAACATTGATTCTACGACGATAATATTGTTCAACCTGTTTATCCAAATCTTCTAAGATTGACATATATTCTTGCCAGGAAATTTGTTCTTCAATTATTGGTATTAATGTCTTTTTGCGCTTATTATTTCTCTGTTGAATATTCTTCAATTCTTTTTCCAATATGCGTATTTCTGATGAAACTTCATCGTCTTCTTTATTAAAACACCAATCTTGTTCAAAATTTGGATCATCTAAAGTTTGTTGAACGTTCATATAAACCCCAATATATTTTAACTCTCTTTTCAATCTTTCATCTAATGTCTTATAGTTAGCTTTTATTGAATTTGCTTCCCATCCTTGTTGATCAGGTAATGCAGATGAAGATCCAAAAAGCTCTCCGCCATTAACCCCATTAACCCCAGTAATACCATTGCCGTTGGATTCCTGAGTACTATCTATTGAAGTGACGGCTTTTATTCTAGAATTATTTGTTTTTTGATTTTGTTGCTCACTAATTTCCTCTAACTCATTTGCATCCTCATTAATCAAAGCTGCTAGTAATCTTGAAGTTAATGGACCACATGAAATTTCTTCAGATTCTAAAATTTCAGTCGTAATATCATCAGAAGAACCTTTTGGTTCAACCAAGCTTTTCATAGATAATTCCATTTGCTTGGTAGCGCTTAAATGGTTGACATCTTTGATTAATCCATTTTTAACATCTTCATCATGCCAAACATCATGATAATATGGCCCTAACACTGGAACTTTGTGTTGTTTCTTATTTGTTTCATCATAATCTTTAGAAAGGGATGCAGTTAAAGTTGCCTTGGTTCTTAAAAACCTCAAATCTTCTTCATTAAAATTTCTAAAAAATGGATCAACATATGTCTGAAAAGATGTGAATGCAATTTGATTTGATGGCTTGCTACCTGAAAAATCAACCATTGGAATTTCGCCGGGCAATAAATCTTTTAGATCACTAGCAGGATACTCTTTAACAGCAAACTTTTTCTGTAAAAACTCATGATCTGTTTCAGAATCTTTTTTAGCTTTTTCTTCGTCATATAAATCTAATGCTGTAACAGCAGGTTTTAACATCTTATCAATATCGAATTTCGAATGCGGCTCGGTAGTATAAACTGAAGGAATGAATTCAGATGATGATGATGAAGATGTAGGTGGTGTAGATGAAATAAACTCCTTACTTTTATAAGAATCCTTTTTTAAAGATAGTACCAATTTGGTTTCACCAGTTTCAGTTTTAATCTCAACAGGCTTGGTTTCAATATTTTCATCATCATCTTTAACATTGTTGACACCATCATCTCCTTCGACACTACCATCATTAGCACCATCATCATCATCATCAATAGTAGCTGGTGCGATTTCTTTTCTTTCTCCATTAGCTGTAATGATAATATTCCTTCTTTTTCTTTTTGTTAAAGTTAAATCATCCTCTTCATCATCTTCAATTTTAATTTTGAGAGAATCATTTGTTGCAGATTCATTATCAGAATCAGAATCGACAAAACTTCTTTTCTTGTTATTGATGCTAGTTTCTTTTTTCTTTGGTAAATCTCCGTTACCAACTGATAAATCATCTATTAGTTTATCATTTCTACTTTCAGTTGAATCTGAAGTTTTAAGGTCAACTTTGATTCCCGATAATGCAGATAGTTTGATTAGTTCTT
This sequence comes from Ambrosiozyma oregonensis (nom. inval.), assembly GCA_003706315.3. Classification (NCBI taxonomy): domain Eukaryota; kingdom Fungi; phylum Ascomycota; class Pichiomycetes; order Pichiales; family Pichiaceae; genus Ambrosiozyma; species Ambrosiozyma oregonensis (nom. inval.). The sequence goes on from PPKY03000004.1 coordinate 130,323, forward strand.
CTTCATCTTTCTTAATTCCTACATCTAACTCTTTAATCAATTTTTCTAATAAAGACTTCATGTTGACTAATTTTTTATTATTTGGCTTACTTTGAATTGAATCACCTTGTAAAATACCAAGACTCGAGTCATATTCTAAATTCACGTCATCTAATAATGATTGTAATGTATCAGAAGGATCTCCCAACAGCTGATCCGAGCTAGATAAATTTCGTTGTTGCGTTATTGATGTTGATGGAACTGGAATTGGTCTTTGCGATTGTGAAGGTTTAGGATTCTTCGATGAGTGTGGTCTGGTGTTTCTCTTGGGAGGAATCTTTCCCCTCCTTCTGTTAGCATTTGATCTTGGTGGCATATTTCAAATAAATTTTTTGAAAAGAATACTTTATTTAAACCTAAAAGAACTCAAAAGGAATGGAGTCTTATTGTTAGTGTATGAGATATCTATCTAGTCACGGAGAAGAGCACCAGATATCTATTTATTTCTCTCCAGTTCTTTGAACCGAATTTTAAGAGAGGTCGAGAGTGGCTGGTGATGGCTTGACAAGTGTGGCGCAAGAGCATTGATGGTTAATTTATTTACTTAATTTTTATGATTCCTTTTATATTTACAGGATTTATGAATATTAAGAACGTATATACTAAATAGCGTTGAATGATGCAGAAGAGAAAGTAAAAGATTAAATGAAACATAAATTAATTTGGTAAAGCATTGATTAACAATTCATTAATTTTGATCTTTCTATCAGCAGGGTTGATTGGTTTCTTCCATTCTTCAGGGAAGACATGTTTTTGTTTTGTCTTGTTTTGTCTTTTAGAATGTCTTGCAGCAATATGTCTTGTATCTAATGGAACATCAGAAAACTCTTCAGGATTAGTTTTAGATTCTTTTATCAAATCATCCAAGATTTCGTTTAGATATTGAGCATTTTCTGGTGCTTCATTGAATTTTTCAGAAGACATCTTCATCAAATCAGTAGTGAAATCATATCTAACACCAGCTAACAGTTTAAATTTATGAGATTCAGATTCAGATAATTTTAAGTCTTCAACTTTCAATGTAACAACGACTTTTCTTTGTGCTGGATGTGATTCACCCAAATAAGTTGTGTATCTATAAGTGACTGGTTTTTCAGTTGATTTAAAAGGTTGATAAGGTTTTCTATATTTGGCCAAAGAAGGTAATTCATAAGCAGCCAATCTGTTAAATTGCATTTGATCTCTAAAATCTCTAACTATATCTTGTGCTTTGGTTGGATATTCATCATAATCAGCTTCTTCCCAACCTTCATCAAGGAACTCACCTTCAGATAAATATTCATCATAATCAGTGTCATCTGCAAAATATTGATCTGCTTCAGTTGTTTTATATGCTGTTAAAAAAAAATCTGCTTCTTCTGGATTATCTGATGTTGAAAGTAATGCTTCTAATTCTTCTGGAGTTTGGTTATATTTGTTACCTAATAATCTATGTCTTAAACGGTATAAATGATCAATTTTTTCATTTGGTAAACCTCTCCAAAGATCCGGTCTTAATGCTAGCTCGTCACTATCTAAAGATGGAAGAGCTTCAATGTCTTTTTTTGATGATTCCAAAGTTTCGTCAATTTTTGATAATTTAGCTTGTAAATTATTTTTTGATTCATTTAAATTTAATATCGAAACAGAGAATAGTCTTGTTTGTTGTTGTTGAAGTTGTATTAGATTCAATTTTCTTGAATTTGAAAGAATGTATTTTCTAAACATGATGTCAGTGTCTATAATTTTATCACTCTTGAATTCAACTTTTATGGTTTATATATTGAACTTTTTAGATTTGAACTTCTCCATAAAATTAAGCTTGAGGTTGGGAGATTTTTCACTGAGCGATCCTGAGCATAACTGGAGTGTACGTTATTTTGAGAATATATGTGCGTTATGTTTATGCTTCTTATACGCGTGTCTCCTTTTAAAGTGTATTTGAAGCATAGGAAGAAGAGTTGGAATTGGTTAGAATTTGTTAAATTATAGTAGCTTTGAATTGAGTCTAGGTAACTAAGATATATGTAACTTAAAATCAAATAATATTCTGCTGAATTATGTTGTATATATATATATTTTCATAGATACATAATCAATCATAAAATTTTAGTAGATTTGAAAGATGAATTATCATGGTATTATTCAAAGGTTATTAGTGGATAAATATTCAACCCATACGATCCGTAATGGTCTTTATCTTACATGAAACAAGTATACAAATTCACTGTCAATATTTTGAAAAGTAGTAAAAACTAAAGATTAGAGTACAAGTACTATACAAAATTATAAATTATTCTTTGCTAATCAAAAGGGTATATGGCAATTATAATGATTGATTGTATTTCGGTTGCATTCAAAGTTTCCACCCCTTTTAATAGTATTCTGATATAAGTTATTTGTGACTACCTAATTGTGATTTAGCTCTATATCTCTAAAACTCTTAATTCAAGTCCGAGACTTCTTATTGAAATTCAAGGGGAAATGGTAATTTTTTAAATTTTTATTGAAAATATAAGAAAAGGGACTTGATCAAACAGAAAAAAAAAATAGAAATTCAATAATTCTTCTTTTATAATTTATTTAACATTCATTACTTTCACATATCTAGAGTTCTTTATTCAAATGATACGAGAAAAGGTTTAATGTTAATATTGCTGTCCAATTCGTAATTCAAAGAATAGCTGCAACAGATGGAAAAGGGGATGTACGTGCAAAATGGCAAAAAAAAAAACACTCGCTGAATTGGTCAGGCTCCGAATCCCCTCTGATTACAACTTTGTAAACTACCTCCCTCTTCTTCCTTAATCATATTTTCTTTAACCTTTGCACACATTAAACAGTATCAACTAAGCTAAACAGAAACTTATTTTCTCACTTTATTTTTGCCCTCTCCTATATTTGTGCTCAACCTTTAAAAATCCTAAACATTTTCCGTTCTGCCCTCTTCTTTGCGCTTTTCTTTTGAATCTATTCCCCGATTCCCCTTTTGCTTTTTTACTCTTTACTTTTATTGTTTAGCAAGAAGATCATTTATTAGTTGTTACACTTTCTACCACTCATACTTACTTCTAGTCTCATCAGAATTCACTAGAAACAGATTATTTTTTTGCCTCTCATTACTCGACCACTTTCAACTGAAACAGGGAATACTTTAATTAACAAAATACTGAGCGTATTTAAACTTCCCATCGATCACCAACAAAGAAAAATTTTGATTCTTTGCACTACACTACATTTATACTACGCTCCGCTGCTTTAATATTTACGCAATTTTGATCCTTGATTTAGTTTATTATTCACTAAATCTCTCGATCATACACGGACTTTTCACTCTATCAAACATTATAAATCATTCTGATCAACTGAAGCTTTTATACATCACCACTAATTAATAAAGCAGCAAACTGTCTCCTATTATGTCTTTATTAAAAGCGTTGAAATTAACTAGTTCCGATAAGCTCAAGGATGTGGAATTTATTTCAAAACTCAAAACTCCTGAGATTCTTTCAAAATTATTGATTACTGTATATGATTTACAACAAGAAGTTGAAAAATTAAGAACTCAAGTTGAGCAATATGAAAATTTAAACTTATTGTTAGAAGGTGAGGATTTATCCAAAGAATCAACTCAAGCGACTCCTCCACCTACTCAATCAACCACCCCTGAACCTCCAACATTAGTTGAAAAAATTACAACACAAGAACTTAATGAAACTATGCCAACTGGGTTTACACCAATGTTTGGTGCACCTGCAATAACAGCCTCTGAAACTCTAGGAAAGCCTCAAAAGAGAACTGTTATTAAACCATGGCCTGAACTAACCTTAACTCAATTAGCAACAAAATTTAAAATCCCAAAAGAATTATTACAACAATCATCAAAACATCTTTCACTGCAAAAGAGAAAAGATGGACTGAAACCAGTATCAAGAACAACAAAGATTGACTATTTACCATTATCTAAATCGATTACTACACCATCAATGAATATAATTGGTCGTCAATCTAGAAATTCTTTAAAAAGACAATATGAAAACAATCCTGAAGAAGTCCCATCAAAAAAGAAAGTCATTAGAGTCACAACAAGTACTACTCCCAACACTATTGAGAATTCTACTCCTATATCCACTAGTGCAACATCTATAAACAGTAACACGTTGACTGGTGTACCTACAGTTAATGTTTTAAAGAACTCTGCTAATAGTTTAAAATATTCAATGACTTCAAATGGGAGCTATAAATGTGATTCATGTGATGATAATATTATTTATAATAGTTATTTAGATGTTTACAATCATAAAAAAGCGAATCATGCTAATGAATTTGATATAAATAATAATTTCAATAATTTGAAATCTAGTTCCAATGAAGGTGAAAAGTCATTAATTGAAATGGCTGATGAAATAGCTGGAAGAAAATTAATGAACAAGAATGATATTAATTTATCAATACAACAAAAGAAAGACTTTACAACAACTGATGGATCACGAATTGGTGAACTTCACAATAATGAACATGGTGGCACTATTGCTGAGACCAATGGTGGTCAAGATCAGTTAAGTAAGAATTCTACTCCTAATATATCAATTCAATCTCAATGATTGTTTTTTTTTGTTTCGAATATAGTATTCTTCTCAATTTTTTTTATCATGAAAATGAAATGGAATAGAATAGAATACTCTATGTCTACCTTTGCTTCAGTAGTGCCACTATGTTTTTGTTTTATTTTTATTATTAATTATTATAGCAGCTTGTTAATTTTATATTTTAGTTTTTGTTTGTGTTATTTTTGTTTCTATTTTCTTGTTTTAAGTTTACTCTCTTTTTGTGTTTTGTATTTTTCGTTTTATATTAATTAATTTTTTAATCTTGTAATTTTATATATATGAAGATAGTTAACGAAATTTGTATAGTAAATTACAGATTGTTTTATGTAAAGATTAAAGTAAAATAATAATAGTTCAAGCAATCGAAAAAAAGGAGAAATAAGCTAGTATAAAAATAATCCGGATATCTCAGGTTAGGAGAAGCAAAATAAAATAAAAGAACTAAGTATACACTAATTTGAAAATAATCACAGTAATAAAACACACAAGATGATTAAAAGTATGATGCTAAAATAACTTGAATTAATTGAATAATTAATTAGTTAGCCAATCAAACTATTCGGTGATTAATCAAAACAAAGACAAATAATACAACGTAAAAAAAAATAAACACAGGAAAATAAGAGAAGGTTTCAGGGAAGGGAAAGATAAACGACAATAAAAAACGAACAGGAGTAAACAAAACAAAAGAAGTAGGGGAAGGAAACAAATCAAACTAAAATTACATTTGTTGTTGTAATTGAGCTTGTTGCTTCTTCTTCTTCTTCTTTTCTCTTTTTTTTTCTTCCTTTCTGATATGATCAGGAACTAAACCCTCAGTTCTTTCAGGGGCAGTGTAACTTGAACCTTGTTCTTTAGCTAATAAATATCTTTTATTTTCTTCTTCATATTTAACTTTTTCAGCTTCATAAACATCTTTCCATTTTGCCTTTTCGTTATCAGTTAATTCTTTCCATCTTCTTGAAGTTTCTTGGGCAATTTCAGGTTGAGATAATTGTGATAGACCAGTTCTAGCTCTTTCATTAACAATTTGTTCTCTCATATAACTAGAATATAAAAAGAAAGAAGTTAATGGTTTTTTCGGAGCATTAGGATCTTTTGGCTTCTTCTTCTTTTTTTCAGCAGCACCAACAGATGGGGATTGTTGTTGTTGTTGTTGTTGATGAAGATGTTGTTGATGTTGATGATGAGCTTGGGCTTGGGCTTGGGCCTGTGCTTGAGCTTGAGCTTGAGCATGAGCTTGCTCATCAACTTGAACTTGTTGACCATTATTTGATTGTGGCATTGGGATTTGTTGATCAAAAATGTTGGTTGGAGGTGGAGCTAAATATTGTGGTTTTTGATCAACAACATTGAAGAAATCAACAGCAGCTTTTGAAGCATCATTAGCAGCTTTTGATAATTCAAACAATGAAGCAATTAACTTAAGAAAAGAGTTTGATTGGAATAGTTAGTAAAAAAAGAGTTGATTGTCATGATAAAACACGAAACACGGTTTTAAAAGTAAAGTAAACAATGAATAAAAGTTAACTTTATGAAAATAGATTAACATACAGCATCCTTTGCAGTTTTAAAATCATCACCAAGCTGTTGTAGCTGAGGAGGAGGTTGGTTGTTGTTGTTGTATGAAGGGATGGACAGTTGTTGAGGATCAAACATTACAAAGTAGGGAGGAATGTTCCTGTGGTGCTCGTTTTGGTTAAACAGGTTGGGAGTGAGTTTAAAGGACAGCAGGAGAGGGAGCCTGAAAGAAGGCAGGAGGGAAGGGAGGGAGCCAGGTGAACAGCAGGAACTGCGAATGGGGGTCTTCTTGTACTTGGGGAGAGAGGGATGGAGAGGGCACGGTGAAGAGAAGCGAACGCGGTGGTTGGCTGGTGGGAAGGTGGCGGGTGCGTGGGTGGAGTGGAACGGGAGGCAGTGGGAGTGGGAAATTTAATGGGAACGTGAAAGCGTAGTGCAGTGGAACAGGAGCGTGGTAAGTGCTTAGCGGGGACAGCGAAGAGAAAGACGAAGACAAAACCAAAGACCACGGTGGAGGCCCTAGCGAGGCCCCGACGACTACACTGGCTAGGCCAGTGGCAGGGTGGCCAGCCACAACATGACGGCGCAAAGATCATCGGTCGTTCAGAAGCCGATCGACTTCAATATTTTGCTGTGCCACTAATTAGATAAGGCTGTGGCTAAACGTATTGTGCGGCACCAAATCGTTTTCGTTTTCATTTTCATGTTCTTAATTACTAAGATGTTATCTAAATATCCAATACTACTAATACAAAAATATATTAATCATCCCCATCTCATGTCTCAGCAACATTTTTAATTTTTTGTATATTCTATACCATGATTCCCAGCTTGGAATTAAGTCAAGTTTCTTCTGCAACGATATCTAGAAATACCCCATTGCCCTCACATGCTTCTGCTTCAAGTACTACAGCAACAACAAAATGTGCTATAGATGATATTACTTCTATAAAATATTTTAAATCAAAAACAAAAACAATAACAAAAAATAGTATTCAAAGTCCAAATGATGCTAACTCTAACTATTTCAAAAAAATTAAAGAATGGTTAATAATAAATCCTTCAAAAGCAAATTCAAACGATGATTCATCTATTAATGCTAAATATAATTATCAACATTTTAAAGCTTCAAATATTGTTTTCTTTTTTGGTGGCCGATTGAAAACAACAGATTATCATAATTTAAAATTTAAAGGAATACAATTTCCAATTTCAATAATAATGATGTTGATTCCTTTTATAGTTTATTTAATATTTCAAGCAACTTGGTTATGGAATAATATTTCTCCTGCTATAGTTATTTGTTTTATTTATATTTTTTTATTAATGTTTACAAATCATTTAAAAGCTGCATTTTTAGATCCAGGTATTTTACCAAGAAATATTCATTTGGTTGATAATATAGAACAAAATGGTTTACCAAATAGTTATCATAATATAATGGAATTACCAGGTCCAATTAATCAAAAAACAGGTGAAGCTGAAAATGTTTATTTAAAATATTGTACATCTTGTTATATTTGGAGGCCAGTTAGATCATCGCATTGTTCAAGATGTAATGTATGTGTTGCTAATTTAGATCATCATTGTCCTTGGTTAGGCGGTTGTGTTGGTCAACGTAACTATTGGTATTTTTTAAATTTTTTAATTTTTGAAAATTTAACTTGTATTTTTTTATGTTCTACAAGCTTTTATCATTTAGCAAAACTAGGATCAAATTATAATACTAATACTAAAATTTCATTATTTTTAGGTATTTATTCATCAATTTGTCTTTTATATCCATCTTTGTTATTATTTTATCATTTTTGCCTTGGTTTGACGGGTATTACTACAAGAGAATATATTAATGCTGAAAGACATGAAGGTAATCTTTATTTAGAAGATGTTTGTTTAGATCCATTTAATTCTAAAAATTATAGTTTTAATCTTAAGAGACAATGGTTTAGACCAAAAGGTCGATCGAATTTTTCAATGTTAGATGAATATCAACTTGGTGATAAAAGATTTAAAGCTGTTCAAATTGGTGTAGTTTAAAGTGATATTCTATAGAATATTCTTTTATTTTATTTTCTATATATAATATATACTATAATTATAATTTAAGAAAAAATATCTCATTGAACGGAGCCGCCCGGGAGGCAACTTTCGGAACTTATTTTAAATTTGATCGCTTGACTGAATACGATAGATAATGTATAAGTCATCACTAACCATCACTTCTGCTTTCATTTGTTATATATTTTAATAAAAAGGTTTCATTCATACTTCAAATCTATTCTCATAATTTGATTTCATATCATATTCCACTGTTTTATCTATTTCCTTAACTTTTCTAAATTTTCAGATCCGCTTGAAGAAAAAAAATTACTAAAAAAAAAGTTACAAAATAATTAAATTATGAAACTTTATACATCAGAACAATATTTTGATTATCCTTGGGATCAAGTTACTGCCGCAAATTGGGTTAAATATCCAAATGAAGTTTCAACTCATGTTGTTGGAGTTGATGTATTAAGACGTGAATTTGATCCAATTACAGGGATTTTAAGAACAGAGAGATTAATTACTTGTAAACAACCAATACCAAAATGGTTATCATATTTAGTTGGAGGAGAAACCAAATCATATGTTAGAGAAGTTTCAACTATTGATAGAAATAAAAAAACTTTAACTATGAAATCATGCAATTTGACATATTCAAATTTATTAAAAGTTTATGAAACAGTTATTTATTCACCAGATTCAAAAAATCCATTGAAAAAAACAAAATTTAATCAAATTGCTGAAGTTACTGCTTATGGATCATTTAGTAGAATTTGCGATAAATTAGAAAATTGGGCAATTGAAAGATTTGGTCAAAATGCAATTAAAGGTAAAATGGGTTTTGATTCAGTTTTATCGAAATTAGATGAAAAATTAGATGTTGTTTTAAAAGAAGTTAGTGAAAAAACTGGCGGTGTTTTAGATGAAGTTAATGCAAAGACTAATGAATTAGTTAAAGAATTAGATGCTAAAACCAATGAAGTTTTAAATGATACAACTGAAGTTACTCAATCTGTTTTATCAGAAGTTAGTAAAAAAGTTAAAGATGGGATTTTTTATAAATGATTTAATGTATTGTTTATTTATGGGTATTTTTTTGTTTTGGATTGTTTCCGTGTTTTTGTTTTTGATGTTATTTTATTTTATTTATTCATAGAATATGCATTTTATTCATTGGTTTTTTATTTGCATTGTTTTATTTACAACTAATTACTTGCTTTATTACTTATATTTAGATTTTTTATATATATCTGTGTATATTTCTATACATTTATGGCATTATAGCAAACAATCATTACATTACTTGTTATTATAATTTCATTTATTTATTTATACTATTTATTCTTTATTTAAAAAAGGGGTTTGTAAAAGCATGAAAATTTTATAAATTTCATAGAAAAAAATATTGGGAAGGAGAAAGGGAAATTGAATATGTATATGTAGATAATGATAAAAATAATTTAAACCATATTTTTTGAATTTAAATGAAATTTTTTCTCTGTAAAATTGACTTCATTTAATTTTGATTTTGATTTTGAATTTGAATCGAATAATGCTCTTTTTAATTTAATAAAACTTAAAAGGAAAGAAATCATTAAACAAATTGATGAAATAAAAGTTAGCCAAGAAACATAATTTTTTAAACCTTTTGAATTATTTAAAAACCAATCAAATGCTAATAAATTTAATGATAAGCCAAAAGAACTGAATATTAATGAACTTGCAATGATATGATATATCAAGTTATGTATCCATAATCCACTAAAGTTAACACATAATGATATTAAAATAATTATGATTGTAACATCAGTTTTAACATCGCTATTTTTGTAATAGATTTGTGGAATAATGAATCCAATTGAAGTTAAAATTAAAAAAATTGAATAAAATGTTAACTTATTATTATTATATTCAATTTTAATTGAACCATGTTTAGATTTATTTATTATTATAATATTAATTATATAACTTTCAAATAATCCAAATGAAATTAAATTCAATCCACATGGAATCCAATGATTAACATGCTCAATCTTATAATTTACTAGTAATTGAATAGTTATTATTAAACTCACTATAAATGAATTTAATGAAGATATACAAACTAATAAATGGAATAAAGTATGAGAGTAAATACATCCAATACAATTAACTAAAATTGAAAAAGTTATGAATGATATTAAAAAAATCGCAGGTGTTTGGAAATATGAAGATTCAAAATACCATCCAATAATTATTATTGGTAATGTAATTAAATGTAAGAGTATTGGAATATAGCATAGTTTAGATACTAATTGTAATGATTTAAAATTGTTTGATAATTTTGTAAACATTGAAAAGATAGATTGAATTTTGTAACAAATCGTTCATCATTACAAATTGATTAATATCGTCATTTAGAAATATCAATATATTTATATTGTGGGTTATCTGTTTAACAGTCAGCCATTTTTAAAGGTTTGATTAAGTTTATCAAACTAAAATAACAATACTTAGACATATAACATTGTTGTCTAGTTTCTAGCCCTTTATAATCAGTTTACACCCTTACAATCCTTTCAATCCCTTCAACCCCTCTAACTAGCTTAAAATAAAAAGGTTTTAATTAAACTAATGAAAATTAGATTAAGGACCTAAATAGTAATGGCTGGTTTATCTGATCTCTTGATCTGTTAATCTGTTGATCCATTAAAAAACTCGCCACATATTTACCCAGCCACTTTCCACTAGCCATTACAACATCTTCTGGTTTCCGGATCCGGTTTACTTTACCTAACCCGGTCCCTCCAAGTTTTATATCAGGATTTCCCGTACCTTACTCTTAAAAAGATAACTAATCTATACTTATCTATTCTAATATATATATAGTCACAGTATCAAATAATATAACTCTAATTAGTAACACGAGAATGTTTAATCAAAACAGATTGTATAGAATTCAGTTTTTGAATAAAAAAAATGGCAGAAGAAACTACCTCATTCATCCAATCAACAATGGAACATAAGATTGACATCATGTTTTACTAGTTTAATGATTTTAGAAAATAAGGAAACAAAACACGACAAAAAGGGGTTTCAAGGCGGCAAAGAGAAGAAGGTTGCAACGGCTAACATCAAGAAGTTTTAAACTTTTATTGAACAAAGAGAAATAAAGGATATATTTAACAAAATAGGAACTATGAATCAGGAACAGGCTATCGAAAGTAAAAACATTAAAACAAAGGCTTAGTAAAGTAGAAGACTAAGTCACCACTAAAACTGTCCATAACTTTGCCCCTGCAAATGAACCAACTATTGCAGACAGTATTCAACGTACACTTGCCAGATTGAAAATGTTCAAGAACACAAATGTTTCTCTGCCTAATTCTAGTGAGTATGAGATAGTCTATCGTTATAAAAGAGCCAGGTCATTTCACATCCTATCTCAGGATTTGATACTGAGAAATCAAGATTTAAAATATGTTCTTAATAAGGAGACCGGTCAACTGATTACTTTTTTTATTTAAAAATGCCTGGAAGTCTAAGGAACTTACACAATCAGAGATTCAAGAGCAGCTTTTCAACTATATATTTACAGTATTGAGCTAGTATAACTCTAACTAGTAACTCATCACTCGCCACATTACTTGCCACCAGCGCCACATGTAAACAGAACGCGCTTTGTCACTAAGCGACCACCACGGCAATTGCCCGATCCGGATAAACCAAAACAAACAACAAAACAACAACAAAAAAGACGAACTATTCCCATTCGGGAACCTGTCTCTATTTCAATATTTACTTGCTTCTTCTTTCCCTTTTAATTAAAATATAATTTAAGTTTAAACTTGAATACCTTATATAAAGATAAACGATATCCATCATAACTATAGTTTCAATTAAATTCAATTTTAATTTATTTCCTTTATTCCACAATAAAACTACTATATTAACGCATTCCATTCTGATCGGTAACGACGCTTTCTGGTTTACCATAATAGAATAATTGACTGAAATCACGCTAACGTAGAATCTTTAAAAATATCTTTCAAGTAAAGGAAAAAAATAAAGATGTCAAACTACATCACGTTTAATGATTCAACGGAGACTACCAATCTATTAAGTTCAGATACCTCCAACATGTCATCTCCTCAGAAATCAATAAAAAGTTCTAATATTCCAATGTCATTGTCATCGAAAGGTATTGATGAATTAATGTCACAGCAAGATAATCAAATTGAAAGGTACACATCTAGAGAAATAATCAATATAGCTAACCAATCTGTTGATGATTTATTAAGTGAAATTCAATCTCAACAGCCTGATGTTAGTTTGAACTCTAACTCTGTTATTTCAACAGGAACCACAATTACAACTAATGCTGATGTTGTCAATTCTCCTTTAACTCAACCTCTCAATATAGATTCCTCTTCAACAAAGTCTTCTTTTATTCATCCATTCCCTGTCACACCAACTAAAACTAACAATAATAGTAACGATTATAATAACCAATATCAAGAACAACTTCCAATTTCAAATTCAATTGCCTCTAGCTTGAATTTAGAAAATAGTGAAAAATTAATTAGAACAAATGATAATATATTAAATGGTCCTAGATCTTTACAAAGTTCTCCTACGAAAACTCCAAAGAAAGTTAAAATTGAAATGTCCCCTCCTAAAGTCTTAGAATATGATGTTCAAAGTGATTATGAAGAAGATGAAATTTCATTTGATGAAGCTGAAAAATTAGCTTTGAATTGGAATGCTGTTCCAATTAAAAAAGGTTCTGATGAAGAAATACATAAATCTAAACCTCTACCTCCAATCATTAAATCTGCTTCTGATTATTCTGTTAGATCCATGCCTAATTTACCTTCTGATAATAACCTTTTAGAAACTTCCAATGGTGATGAAAGTGATGATTCAGAGCAAACTATTGCTTTATCTCCAAGAACTCAAAATAAAATGAGTTTTTCAGAACAAAATAATGATAAATATATGTTAGGTGGAGCCAAAACTACTTTTAATGATCAATTAAAACAATTAGATTTAACTCCTGCTACTAATTTAAATTATGATCATGAATCATATATGGAACAATCAAAAAGAGGTGAATTACCAGAATCGGATGATATTAGATCAAATAGAATCAAAACTCAACAATATAAGGAACAATTAGCAAATACTAAAATTGAAAAGAAAACGATGTCTGATCAAGATCATATCATTGAAGATTTAGGTGATTTATATGAAAGTAATGTCAGAAATACTGCAGGTTCTAATTCACTATTTATCAGAAGATCTGATTCAGTTAAATCTGCTTGGAGTATCAATTCAGCAGAAAGATTATTATCTACTAAATCGGTCAACAAACCATTAAATAGTGTTGAATTAAGTGATGGAATTCAAGGTTTTACTGATGATGCCGTTAAGGATCTTCTAGACAATGGTTATGATGTTCAAAAAATCAATCAACAAGCACCAGCAAAGGTTATAGTTAGTGATAATGAAAGTGATGTTTATGATATCTCTCATATTGATAGTGAGGATAATTCTGAACAACTTATTACTCAAACTTTACCTAAAACACCAATTCATCAACATACTAGGTCTGCCTCTCTAAGTGAAATTATGGGTAAATTCTTTAAGTCAATGTCCAATAGAAGCATCTCAGAAAATTCCGAAGAAGGTGAACATCATCAACAAAAACAGGAGCAACAATTAGAAAGTGAAAAAGATAATAAAAAAGAACAATATCCAAAATCAAGAAGAGTTTCAGCTCAAAGTGTTGCTACTTCAATTACAAACGAATCAGATTTTGTTTCTGCTGATGAAGGTGATTATGATTCTGATGAAATTTATCAAAAACAACAAGATCATCAAATGAACTTTGATAATTTAGATTTAGAGAGTGTTGCTACTATAGAGCATGAAGATACAGTTGATATGGATGGTACTTCTTTACTAGGTGAGAGTACACAACAAAATTCTGTAATCATTAGAACTATTGCTGAAATACAACAGTTACAATCACAAGAAAATCAAAATCAAAATCAAAATCAAAATCAAAATCAAAATCAAAATCAAAATCAAAATCAAAATCAAACTGATGATATCTTGCCTGAAGAAATGAAAGAAGATTCAATGGAATCCAATGATAGTTTTGCTCCTCATAAATTTGTCCTGACAACTCCATTTGAAGATGATTTATATAATTTTTCAATTGAAAATGTGGGTGAACCAGAAAATATTAAATTCAGAGTTTCAAGTGATAAAAGTTCAAGAATTTCATCTGAAACTTCTGAAAAACGAGATGTTCTTGCTATTTGGTCTACACAAGATGCTTTCGCAAGTATTCCAAGAAAACGTACAGTTGATAGACCTTTCCAAAGTATCTGTGATCCTGTCACTAAATTTGTGGTCTCACCTTCTGATCATCCAAAAACAGTTAGAGTTGTTTCTGAAGCTTCTATTACTTTAATTCCACCTTCTGATACAATATTATCAAGCGTTTCCTCTTCAACCATTGATTCTATCGATGACTATAATCAAATTGCTGCTAATGATATTGAATATCCTGCTAATAATAATGTTGATGATGATTTCACAACTACTGTTGAAAGATCCATTGTTGCTAATGGATCAACTGCAATTGCTGATGTGACATTTAAAAATCCATTGAATGATTCTACTACAATTGATGATATAACTAATAAAGATTTTTCTTCTGGTTCGGAAAATTACCAAGATGTGTCTGAAGATTTGAAACAAGATAAGAATGAACAACAAAAAGAGGAGGAGGAAGATGATGATGATGATTTGAATCCATTCAAAGAACCAACTTCTGGTGCGACACGAGTTGTTAGTAATAATATTGGTTCTTCTTCAGATACCTCAAATGATGATTCTTTAAACAAGATGTTATCAGGCCCAATTCATATTTCTCTTGATGATAGTGGAAGTGAAGACTCATTCATGAAAGAGTTGAAACAATGGGAAGATGAACAATATTTGAAAGATAATGAATCTAGATCTATAGTTCAATTAAATGATAATACATTGGCTAATGTTTGGAGAAGAGGTACTCTTTCCAACAAAAAACTCACTTCGCCAACTGATTCTGAAAGAATGCCATTACCGCATATGACAGCTAATGAAATGGAAGCATTTATAAATCATAAAAGAATTGCTAGTGATGATTTTCAAATCAAGAATGCTGGTTCTCAAGGTCAATTTGAAGTTGGTAACGTTCCAGAATTTATGGCTCATCAACAAAAGGGACTGATGGTTCAACTAGGACCAAATAATGAAACTTTAATTAATTTAGGAGCTCCATCTTTAGCTGGTTATGATACTGAAAATGAATCTGTTATTATTCCTCAATTAGGTATTTCAACTGGTATCGATACCAAAGATGACAAACCATTTGAGATTTATGAGGACAATAAAGAAGAACTAGCCTATACTACATCTTCTAAATATGGTTATTTGGTTCCTCAATCCAGACTTGATGTTTCAAAAGCTGTCAAACCACTAGGTAGAGTTAGCGATAAGAGATTAAATTCTGAATCTATCAATGCAAAACAATTAAAAGATGCTGATTCATTAATTATTCATGAAGATTTGGTCTCTTTGGATTTAAATGGTTTTGTTGAACAACCTTCAATTGAAGAAGAACCTGAACCTAAACCTGAACCTGAAGTTAAATTAGTTAATGGTGAACAAGGTCGTTTATTTTTGAGATTTTCAGGTTTAAAAGGTTTGAAAATCCCTGAATTAGAAAATAGAAATCCTAAATTTCAAATTGTTTTAGATAATGGAATTCATCGTTTAACTACTAATTATTTCCAAATTGATTCTTCCTATATTCCAATTGAAAAAGAATTTGAACTAATAGTTGCTGAAAAACTAGATTTAATCATTACTTTAAAATTATCATTTGACAAATTGAAAGAAAAAGTTGTCGAAGTTAGAGAAACTAAAAAAGTTAAATCTAAGAATAAGTTTGCAAGAGCTTTTGGTGTTAAGGAAACTTATATTACAACTAAATATATTACAAAACCTGCTGGTCCAGATCCAATGCATCAATTAGTTGCACCTGATGGTTCATACGCTAAATTTATTTTTAATTTTGATGATTTCAAAAAACAAATTACTGGTGAATCTAAATCATTGTCAATTAATGGTATGAATGAGTGGAGAATTTACAAAGATATTGTTAAGAATGAATATGTTAGAGCTATGCCTTATAAAGTTTGTGCAATGGATTTCAATATGTTGTTTATTCCACGAACTTCACCTTATGAAGTTTTACCAATAAGTATAAAGAATGCCAATGAACAATTAAATGAAATAAAAAATATGGATATACTGAGACATGAAGGTTTTATGTTTCAAGAAGGTGGTGATACTGATGTTTGGACAAGAAGATACTTTAAGTTAGAAGGGTATGATTTAATTGCTCATAATGAAATCACGATGAAAATTAAAGCTAAAATCAATTTGAAGAAAGTTGTTGAAGTTATTCATTCAACTTCTCAGATTGAAAGAGAAGATACTGGACCTATTGACTTCTTTAAAGATCTGAGTATGGTTACTTTACCAACTCTGGATATTGGTAATAACACTACAGTTAATAATGGACATAAAAAAAATAAATCTAGAGTTATTAGTGAAACTTTAATAATGAATGAAGGTTTCAGATTAAGATTTGCAAATAATGAAACAATTGATTTTGGTTGTGATAGTTCTGCTGAAAAATTAAAGTGGATTACCGTTTTTGATGAACTTATTGTTAAGAATGATTTTACCAGACAACCTTGGGTTAAACTAATGATGGAAAAATCAGGATTAACGGTTTTCTAATTTACTAATTGCTTCACTTGGTTTTTTTTTCTTTTTTTGTTCATTCTTTACTTTTATAAATAAAATAACACTTTTTTACCCTTTTTTTATTTCAATTTTCTCAATTCTACCTAATGTTCTAATTTTGTTTTTGACTTTTGTTTTGCTTTTTTGTTTACAACTTTCTATATTTTTCATTCGTTTTAATTTTGCTTCTTGCCGTTTACTTGTTCTTGTGTATTTTGGTATTTTGATTCCCCTCCCTCCATTCTTTGTCTGTTTTATTTAACTTGTTTATTACTGTTTACTGTTTACTGTTTACTGTTTACTGTTTACTGTTACTGCTAATCTTTATTTAATCTAAACATCTCCCAAACGGGAATCTTTCGGAGACAACTCGGCGAACGGCCGATTTCCCAATCAATTGTTTATCCGTGGAGTTGCCCAATCGGGATGGCCGATGGAAAAGCTCCGGTTTCCTAATTGGGTCACTCAGATAAGATTTCTCAAGTATATAAAGTAAATAAAAGTCGAATTTCCTTGAATTTTTATTATTTCTCTTTTTCAATTTAATTTCATTCAATAGCCATAACAAAATAACAATGATTTCTACTTCTACTACTACCAATAATCCTAAAATCTCTCTTTCAGTCTCTAAGAATCAATTATCGTTTGCTCCATTAGAAGGTGAACGTCTTGGTGCTATTGTTTCCATGCCTGATTACACTAATGATCCATCTGAATTAAACGACTCGGATTTTGAATCATTGAAAAATGCTTTGATGAAATATTCTGTTTTAGTTGTTCCAAAACAAGAGAATTTATCTCCGGAATCTCAGCATAAATTGACAACTAGATTTGATCCATCTACTGGTGCTGAATATGGTCATGATGAGAAACTCTTTCATTCAAGCAAATCTATTTTAGCTAAAGATGGAAAATCTGTTCCAAGAAGACCAGAAGTTATGATGGTTGGTAATGGTAGCTTTGAAGCTGGACATGAAGGTATGAAAGAATTCACTTTAGAACATCCAACTCATCACACATTTCATAAGAAACTTTTAACTGATGAAGAAGTTGCCAACGGACAAACTAGATTTTTTAGATGGCATATAGATGCTGCTTTATATGATAAGTCACCTCCAATGGTTACTACTTTATTGGGTTTAATTGTTCCATCAACATCTGAAAAACAAAAAATTGTTTATGAAGATACTAATGAAGTTAAAGAATTAGTTAAAGGCGCCACTGCTTTTGCTTCAGGTAAAATTGCTTTTGATTTACTATCTGAAAAGGATAAAGAGTTTGCTTTGAACACTACTGTCGTTTATGCTCCACATCCATATATTTATATTGGTCAATGTAAAGCTACATCCGATGGTTTAACTATTGAATCTGAAGTGCCTCCTAAAGAAACTCCATTTGATAAGCTACCAACCTGGGAAGAATCCAAGCTTAAAAAATTACCTTTAGTCTGGACTAATCCGGTTACGAAAGAACAACATTTGCAGATTCACAGTTGTTGCGTTTATCAATTGGTTAACACTAATACTGGTGAAGTGATTGCAGAGTTGGAAGATGCTAGAAAAACTTGTCAGAAATTAATGAGACCTGCTATTTCTCCACAATATATTTACTGTCATGGTTGGAATAAAGGTGATTTATGTATTTTCCACAATAGAGGTGTTATTCATTCAGTTACTGGTGAGTTTGCTCCACATGAAAAGAGATTAATGCATCAGTGTAATGTTGCCAGTGGTTTTGATCCTGTTTTACTTAAATAAATTTAATATTTAGAAAGATTATTTTGGAATTTGGAGTTTGATTTTATTTATTGTTTTTTTTTTTGTTTTCTTTATTATTGAAAAGAATGTCCATTTTTTTCCACTTGTTTTTTCTTGTGCTTTTTCGGGGTTCTTTTGTATTTATTAATTTTCTTTTCTGTTTCGTCATACATAATATTCTCACTATAAAACTATATTATTTATTTACCTTTGTAATATAAGTAATTAAAAAAAATCATCATGTTAATAAAACAATTCAATTATATCATAATATACAAAATTTTATATAAAGCAAACACTTATACACTAGTTATTGCCTCACTGGCCTTCTTCTAGTTGGCCTTTCGGATTTATAATTGCCAGCTCTACCGGTACCGCTATTATTATTATTAGTGGCATTAGCACTAGCATTTGAAGCTTTATTTTCCACTTCCCTATCAGCTTGATCTCTAGAATTTCCAGGTAAATTTGGTAATTTAAGTCCAACGGGTTCAGGAGTTAATGAATGCGATGGAGGTCTTGAAGGTAATCTTGCAGGTAAACTAGAAAGTAGTCCAGCTGGTGGTAATGAAGGTGTAGTATTTGTTGGATTTGCCATGATAGTATTACTACTTCCCGTGCTCATAGGATTTCCATTGTTATTATTGTTATTAGTATTGTTATTATTAGTATTGATATTATTATTTGTAGTACCAGGAGGTGGACTGAACATATTTGGCATATTAGGCATCCCACCCAAGTTTGGCATGTTCATATTAGGCATGCTCATATTAGGCATGTTCGGCATGTTTGGCATGTTTGGCATACCAGGAATACCAGGCATACCAGGCATACCAGGCATGAAAGGTATTCCCATATGTGGCATCATAAAAGGCATAGCAGGATTAGGCCCTGGAGCACCGTTTGGATTACCACCAGGCATCATAGCTTGTAATGTTGGTGGTATAGAACCTCCAGCACTTAACAGTTCAGTTATAACTTTAGCTGGGTTAAAATCAGTACGTAATTTATCTTGTTTTGAAGAATAAGCTAACCATGATAATTCATCAAATCCATAGTTGAAATAATCAGATATATCAGCACCTGGTAATCTCCATGGTTTATCTTTTAGTTCGTCTAGAGAAAGTTCTGTGAGTGGTATTTCACCATATTTTGCTATGTTATTTATATCTATACCATTAGATTGAGTTAAAATTGGAACTGTCTGTTGTCCATCACCTTCAGCAGTTATTGCTTCAGAATCTGTTTTACTTTCTGATATTTTAGATTTAGCTTCAATATCTCCAATAATGAATTCCACATCTGAGTCACTGTCACTTTCTTCTTCTTCTTCCTCTTCTTCTGCATTTTCCTCTCCTTCTTCCTCGTCTCCTTCTCCCATATCTAATTCGGGCGTTGGTTTTGATTCATTATTCGAAGGCTTGATTATTTCGTTGGTCTTTGCTTCTTGTTTGTTTCCTTCTGTGTTTTCTATGGCATTATTGTTGTCAATTTCATCATCACCATACAAAAATGCGTCATCTTCATCCATATCCATATTATTTATCGTGAAATGAAAAGTGTTGTTTGTTATGCCAGTGACCTTTAAAAGAATTGAGTTTACTCCTTAAGGCTTGTGTTTGAATTGAATTATTTGTGCAGCGAAATTTGAGTTCGAAATGAAAATCAACGGTAGCGTAAAAAGTACGACTATTTCCATGTTTACCTGCTATATCAATTTTAAGATAAGGAATACTCGAGCATATTCAATAAAAAGATATTAATTGAACAAGGATATATAAAAAATGCTACAAAATTCTAAATCTCTGGATCTAAGCTAAAATTATCCATCTCATCAATTTTATTACTAGTAGCACTTGGTGATAAGTCATCTCTGATAGATCTTTCTAGATTCCAATGGTCGATTCTCTCATCAATAGTAAGCATAGAGTAAGGATAGCAAATTGTGTAAGCAATCTCAAAAAGAATATCATGATATTTCTCTGGATCAGAACAAAGATCTGAAAGTTCCGAACTCTTCCTAATCATATTTAGAAATGGATAGGCGTAATGGACAGCCTTTAATAACTCATTATATATAGAAGGAGTCTGTGAATAGGAATATGGTTCAATTGATGGTTCGCCATTAAATGGTCGTTGAATTGAGAGTAAATTTAACACTAAAACATTACTACACCTATCTTCATCTAATCCATCTGATTCTTCATTCTGTTGATATCTCTCTAATTTATAAAATTTCTCAGCATACTCATGTATATTTTCGATCTTATTTTCTGTAATAGCTAATGGGATTTTATTAACTGAATTTGTTTTAGAAACAGCATCATATGAATTAAGCGATTTAGTTGAAGGAATTGAACCAAATAAACTAGGTTCAAACCTTCTTAATATTAATCTTTTGTTCTTATTCTTTTTTTTCTTTTTCTTTTTCAGCTTGGTTTTCTTCTTGGAAACTACATTACCAAATAATGAAGTAAAAGATTAGTTAGTATATCTAGCCATTAAATTGTATTTCAAGATTTATCATCATCTGTCTGATCCTACTTGATATCTCTTCATCTTTATTAGATGCTTCTTGTTGTATTGACTTTAAAACAGTTGACTTTAAAACAGTCTTTGGTGGATCAGAGCTGTATTGTTTTATTGAATTGAAATTAATGCCTGAAGGTGTGAATCTAAGCTTTAATGTAGATGATGATTTGCATTCCTCTTTATGTTTCTGTTGGTATCCACCAATGGCATTCATTATATGATTTTAGCTTTTAATAAAAAAATTGCTAAAATTTCTGAATAGATAAATCAATTTATAAAACTCTATTTGATGCCATAAATTTAATACTCTGACTATTATTTTTGAAGCACTTTGAGTTGTTGAAAGAAATGGTTTTAGCCATCTTATCTTATCTTGTTAAACTGGTGTCTCAATTATCTCCGAGAAAACAGTCACGTGTCTTTAAAGAGGGCAATTAAACCCTCGAATCTTTGCCACTAGTGGCACGTCCCTTCACTCTGGCAGACCTTGTTGTAGTGCGAGGAGCTCTACGCTCAAAACTTTTCATCTAGGTTGAACTTATTATAGTGACAGAGATTGCCTATTATAATATATAAAACTTACCAAACAAATACTTATATATATACAAAATGTAAGTCAGAATCAATACAACATTAACACTTGAATTAGACTATAATAATTATCAGTGTTTTGAAAGTATATCAACTAATTAATATGTCAAAGATAATTTTGAATCTTCATAATCAAATCTTCAATTATCTACAAGAAAATTATTCAAAAACAATTTAATTTATACAATAATAAAGTAAAGCCTTGGAAATTTTATTAAATGGCACTAATTGGATTAAGTTGAAGATTATATTCAAAATTGAAAAATTGGTTTAATGAAATTTTGCTGATTTTTTGTGAAACTTTTCGTGAACCATTAGATTTCTTTGACTAAATTTATTTTAAAGTCATATAGTACATTTATTATGATAATATATTTTTGTTTATGATGCATCTTTGGAATCTCTTTATTAAAGTTTTAAGAAAGTTGGAATGCAATAAACTTCATGTTTTAAATTAATATAACTTCATCTTGATTATTTGGTAGTCCTAGAAACAGGAACATGGATTCAACCTATTTATCAACAAACTTTGAATTAATATACTTTTAACAAATACACTCTTTATTATTATTTTATTATTTCAATAAAAAAAATCAACTGAATTATACTAACATTAAATTAACTATATTAGGTCTAAGAGAACTAAGAAGGTCGGTATTACCGGTAAATATGGTGTCAGATATGGTTCTTCATTAAGAAGACAATGTAAGAAGTTAGAAGTTCAACAACATTCTGCTTATGATTGTTCATTCTGTGGTAAGAAGACTGTCAAGAGAGGTGCCGCTGGTATCTGGACTTGTAAGGCTTGTAAGAAGACTGTTGCTGGTGGTGCTTATACTGTTTCCACTGCTGCTGCCGCTACCATTAGATCTACTATCAGAAGATTGAGAGAATTAGCTGAAGCTTAAGTCATTAAGTCATCATTTGTCATTTATTTACTATTTTTTATTGTATAAAATAAACTTATAATGGTTGTTTAATAATTAAGTGGAGGTTTTCATGCACTTTTTGCTTTCTAAATTAGTTAATCTTTACACAGTAATACATATTCTAAAACACTTACGATATAAAATCAATTATTTGTAGAGTAAAATGGTCTCTACAATTTAAAAAAAGGAGGGGCAAAAATCTATAATTAATTATTGATTGTCCATATGAACGAAGAGAGACTCGTTTGAAATAAAATAAAAAAGAATAATAGTATAATGTACAAAAATCAGTAAACGAAAAACGCAAGACGTAAAACACAAACTAATTGAAAGAAATAAAGATTAAAAAACACAAAAAAAGAGAACATTAAAAAGTAACACCCATACTCTTCAACTTGGAAATTGCCTTTTTATAACCTTTGGAAGCACTTCTCTTGAAATAATTAACAGCCATCTGTTTATTAACATCAATACCAAATCCTTGTTCAAAGCATATACCAATCATGAACTCAGCTTCCGGTAATTGACCTTCATCTGCGGCCTTACGTCCCCATAAGAAGGCTTGTTGCTGTGATTTTTCTAATATACCATCAGATCCTGATCCATACCATTTAGCCAATCCTAAAGCTGCATAGACATGGTCACCTTGTGCTGCTTTAGAATACCAATAAATTGATTTACGTTCATCTAATTGACTCTTCGAAGTAACATTGATAATTGAATCTTTATCAGGTTTGAAAGTATCAGTAGGTAAACACCCTCTGGAATATAAAAATCCCAGTGCTGCCTGAGATTCAATATGGCCAATCTTAGCTGCTTCGATATAATAATGAAGTGATTGCTTAAAGTTTCTTAAAACTCCAAGTTTCCGTAATTGATCGATTCTAAATTTGTTTCTCGATGAATTTTCAGTCAAGCATAACAATCCCAAATCAGTTTGATACATCTTTGCCAATATATACAGTGCTCTTCTAGAATCACTAAATGATCTGGCAGATAGCATCGGATCGCCACCCATAACATCGAAATCTTTTAAAGATGCAACAGCTTTATTATTCCATTGTATGGATTTGGCCATATCCAGTTGAATTCCATTGACACCAGTGAAGTATGACATACCTAATTGACACATTGCTGATGGATCTCCTAATTCTGCTGCTCTTTCTAAAAACATGTTTGATTGTTCTAAATTTTTCTCACACCCAAATCCAGACTCAAGACAGCATGCAACTCTATAACATGCTAATGCATCATTATCTTTCAGTGCAGATTCATAAAATAATCTGTAACCTTTACCTTCATCTTGTGTGATTAATCCAGGATGGATACCACCTGCATAAATATCACCAAGATAAACACGAGCCCTAGTTTTTCCTGGTGCAATTGACACCAGATTTTGTAAAACCTTTACTGCTGTTGTTAAAAATGTTTTTCTTTGTTCACTCAATAATTTATATGGAACTTGTTTTCTTCTTACTTTACCACTAATATCCATTTTAGAAATTAACTCGGAACGAGACATCGATTCAAGTAAAATAACAGCCCAGTTGAATTGGATATCAGGTGAAAATTTCTTATAATCTTTTAATGCGGCCTCTCTAGTGTCTTTGAATCTCCCAATGGCAAGTTCCAATGGTTCTTCTGATTTGGATGGTAGTACTGGTTCAATCACATTATTCGATAAAACATTATAAGCATGAGTTGATTTCAAAGGTGATGGAGCTACCTTCTTAGATTTAGAATGGTGGAGTTTAGTATGACTATTATGTGCAGTCTTTGAACTTTTTGAAGAATATAGTGAATCATTAGTCTCTTGAGTTCCAGATCTTTTAATTTGTTGCTGTATTAGGTCTTGTCTCTGTTGTTGTAGTTCTTGTAATTCCGATCTTTGTTGTTGCTGTTGAAGTTGTTGTGATATTGTCAAGGTACTACTTGAATCTTGAAGATAAGGGTTTGAAGCTAATGTAATTGTTTCTGAAGATTTAGGTAATGAGTTCGGAATTGACTCTGTATATAAAGATGACCCACCTGATGAATTATTAGAAGCTTTTCTTGAATCCAATCTTTGAGGTGGTGGGATCAGGGGGGATGTTAATTCAGGAGAAGTACCTTGTTCAACTAATGCAGTTAGAGGTGGGGGAGGTAATCTTCTATTTAATTTACGTGTTGGAGAAAGATCCTTTTGACCATTTTGACCCGAAGATGATGAGGTTTCTCCAATTCCGCTCTTAGGATTAAAATAATCAGATGATAGACCTGCTTTTTCAACACCAGTACGATAGATTGACATTGTATACGTTAATGATCCAGATTGTTCTAATTCATCGTATGAAGGAGGAGGTAAGTCATCGTCAAATCCATCATCTGTGTAGTCTTCTAATGCAGGGTCTGGAGTTGGAACTAATGAAGATTTACTTGCCCTTTTGATATCCTCTGCAACATTAGTGTTTGAACCTCCAGCCATGAAAGTGCTTGCCAATGGACTGATAACATGTTTTTGAGCATCAGACGGTGGAGGTGGTAAAGGAGGAGCTCCGTGTTGTTTTCCTTTAGCAGTAATTGTGAAATCGGAAGGAGGCCCTGATATGCTACTGGTATTACTACTATCAGTAGAACGATTTATATCAACATTGGTTTTCAAATCTTGAGTAGCTAATGCTTTTTCTAATAGAAGAATTTTTTCCTCTAAATAATTGATTCTCTGAATTTCGTTTGCGGAGTTTTTAGAATCAGATAAGGTAACTGTTGTTGGTCTTGTGTCTGTTGTGCCTTGACTAGTTTGTAACTGAGAACTTGAATTACTTGAAACTGAATTCTTAAAATTATCTGCCGCCCATTGTGAAGGGCTGGTGTATCTATATTGATCAGAGGATGGTGACCCGGAAACAGATGGTTCTGGGTTTGCTGGTAATGGATGGTCAGACGCACTTTGAGCAAAAGGATTGGGCTGAATACCTTGAGGAGGAGCGTTGGCTCTAGGTGGTTGATCATCGTAAGAACTATTGGATAGCTGGGGTTGTTGATTCCTCACCGGTGGATATTCTCGGGTTTGTTGAGACCCAATATAGTAGTTTTGTTGTTGTCCATTTGAAGATGAATAAGTACCATTCAAACTCGAGTTTGAATTTGAATTTGAACTGTGATTTGGAGAATATCCATTCTGATACTGATTACGTTGATTGGGAGGATATCCGTTCTGTTGCTGATTTGGAGGGTATCCATTCTGTTGTTGATTTACAAGGTATCCATTTTGTTGCTGATTTGGAGGGTATCCATTCTGTTGTTGATAATTTTGGTGCTGAGATCTAGGAGGAGATGTATGTTGCTGTTGTGATCGATTATCATGCATATTACTCTGTTGATGACCAGGAGGAGGAAGTTGACCTTGAGATGGATAACCTTGCTGACCTTGGTATCCATTTTGTAGTTGTTGTGGAGGAGAAGGGGCAACTTTCTGTTGGTCATACAAATTCATTTGTTGAAGTGGATGATTAATAAAGCCTTTATGATTAGGAGGAGGTCTTTGTTGTCTTTGTTGAGGAGGAGGCATTCCATAAGGACTTTGACCTTGACCTTGACCTTGACCTTGTGACGGACCTGGATAAGGATTATGCTGGTAGTGTTGAGGTGGTCTTTGTTGCATTTGATGTTGCTGATGAGGATATTGGTTTCTCTGTTGGGGATAGTTATTTGCTGAACGTGTTTGTTGACGACCTTGGGGTTTTGAAGGACCAGGCATTGCAGAGAATCCGCCTTCATTCAAGAGATTGTTTCTGATGGCAGACTTATTCATACCAGCGGCCATATTTTTCTGATAAAGAGATATATAAAGATTAAGTGATATACCAGATTTCAGGTAAGTACGAGGAAACTGGGAAGTAAGATGATGAAGTTGAAAAGAGAGGACGTATGGATTTCCTCTGTGTATTGGGCTTTGGCATGGGCTTCAAGTTTTTTTGTCTTTATCCTGTTTGTGTTTGGCCGATACTGGAGCAATTACAGTACGAAGGCCCCCGCGACTCAGCCCGAACGACCTGGTCTTCGTGTCGCATCTTTTACAGTGGATCTAGGTAATGATCAATCTTTTACTACTGCAATTAAATGGTTAATTGATTGATTCAATGATTCAATGATTCACTGATTAATTGATTGATTGATTGATTGATTGATTAGTTAATTAGTTGGGTGTTTCTTCATGTAAACTGGTTCCGGTTTGCACAGTTAGTCGAGGTCTTGTCACACGCCAATTCGCCAATTCGCCAATCTTTCAATTGCAAGCCGAGACAACGGCTGTAATTTAACCCTTTTCTCTGGTTTTGATCGTTAAATCAAATTTAATTCTAGTAAGAAGATTCAATAAGTCATCAAAATGATCGGTACTTTGAAACGAAGATGGCATACCTTTAAAACAATTTATCCCATATGTTGTTGACATGTCATTTCCTTTTCAACCAAAAAAGGAGGCTGAATCTGCCCGGAATTACCCCGAATCACTATTCATATTTTTTTTATATAAAACTCTACATCAGAAACTTCTGAACTACTGAAACATGTTCCAGACTCATGGATCAACTTCAATGAAATGTAGTAATGCAGAACCCTGCTTTATCGTGGGATAATTAAATCGAGAAAATTTGGTTGCACTCTAAGAAAAATTAGTTAAGATAATTACAAACAAACGAGTTTGTGGATGGATGAAAAATAGCAAAATATTTTCAACCCAAATTGATGTCTGTTAAACATAAGATTATCTTGAATAAAATAGCCCTAATCAAAACCATGAGATATATTTTAATTCTTAAAATTCAGTTGAAAGAATGAGATGCTCCCAGAGAGATAGATTATTTTACTTAAGAGTATACCAAATCTTATACATAGCTTACTCTAGTTTGGATATAATAATATAGAAATATTTATTGAAGTTCGAATTGTTTTGGGAAAAAAATCTTCGTAGCAGGTATAGATTCATCTGAATATCGTTCAGAGTATAAATACAAGTTATTATTCATAGATAGCTAGTTAACTAGATAGAAATCAGATAAATATATAAACATTTTATTGATTTTATTGAAGAAATCGGAGAAATTGGAGATAGGGAAATAAAACAGTTCATGCTATGACCTTTTACTTTCGAAATAGAGCTTAACAAATAGTTACACTAAACACATTTCAAAAACTACTATGAATATTTGAATATTTCTGTATAGCTTACAATAAAATTTTCAAAATAACAAGGAAATATGTAAAAGTTTGGTTTTTTATGTTCGCAACTCATTGAATGAAAATAGCACTAGGATGAAACCTAATAATCAGTTTATATTCTGCACAAACAAATACGTATATGCTGTACTTATGAAGGTCTTAATTAATTGACTAACATCAGATAAACATCTTTTTCAAATAAAAACCAAAAAAACAAATGGGGAAAAAACACATGATTGCGACTTTATATAAAAAAGAAGCTCTAGCGAGCTTCGAATGAGGTGCATTAGCTCAGAGGTCAAGAGCATCGTGCTTATAGTCGTTAAAGGCGTCTATACCAAACGCCACACATCTTTTCCTTCAAGGAACGCGATGGTCACGGGTTCAAACCCCGTATGCACCACATCTCATATTTTTTTAAATTTATTTTACTTATAAATAATAAAAAATAAAATAATTGTTGATCTCTGTCTATCTATATATATATACTGATTGGTTATTTAAAGTTCGTGTTTATTGGATGTATTTGTTGTATGAGTGAATAAGAAGAGATCGTCAAAACCCCGTGGAAGACAAGAAAAAATAAAACAAATATAAAATTCAAAAGCAAGTATCAAACTCTTATAAATATATGTAAAAATGTAATAGTTAATTGATCATAAATAATAATAATAATAATGGTGATGGTGATTGTAATAATAATAAGTAAAAGTTTATTGACGTATGAATAAAATAAACTAAGCTGAACTAAACTAAAGTAAATAAACTAAACTAAGATAAAATTTAATTTATGGGTTTGACTTAACAAAATCAACACCTTTAGCAATGTTCTTCTTCAAAGTTTCCTTAGCAGTGGCAATCATTTCTTCTTCAGCAGTAGTTAATAAACCCAAACCGTGAACAGTCTTAACACCTTCAGGACCTAAGGTAACTTTAGAGGAGAAGAAATCAATACCTTCGTCTTTGAATAATGGAGAGTCAACAAAAGTTGGTTCAACAACATCTTGTTCACCAGATAAACCATCAAGAACGGCACCAGCAAATCTTGCACCGGCTTGAGCCATTGATAAAGTGGCAGAACCAGCACCAGCTTTAGCTTGAACAACTTCATCACCACCGAATTGAATTCTGTGGACTAAAGCATCATATTGTTCTTTAGGTAAGTTCTTGTGAGTAGTTTGAGAGATTAATGGAACAATGGTAATACCAGAGTGACCACCAACAACAGTAACAGGCTCAGTAGTTGGGTTAGTACCAACAACTTCGGATAAGAATCTGGAAGAACGTAAGACATCTAAAGTGGTAACACCGAATAATTTCTTTGGGTTGTAAACACCAGCAGCTTTCAAAACTTCAGAGACAATTGGAACAGTTGAGTTAACTGGGTTTGAAATAACACAAACAGCAGCTTTTGGAGCATTTTCAGCAACAGCCTTAGCTAAATCTCTAACAATAGAAGCATTGGTCTTGAAAAGATCATCTCTTGTCATACCTGGCTTTCTTGGAACACCAGCTGGGATAACAACGACATCAGCATCTTTTAAAGCAGTAGCTAAACCATTGTCTTCTGGACCATAACCTTTAACAGTAGAATTGGTTGGAATATGAGAAATATCAGTAGCAACACCAGCACCTAATCTTAAATCATATAGAGCTAAATCGGTAACTTTATGGTTTAATTTCATTAATAAAGATAAAGGTTGACCAATACCACCAGCAGCACCTAAAACGGTAACTTTGTAGGCGGAGGTTGCAGAGGAAGAGAAGTTTCTGACAGCGATTCTGTTCAACATTGTATGATTGTTAAAGAAGCGTAAAGATTGATGAATTATCTTTTAACAGGGGGTAACTTGGAAAGAAAGAAGTAGTGGTGAGAAGCCAATTGGGGTGGGTTTTAATGGGGTAAATCTGGAGTGAGTTGGAAAATCAGAGTAAAAAGTCACGAGTCGGAGTCGAGCTCGGACACACGCACCGCTTGGAATCTTCCGCGGCCAATTGGTCTAGTCCGGTTGTCTCCGGAATCGCACGCGATCCCGGGCATGGATTCCGTGTTTTTACGAAAGTCACCGGTGCAAGGGTGTATAAATAAACAGTAGACAATACTCGACATACATTTGTTTTTCTGTGTACATCGTTTTTTTCTTAATAATCGACACACCAATTTGACAACAAATAACATTTTGAATCCTTTCTTCTTGTTTTTTTACCTATTTTCATTTCCCAAATAATTTTTATTACATCCATAATATTAATACTGGTATTAATAATGACTGAAACATTTTTGAATTTGAATTTTCAATCTTTAGATGATCTGAAACAAGTGGACTCTTTAATTAGTGATATTGAATCTAAAAGATCAAATGCACATCAAGATTCAATAAATAAAAATCAATCCTTTAATGATGCTTCAAAACTACTTGATAATCTTTCAACTGCAATGAATAATGATGATTACAATCAAGTTAATAAAATGACTGAAAAATATCAAGGAGGTAATTCAGTTTTGTTGAGAAAATTATACCATGATTCAAAACAATTGATGGTTTTAAAAAAACGACAAGCATTAAATAATAGTTTTAAACAATTAGAATCAAATATTGAAAAATTCAATTCTAAAAATGAATATGATTTATTTAAATTATCTGATAAAATTCAATTATTTAAAAAACAATGTGATTTTGATCCTGATTTTGATCGTTATTCTAAATATTTAAATTTACAACTATCAAATTTAGTTCAAACAATTTTTAAGCCTATTAAACAACAAGAATTTACATTATTGATTAAAAAATGGGATGATGAAAAAACAATTTATAATAAAAGTGATACTAAATTAATCAATGAAAAGTTTTTAGAATTAATTAAATTACAACAATTATCATCAATTCCAATAACATATCCTAATTCATATTGGCCTTTAGAATCATTTGCTGAAAATTTCAAAATTAAATTTATATTCCATTTTGAAAGTGTCAATGAAACTAATAGATTGGATAAACCGGAATTTTTTTTAAATTATTTAAATGATTATTATTTAAAAACTTTACCATTATTAAAAAATTTAATTAAAAAAAGAACAATCGATGATAAAAGAATAGACTATTGGTATTTCCAATCTTTGCTAATACCAATCAGAAATAAATTTGATTCAAATAAATCATCTCATTTATCATTAATTGTTAATAATGAAAATGAATATTTATTAAACCATTTAATTGATGAATTAATGAAATTTGATTCAAAATTATGTAAAAATTCAAAATTTGTGAATGATGAATCAATCAATTTAACTTATGATTTGATATTAAAAGATCAAATTTTACTTAATAAATGGTTAGATAATGTTGGTAAATTTGTTGATAATAGATTTAATGAATTAACATCAAATGATTCTGAAATTAAAATTGATTTTGAATTCAATGAAATTGGATTAACTAAACCCACTAATATATCAATGAATTTTAAAAATTTATTTGAAACAATTACTAAACTCTATGAAAATTTAACAATTATTAAATTTAAATATAAAATTCTTTCTGAATATCAGTTGACTTTACTAAATAAATTTTATTTAATTATTAAGAATAGATTTTTAAATGATAAAGATGATAAATTTGAAAATATAGTAAAATATTGGTGTACTACAAAATTTACAATTGAATGCATGAAATCATGGAGTGAATCATTAAACTTTATTGAATTAGCTACTTCTTTAAAGCAAGATTCAAATCAATTAGAATTATCAACAACTTTTTTTGATTCGATTATTAAAGGTTATGAAGAAGATATTTTAAATAAACTAATCTCAAAAAATTTAAAAATTCATTTCGAAAGAGTTGTTAATAAAATGATGAAACCAATTTATCAAGCTATCATTAACGATGAACCAAAATCAATTAATATGGGTAACTTGATTAAAGTTTTATCTAATAATCTTCATTTTTTAAAGATTACTATATCAAAAGTGGATTTAATTATATTTCAATCAGAATTGACCAAAATAATATGTGATTATTTTAAATACAACATTATAAAATCTTTCAAATTGAAACAAAATATTGCTATTGGATTAACTGAAAGCTTTGAAAGCCTAATTAATCAATTAAATTTAGTTAAAGATGTTGAAAATTATGAGACTGTTATTGAAATGTTAAAGATATTCACTGAGGAAGAGATTAATTTGGATAATTATAAAGTATTAACTCTTGATGAGATCAAACGATTAGAGATTAGAAAGGTATAAATTATATAAATTTATATATATTAATTTGTATGAAATTAACCTGGCGCGTTTTTTATTAAGTCTTTTTGAAAAATTACAAAAAACCCAATTTGAGACTCAGACACGTCTCTTACGCATTTTACCTCTTCACAAATTTTATATTTTGACCTTTCATTTCTTTGTCAACTGCATCTTTTGTTAGATAAATACAAAAGTTCATACCAATGCAGGTGGATAAATTGTTAAATTGCAAGGCTGGAGTAGTTTCTGATGCTTTATTAAATCATCAAAACTCTTCTCCTTCTACAGAAATCAATCACCATAACAAACACGACAATGGTCAATTACAACTTAATCCACCTACAAGCAGTTCATCTACTGTTTCAGACGATGCCTTATCAATTTTTTCTAATTCTAATGATGGTACCAATTCAACTAACTCTCCTAATGAACAGTTTGAAACTGGCTCGGATGTCGATTTAACAAAAACAAAGATTTTATTAACAACAACAACGACAGAAACTGAAACAATAAATGGTGCTCATCACGATGAACTTAATCAAAAACAATTTGATACAAGCTATGATGATTCTGCTAATACAACAATGGACTTTGTTGCTAATGGAGTGAAGAGAATGAAAGTTGAAGTTGTTGAAGGCGTCAATCAAACTATTGTCAAAAAAGATGAAATTACAGAAAAAAAAGATGATGAATTGAAACACAAAAAGAAAAGAAAGAAATCAACATCTTCTTTAGCTGGATTGTTGGCTGATGCTGACTGGTATACAACTTCTTTTGAAAAATCAACAAGACAAAGAACTTCAAGTTTAAAATATAGAGAATTGAAACAAAAGCAAGAAGAAGAAAGAATCTTGGCTAGATTACAAGATGATGATGGTGATGATCATGACAAAGAATTAACAGAACAAGAATTACTTGAACTTGAACGTAAAAACGAACATCGTAGATTGAATCAATTGAAGTATAAAGAACAAAAAGAACTGGAAAAGAAAAAGCTCGAAGAGAGAAGGATGAAAGCAAAAGAAAGAGCAACGTTAATTAAAGCTGGTTTATATCAAAGTAAAAGAAAAGGCATCAATCCAAAAAGTTATTATTCTGGAACCAGTGAAGCTGATAAATTATTGAAAGCAACTCAATATTTTACAAATATTGGCTTAGACGACGAACATCAATTCAAAGCAGGCGAGACTAGAGAAAGAAAAGATGTTGACAGATATAAGCCTGAATTAGCAGAAGTTAGAAAGAAAATGAACTACGGTAGTAAAAGAAATCTAAAATCATTAAAAAAAAAGGTTGCTAAAGTTGTTAAAAAAGTTATTCCCGAACAGAAAAAAGCAATTAAAGTGTCCAAGGAAACAAAGAAGAAGAAAAAAGGTACAAAGACACCAACTCCTCCTCCTCCTCCTAAAGAACCAACCCCTCCTCCACAACCTGCAACTCCCTGGTTTACTGATGTTGAAAACAAAACTTTCATCAATATCACTGACAGAAGTTTTTTCTTAGATTGCTTGTATGAATTGAAAAATTTAGAGGATATTCAACAAGAAGAGATACCAATTCAAGCATCAGCAGTTATTGATGGTAAATCAACAGTTTATGAATTACACAATGAAAAATGGCCAATAACTGATGTTTACTTGCAATATCCATTTTCCAACTATAGAGAACATTACAAATTAGCTTTAGGCAAAAATGATAGTGAATTTTTTAATCCGTTTGATGAAGTTGGTAGAACAATGGAAATCATTGCAAGCGGGTTTATTCCAGAAGATGAACGTTGTAAAATTATCAATTTAAAAAATCCAGATGACTGTATTATCGGTAGATATACTAAAGCTTTTGAAGAAGATAATTTAGAAGCTTTAACTACAGAAATTGAAATATTTAATTCTTTAATCGTCGAATTAAATGCTAATGGTAAAATGATAGAATATTCAACTAAAAGAACAGAGTTCCCAATAGTTGTGATATATGAAATTTTAAATCAATGTTACACAAGATCAGTACTACCAGAAGCTAATAAATTAAAACACTATAAGCCGTTTTCCAATTTTGTTTATGGTGAATTAATGCCAAATTTTTTAACAACTGTTTATAAAAAATGTGATCTAGATCATACTAAGGTGTTTATTGATTTAGGTTCAGGTGTTGGTAATTGTACAGTTCAAGCAGCACTAGAATGTGGTGCAGAAAGTTATGGATGCGAATTAGCTGCGAATGCTTCTGATCTGGGTGATTCACAACTAATTGAATTTAAAAAGAGAAGTAAATTACTAGGGCTAAATTTGCCATTTTTGAATCTATTCAATCGTCAATCTTTTGTTGACAATCCTCCAGTTAGAGAGATTGTTGATAGGGCTGATGTGTTATTGATTAATAACTATTTATTTGATTCTGAATTGAACAGAAAAATCGTGGAATTAATTCAAGAATTGAAAGTTGGTGCTAAAATCATCAGTTTGAAACCAATTGTTCCACCTGGATATACGTATGGTTGGGATCCATTATCAATTCTAGCTAAATTGAAAACCGAAAAGCATATCTACGAAGAAGATTCTGTGTCTTGGACTTCCAATGGAGGTTATTACTATTTTTCTGAAGTGATGCCACATGTAGTGATAGAGAAAGATCTCACATTCAAAACACGTTCTCGAACTGAATCTTCTAGACTGACTCAAGGTGAAAGCAGAGAAAGATCGAATACCCCAATGAACATTTTCACTAACAATGTCTGATTTCAGAGATAAAAAAAAGTGGGTTTTATTTGCTTAAGTCATTGCTGACGTAAATAAAATTTTTGTTGAGTGCTTTTCCACTGCACGTTTTTTTGTATCTTTATTTAATTCTTATCTTTTATTTGTACACTCCTACTCCTACTCTACTTGTTTATTGTATACTAAAGCTTTATATATCAATAACAATATATATATATATATATATATCAAAACAATGTCCTCTACCGAAATCAAGGAATTAGCCATCGAATTGAAGGCAGCTTTGCATCAATACCCAAATTTCCCTTCAGAAGGTATCCTATTTGAAGATTTCTTACCAATCTTCAGTGATCCTGCCTCATTTAGAAGATTAATTAAGGCTTTCAAATTACACTTAGAAGAAAAATTTTCAGGTGAAACAATTGATTATATTATTGGATTGGAAAGTAGAGGATTTTTATTTGGACCAACTTTAGCATTAGAATTGAATGCTGGTTTTGTTCCAATTAGAAAGAGAGGTAAACTTCCAGGTAAACTTTATCAAGTTGGTTTTACTAAAGAATATGGTACTGATTACTTTGAAATTCAAGCTGAAGCACTACCAAAAGGTTCCAATGTTGTCATTGTTGATGATATTTTAGCCACTGGTGGTTCAGCTTTTGCTGCTGGTGAATTAGCAGAAAAGTGTGGAGCTAAGATTTTAGAATTTAATTTTGTTATGGAATTAAACTTTTTAAAAGGTAGAGACAAATTACAAGCTCCTACTTTCACTTTGATAACTGGTCAAGAAGAAGAATTACAAAAGTCTACTTAATCTTATAACAAATGATATTTTTATGGATTTTTTTTTTTTTTTGCTTTATTTTTTTTTGCTTTATATTTTTTTTAAATAAACATGGTGATTTCTTCTCAATTTTTTGTTTTTAGATAGATATTTTTGTTTTTTTGATACTTTTTACTCTGTAATTGCTGTTAACATGAATTCTTTTAATGTATAACTAGATATAAATTGAAGAAATGGACTAAAAATTTACTTATTCAATTTGTTAGTTGAGGAAAAAAGCCATGCAATAAAGATAACTTCTGTGCAAAAAAAAGCATAAGATTAGAGATACAACATCAAAGATAAAATTCCAAGAGTTAAAATAAGTATATAAAGAAGAAAACAAAAGATAAAAGAGTACAAATTAAAACAAAACATCACGTTTTGAATTCTTGACATAATAATTCTTTGATGATTTTCTGAAATATTTGCCCCATTTGATAAAGATTAATGAACTAAAATTAAAAATCATGGATAACATAAACATTAACCAAGTAGTTGTGACCAAACCATCTTTATCCAACCATGGTTGAATTGCAAATGTGAATCCCATTCCTATCATGTTTCTTAAAAACAACATTAACACTAAACCTTCACTTTGCATGTCTGGATAACAGTCTAAGGCATAAGTAATGGTCAAAGCACCAGCAGAACCTATTCCAAATCCCATGAATGCCATACCGAAACCACCCGGTAAGATCCAATGAATACCACTGTTAAGACCTAGCCCATACATCAACAAACCAGCAGAATTAATGACAGCTGGTAGTAACACAAACCATAATCTAAATTCTGGCTCCAAAATACCGTGATTTCTTCTTGCCATCCATGCAACAAACTTATCAGAAATATTACCACCCCAAAAAGTTCCAAAAAATGTACCAATCAAAGCAGCAAAGTAAGTATCACCAACTGCAGCTGCACTAAAATTGTAAGGAGCATAAGAGAAGAACTCAGACTGTGTTGTTGCAATTAATGATAACCACATAACCTGAACACCATAAACAAGCCCACCCCACACAAAAGCTGGTAAACCTAAAGCTGTAAGTGGTCTTAAGAAAATGATGTATAATGGTCTTTTATCATTATATTCTGTTTCAATTACTTTTAATTTTTGAATGTAAGTTCTCTTCGCAGGGATAGGATTTTCACCCTTTTCAATAGAGCTGATTTCTTCAATTACTCTATTCTTTTCTAATTCCTCATTTACAACTCCAGATTTTTGACTAATAATTTCAGTCATAATCTCTTTTTCTTGCTCAGCAATATCCTGTCTAACAAATGTTGAATCCTCCATGAAGAATATTTGAACTAAAAATAAAACACCAAAGAATATAACTAACCACCAATAACACCAACGCCAGCCTTGAGATTCAACAATGTAACCAGCACAAATTGGACCTAAGTAACTACCTGCATATAATGCAAAGGTTAACAGAGAGATTCTATGAGCTCTTTCATGTTGGAAGAAAATATCAACCACACTAATTTGAACCAATGAATCACATGGTGCTCCGGCAAAACAGGTCAGAATGTTAGCCCCATAAAGTAAACCAATATTAGGTGTAGTACAACCACCTATAACATTACCAAAAAGTTGACATAAAGTAGCAAACATATAAATTCCTCTACGACCATACTTCATAGCTAAAGGTTGTAAAATCAAACAACCAATACCTAAAAAGCACCAACCAACTGCTGATGTATTATTTAAAACAGTATAAGTTGTATTATAGTATTCAGTCCATTCAGTCCAAGCTGGTCCTGACCAATTTGTAGCAACAGAAGTTAATAAAGACCAAATCCATAGGATTACAAATTGCAATTCCTTTTTCGTTCTACTCCACTTTAAAGGATCATTTGGGTTTTCTGAAGGTTGTGGTAACAAAATCACATCTGTTTTTCCATTATGTTCAACATGTAAAGATTTATCAACATCAACTAAATGAACAGTACCTGGGACCCAATCTTCTTCAACCTCTTGAGAGATTAAATGAGATGAAGCTGGTTTTACTGTAGTTTCTTCAACCATTATAAAGTTCAGTTTCAGCTTGAGTTAATTTGAGTTTATTGAAATTTCATTTTTATTCTCTGGTATTTAAATGAAAAAGAGATATTACTGGGTTTATATAACTTGAGTAAGGTAGACGATTACTTCGTCATTCAAATTTTTAGCCTATATCATTCAAAGGATAAGAGAAGATGACCGTTATCCGGGAAAATAATGTACATCGTTATCAGATGGATTGGGTTATCCGAGTGTTATCGCAGAGGTTACCCGGACCAGGAAAACGCTTAGAATATCTTCTTCCAGTTGATAACAAACAACTTTTGGCAGTGATATCGGCAAAAAAAAGTAATGTTGATTAACTTAAATATAAAAGTATAAAATGTACAATATGTTTTTGATAGTGATAACTGATAGTGACGATAATTATGATAGTTATGATCATTACAGTAAAGTCTATTTCTTTCTATAAACTGCTTGCTTACCTGAATGCAACTTATTTGCTTTCTTGGGAGCTTTTATTGTATCACCATCCATGTTGGTGTAAGGATCAAACTTAGGTTTAGGCTTATTCTTTTTATCCTTTTTATTGTTTCTTGGCTCACTTTTCAGGATTTTCTTGTTCAAGTCTAATTTAATAACATCTTCATCAAGCTCCAACTTTCTCTTTTTACCATGGCTCTGATGTTTTCTTAATGAAACAATTTCATTAGGATCTGCTTTAACTGGCTCTTCAATAATAACGGGTTCAGTCTCAACTGATGTAGATTCTTCTTCAACTAAATCTTCTTCAACTGGTACTTCACCAAGTTCAATAAGTTCTTCTTCTTCTCTGAATTTCTCTAATAAAGTATGCAATCTTCCAGTGATTTTATCAAAAGTGATTTCAGATGGTTTTCCATTGCTTTTATATTCAATACCCCAAATTTGAGGATTACTTGTTTTATTTTGAACTGATGAATTTTCTAAATCTAAATCATGACTGATAATATATTCTTGAGCAAGTCCATTGAAATTCCTTTCTAATTCTTCAACATCATCAATTGACTCATATAAATCATTAATATTATTTGCCGCTTTTGGCTTGTTCGGGGCATTTTCAATACCTAGAGCCTTATTCCATTTATTAACGTCCATTTTTTGTAATTTAGTTAAACCGTAATTTAAGCAACCAACTAATTCCTCAATCTTGGACCTAATAAAACTATTACTATTATTGAACTTGGAATTTTCATTTATAATATTTAATAACATTTGATTATCAACTTGAGCATTCAAATCCATTCTTGTAACTATTGAAACTAACAAATAATCATTCATTATATATCTAATTGATTCGTCATTTTTTCTAGCTTGTAAATCTCTCCATCTAAATAACAATTCTAAAAGTGGTCGTTGAGTTAGAGGAATATTTGATGAAATAATCAAGTTACTCCAAGGTTGATCTCTATTATAATTGAAAGAAACTGAGATTTCTTTGGAATCACTTATAGGAACGGAAGAATTGGTGAAGACAACTTCACTTGTGTTATTATAAGGCTTGAATGTAGAATATTCATATCTTCTATTAGCAACTTTTCTAGATTCGTAAAAAACACGAGTGAGACTATCTTGACCTTTTTTTAATAATTCATTTTGTAATTTATGGAAAACTTCAATCAAGAAATGAGTATCAGATTTGGCATAGTTCACTAATTCTAAACCTAGTGGTCTTAATCTCCAATCCGCCAATTGATATTTTTTACATGTTTTAAATTTGACATATTTTTCGAGTAGAAAAGCTAATGAGTATTTTCCTAACATCAATTCTTTGGAAGCATGATATGTATCAAATAATGAAACAATATATAAACCAAAATCTCTTTGTAACCAAATTATATCCATGAAAGCACCATGGAAAACCTTGATTATATGAGGGTTAGTGAATATCACATTTAATGATTTTAAATTCTCTCTAACTTCAGGAGCTAAAGTATCAACTATGTAATCGACTTTTTTGTCTGATGTGATTTGC
This sequence comes from Ambrosiozyma oregonensis (nom. inval.), assembly GCA_003706315.3. Classification (NCBI taxonomy): domain Eukaryota; kingdom Fungi; phylum Ascomycota; class Pichiomycetes; order Pichiales; family Pichiaceae; genus Ambrosiozyma; species Ambrosiozyma oregonensis (nom. inval.). Next base: position 170,181 of record PPKY03000004.1, read on the forward strand.
ATTAATGATGTCAAACCATGGTATGTTCTAAAATCATGATGTTCCAAATCAACTGCTATTATTTTACAGCCTTTTAAATCATCTATTAGATTGTTTAATTGTGCTTGAGTTGATATAACTGTAGGTTGAGCATCTTCTGAAGAAGACCAAGTTGCAGAATTGTATTCCGGTAAAGGTTGTAATATCGATTCTGGAAAAGGTTGATTCATGATTTCATAGCTATATGGATTTGGATAATGTGCTGGTGAATTTGAATCTTGTGGAATTAATTCAGATGACTCTTCTAAAGATTTTAAAGCATTTGGTTTTTCTGTTAAATTTGGCTTGTATGATTCCGTCTCAAAATTGTTAACTTTTGTAATGAATTTTGATTGGGGTTTCACTTTAACTATTGATTTATTAGGCTTTGCTGTAGGATTACTATCTAAATAAGTGAAATCATCAGACTTACGGAATTTGAACTCATCTAAAGCAATTTCTGTTTTTTCAAAGATTGAGTCAAGTTGATCAGCAACAAGCTTCCAGTTTGTACCATCATCATCATTTAGTTCAGACAATGAATTGTCATCAGTGTTTATTGTGTTAAGGATTTCGTTAATAACTTCACTAAAATGTACTTCTAAATTATCTAAATCTTTGTGAATAGAAGGATCTATTTGCTTGAAAAAGTTAACATCTTTGGAATTCAAAGCAGAAGAAAGTCTTATCAAGTTTATAAGACTAGGTGAAATATTTTCAAGAGACATGACGAATTATTGAAACTGTCTTGTATTTAAAATGTTTCAAACAACACAAACATTTTTCCAATCTTCAATGGTTGAAATCATAAAATTTAAATTTTTTTGCACTGTGCGGCGCCTCTCTAAATTTAATTTTAATTTTCCATTTTTGAGATAGTCATGGTTCATAGCTAACTTATAGATATAATTTGAAGGAAATATGATTATTTTATAATTTTACTTTTTAAGTCCAAGTGGATCCATTATTGAAAAAAAAAACTATTTATAAAGTTTGAGAGCTTGAGAGCTTGTGAGCTTGAGATTAGAATAAACTAGGGTGCTGAAATTGTGTTTTTCATCCTCTCATAAACCAAAAACAGACTGATTCAATTAACTTTGTCAGTCTTTATTTTTAAGTACTTATCAAAGATATTGAATGTATTTTCATAGAATTGACCTACTGACCATGAAATATGTTTCTATTTGTGCGGTGATTTTGCTCCCACTCCGTTTTGGGTATCGCACGCCAGCGAAACTCGCTTTCGATTTGACCAAAGTGGCAAAACAGCTGGACATCAAACAAACTATTTACAAATCTATTTTGATGACAAGATACACACTCGTGCCTAGTTTACGTATTTCATAATGGAAGATATCTCTACAGTTTTGATTACTTTGAAAGAAGCCATTGAGCCAACTAATGATGTTGAATTGATCAGTTCTTTTTATCAATTAGAAGATTTATACGATAGAAAGTTATGGTATCAATTGACTGAATTGTTAGACGAGAAATTTTATAAGAATGATAATTCTAAGAGTATTAGATTTAAATTGTTTGAAAATTTTATTTTAAATTTCTATAACAAGATTAATCAGTTAAAACTAGTTGAATTTCAGTTACTTTCTCTTGAAGATGTTGAAATAACTGAAGCTTTAGATCATTTGACAAACTTGAAGTTTCTGATTGAAAAAAACCTAAAGAAAACAGATGATGATAAAATTCAAGATAATGTTGGTGTTTTAATATATGTTGAATCTGAAATTGCTAAACTGAAGTTGAAATTAGGATTTTATGATGAAGCTATTGCTATTGTTGATAAAATTACCCAACAAATCGATGACTTCAATTACAAGTTGGATAACAAAATCTATTCAAGCTACTATTCTACCAAGATGGAAGTTATGAAATTCAAGAAGAGCTATAACAGTTATTATTACAATTCATTATTATATTTAGCTTGTATTGAAGATCTTTCTTCATTGAATAACAAAGGACTAATTATTCAAGATATTTGTGTCAATGCAATCTTGGGTGATAAAATTTACAATTTTGGTGAAATACTCATGAATGATATTTTTCAATATTTGGAAAGAACTTATTTGAAACAACTGGTAATTGCATTAAACGAAGGTGATCTGAAAACATTCAACACTGTGTTAAATTCTCATTCCGAAGATCTAGCATCATTAGGTATCACAAATCTCAATTTTTTAAAAGAAAAGTTTTGTATAATGGCATTTATTGAATTAATTTCTGTTTTTTCCAACAGTTCCAAAGTTATCAAATTTGATCAAATCATTAAAAAAATTGATTTGATTAACTCACATGAAGAAGTTGAAAGTTTGATTATAAAGTGTTTGAGTTTAGGTTTAGTCAAGGGATCGATCAATCAATACTTGAATCAATTTGAGATTAGTTGGATTCAACCTAGAACTTTAACCAAGAGTCAAATTGGTAAGATGACTGAAAACTTGGTGAAGTGGAGTAACAAGGTGGGTGGTTTACATGAATACATGAGCGAAGCTGGTACAGAATTATGGATTGCCAATTAAAAATATTATTATCTGTATATCTTCGATCTAATCGTATTTAATGTGAAACAACATAATAAAAACATAATAAAACGTAACATATAATACAATGCGCCACTGGTTGTGGCGCACTTTCTCCATCACAGGAGGGCGAGAAATTAAAAAGAGTTTCTAAATTTTGACGAATCCACAGACGCAAACGGCCAAAACAGTGATAGAGCTCAACACAGCTAACTAAACATAGTTAGTTTTTCTTTATATCAATAGCATCTTCAGCATTAAGATACATTATATAAAAGGATAAAGGATAGACAAGTGGTTTCTTGTTACTTATTTATTATCGCATTTTTGATTGTTGCTTTGCTTGCTTATTTCCTATTTCTTATTCATAGTTCAAAATGCGTGATTCTAATAGCAAATCCATATCTTCAAATAAAGCTGCTGTCTCTATAACTTCGTCAGTCTATGACAGACGAGCTCTAGACTGTACGGAAGATAAACCTTTGATAAATTCATTGAATCATTTGACTTTTTTAGCATCTTCTTCTCATAAAGTCAGAGATGCCCTTGCTCAGGACGGCGGTTTAGAGAGACTGGTCGATATCCTGTATGAAGCACAAAAACCTAAAACTGAAGTAGAAAGATGTGTTTCTGCTTGGAAGTGGGTTTTGTCTTTTCAATGTTTAGTACTGGTTGGAACCCGGGGACAAGAATCAATCAGGAAGAGATTAGTAGATGCTGGAATGATACCTATCATAGCTACAATTTTAGACAATTATATCATTTCAAAGAAGCTCTCTTGGGCTACTTCCTCAACATCAGGATCTACTAATTCAGGATCTACAGCAAACACAGGAACTACTGCTGCCGTTAATAACAATGAAAGTGCTGATATTAATTTGTCTCCTAGCGTGAGCCCAACAGGACCAATGCCGACTAATCACTTACCAGTTCCATCCGGTCTTGAAACAACAGCAAATCCAGAGACAGCAGCAACATCACCAGCCATGATAGATGACAGTATAACTGAAGCCCAACTAGATTCTGTATTTGAGCAAGTTACAAATTTACTAGACCAAGCTGATCAAACAATTTCAGAAACCGAACTAGCAATAGAGAGACACGAGAAAAGGAAGAATAATTTACGAAGAAAATCTAATAACACTAACAACGAAGACTGTGTTGATGAAGAATATATCAAAATCTTAAAATCATTAAACTATCTCAGGTTTTTAAATAGATTGAATATTGAAGATCCAGCTAAGATAGACAGAGATTTTTTAAAGGAGTTTGATGAACTAACTAAAAATGATGTTTATGGGAATCAAATGGCTAATTCTCGAGAGATTTCAAATTTATTAACAATGAATGATGAACTTCCTCCTTTATTTTTTAAAAAATATGAAGAAAAAATAATCCAAACAATCCCTAGAAATTTTGAAAATGGTATGCTAATCCCCAAAGAAGATGATGTGATATGGTCTTTGCAAGTTTTAGCCTTTATCTCTAAGTATACAGGTATGAGAAAACAACTGTCAGAAACATACATTGTAAATGGATTGAGTTTAAGGACTCTTAACAATAGCCCTCCACCTCTTGAAATGGATAATAACGAAGATGGCGACTACATTGAAGATGATTTGAATGAATATCTGATTAATCAACCTGAAATTAGTATAGGTACTGATATAATTCAAGAACAGACGAAATATCGTTTACATGAAGACCAAGATGAACTTTTACTGGATGATCAGTCGCTACAGGCTGAATATAATTCTATCATGAAAAGCATAGAGAACGATACAAAATCAAAATACACTCATATGGTCAAATCTTATCAAAAGTTTTTAGCTGAGCCTGATAGAATTGTCAAAGCTACTAAATTAGAGAAATTCGCTTTGGATATTTCAAGATTTGCTCATCGTGAATTAACTGATCTGCGTATTAGGAATGGAAATATTTATAAAACAAACCTTCAGAAGTATTCTGAGAAATGGAATTATAATGAAAACTGGGATAATTTTGACATGGATATTAATAACGATAATATTGATCAAAATATTTTGCCAATCAAAAGATTGAATATTTTCCCATTGGTTGAGAAATTTACTGTTAGACATTTGTATTCGAAAGACATTAATTACTGGGCAGCTGTGATAGTTAGAAATTCTAATAGAAAAGATGAAACTATGGGAGGTAGAAGACAGTGTGCATATTTTGGTTGTGGAAAATGGGAAGAACATCCAAGACAATTTGCCAAGTGTAGACGCTGCAAGAGAGCAAAATATTGCTCAAAAGAATGTCAATCAAGAGCATGGACTTATCATAAATATTGGTGTAATGCTGCAGGTTCCTCAAGTAGTGCCAGCTCTTTACCTACTGCTTCTAGACCTGTGGCACCTACTGGTCCTATTGGTACTTCACACCAGAATGGCGATATTCTTCGTCATGCCCATCATCATCATCGTCACGAAGACCTTCAAAATCAAGCAAATGATGTGGTAGAAGGCCGTTCAAATGCTACTCGTCCTTCTCATCATGATCATGGACAAGAACAGTCTCGAGATAATTTTAGCTACGATCAAATGCTCGACGACCAGATGCTTGAGTAGTCACTACCCATAACTTATTATTATTTTTTTATCAGGTTTTTTCTTCTTTGGATGGTTCATAATTCTGTTTGACGGTTTTTTTCATTTGCATTTTTCTTAGTTTTTGTTGTTTTTCAGAACATTTTGTATTACTGATTCTATTTATTTTATGTTTACAATTAATCTTTTTGTTCATAGGAGAACAGATTCTAAATTACATCACTACGCTCTTTTTTTATTTTTACAATATTACAATGTTAGGATTCTTTAGTCTAATCTAGTCTATTATTAAGTAAATTTATAAATTAAAGTTTTGGGGACAATAAAAACTTTCTCTAATCAAGGTAATAATTTAGATTCAATTACTTGCATTAATTTCATAGTTTGTTCCATAAAAGTTAATGTTAAAACAGTATGAGGTCCAACCCTTAATAATTGAGCACCGAAACCTTTATATAAAGCAAAAATACCTTCTGATTTAATAGTTTTAGCAAAACAATCAACAGGACCAGAATATAAGTCACCTTTTTGGTTATAAACTCTAGTCAGAATAACATCCCATGGATTCATAACAACACCAACACCCAAACCAGCTATAAAAGATGAAGTAAGATGTAAAGCAGGACCTTCGTTGATCAAACCATATTCAGAGAATTTACCTTTAACAAAGTTATAAATTGGCAATTGAACGGAAGATCCAGCACCAGTTCTTAGCATTGCAGCATCAACACCTCTAAATAAACCTTTGATACCTTCTGCTTGATAAACGGTCTTCAGACCATTCCAGGTGGAAGTATAATGGGTTTGTTCACCAACCTGAACAGAACTAGAATATGATTGCATTCTAGTTTTGATTAAATAAAACGGAGAACCGATGATAGCACCAGCAACACCCGATAAAGCACCTGAAACAACATTAACCGGAATACTTTGAACTTTATGATAATCATAAACTGAATCTGAGTTTCTGTAAACTAATGAATTTATGAAATATCTAGTTGGTTCATATAAACCTAATCTACAACCATTTAAACCAAGCTGGTAAATGTATGCACAAACTAAACCTTTTTGTGTACCTTTAACACCTTCATTTTTATAAATTAGAGCCAAAGCTTGAATAGGATTCTTATAAATTTTTGGAACATTGCTGTTAACTGATAATTCACCTTGAAGTTGCATTCTAGTTTTAACAAGCTCTATAGGATTTGTCACTGTGACTGCTCCACAAGCTGCTAAACCTCCAGCAAGAAACCCACCTGCGGTTGAAATTTTCTGGGATGCTGATCTGTCTACCTTCTCCTGTTGGGACATGATTGTAAATATACTGGTAGGATAGATTGACAGCGGTATATATCAGTAGATAAATAAATATAGAAAACACAAACAAAAAAAATAACTATAAATCAAATCAAAAGATCACCAAAATAATTCAGTTAAGCGAAATTCTAAAGCTCAAGCGAGTGACGAAAAGCCCGAAACACTGAAAACCGCTCGGAGCACCTCAGAGCGTTAACGGAACGTGTGATGAAACAGAATAAACTACAATTTTGATTTAATTCCGTTTAATCTATACTTCACGTCTTTCAAAACTTTAGATTCAGGATTCCACTCATCAAATTCTTTAAACACAATTTTAATCTCTTTATCACCATTAGGTAAATGCTTCATTACTTCAAAAAACAAACCTCTCACACACCAAGGAAGATTAAATGGGTTCAGTCCAAGTTTCTTTATATCGAATGATTTATAGTTAATTGGTTTATTATCTACTATTGGAGAATCTTGAGTTTTTAAAGTAAAATTGAGAGCAAGTTTATAAACATTAGTTTCATTGTAAATTTTAGAGTGCCCCCCTCCTGTTAAAGGACCTGCTAAAGCATAACTAATTTCTTTAATTACATCATGATCAGAATAACCCAGATTTTGTAACGTGCAAGATAATTTCACTATTCTAGAAACAAAATCTGGTGTTTCAGTTCCACCATCTATGTAAACTGCTTTAAAAATATTTGGATGTTTTATATGAGATGCAATGGAAGAATAAAGGGGGACCAATTGATCATCTATGGATCCAACGAATGTAATTTTAACATTATTAATGATTAAATTTTTCACACTTTCTAAATATTTTCGACTTTGTAAGCTATTAAATTTTTGAAATTCAAACAACTCTAACATTGATTCGTTTTCGATTGTTGAATAAGCTCTTAATATCAAAGATTGATCCATTCCATTCATTGGACCATTATTGACACCGGCCATACACAACAATCCAATATGTTTATTAGAATCTATAATTCCATACTCTATAAGTTTGGATGTTAGCATAATTGATACAGGACAACCTTGAGAGTGAGCACAAATGAAAATGAAATCAGCTTTATTTAGATCTTCACGATATGATTTAAGAATTTCAAAAAAAAATGCAACTCTATCAAAGACTTTACCTTCTTTTTCTAAAGCTATTTTTTGTATTTCAGCATCCATTTGATTTTCTTTGCACCATGACAATATAGATTGTTCGGCAACCTGTGTAAATCTAAGTGAAGTTCCAGTTGGCTCACCAAGTAAAGATCTAAGCATTCTCGTTGGAAAAAAACCATGAACACCAATTATCATTACTCTTTTTATAGGAGTTGGAGCTTGCTTTAATAATAAACTTCTTGTTTGTATATCTTGGTCAAATTTCAAATAATATCTTAGTTTTTCATAGCCTGATAGTAGACTTGCTTTAGTAGAAACAGGAGGCAATACATTTTCAATGTCTGGTACAATCATATTTGGTCTTCTTGGGCTATCTTTACTACCATTTAAACCATTATTATTGTTATCATTCAATTTATCACCTTTAGTTTTGCTGTTTATAGGGAGTGCCTCAAAAATTTTACTTTTGAAACCTTCTGATTTATTTAAAATAACATTTGTTAAGATGGGTTCATTTGTATTATTGCCTTGTGAAGAAGGCCAAAAAGCCCATGACCCAGATCTATCTTTCTTGATTATACCTTCAGTATTATCAACTTCATTTGTAATATTCTTAATGGAACTTTGCTTTTTATTTATTTCATTTGTACTCATTGTGGTTGCTGTTGTCGTCGTTGTTTCTGTTTGATTGCTTTGCCAGAAAGCCCAGGACGAACGCCTTCTACCACCATCATTGGAATAATCAATAGTTTCAGATAATGATGCTTCTACATTCTTTAATTCACTCAAATTGGGTCTTTTCGGAAAAGGTGGTAAAGATTTCTTGGAGTTCGAGTCTTTGGGGAGATCATCTTCTATCACATTGTTTGTGTTATAGGGCCCTGATTTCTTTAATGAATTGTTATCTTTCATTGAAAGGTTAGATGCTTGTTTTGCTATTTTTTTATTATCCATAATTTCCAATGATCTTTTAAATACAACTTTTCCTATATGAGAAGGAATACGCATTTCTATAGGATAGAAAGAAACTTTAATGGAAGGAGTGTAATCCAGTCGGATTTATTACATTCATTCTGTGTAAAAGATTAGCTCGTCCTGCCCTTTCGAGGGAGTGGGTAGCTCGAAACTGAGGAAGTATTGTTTAATCTATATCATTGTCCATGTTTAACAATAATATATAACTTACTCTTTTTTCATTTCAACTTATTTTTATATCAGTACAATAACTTTTTGCTTTTAATAAAGTTTTAACTTAAACACACATCGGAGAATCTCGGTGTATCACCACCTAAAAACGCGTAAAATACTTTTATTTATATAAACAACTTTAATGGAAATCACAAATATACCTATTTACCATTTATTCAATCAATTTTATTAACATATCATCTTTATTATTTGAAATGTCTGCTAATCCCAAAAAAAGAACCATATCCGATTTTTTTTCTGTTTCCAAAAGACAAAAGTCAACAGCTTCTACGAAAAAAACTTCATTAGAAAAAGAGAACGTTAAACCAGAAGAGCTAACTAATACCAAGAAAGTTAATAAAACATATTCTACTATCCACTCTTTGGCTGTATTTAATAAGACAAAATGGATTGATTTATTGACATCTGAACAAAAAGACTTACTAGATTTAGAAATAAATACGTTGGATGACTCATGGCTTGAAGTCTTACACACAGAATTAACAAAAACATATTTTTTAGAATTGAAAAAATTCTTGAGACAAGAATGGAATTCTAAAACAGTAATATTCCCTCCAAAAGAGGATATATATTCTTGGTCAAGATTAACACCTATATCGAAAGTGAAAGTTTTGATTTTAGGACAAGATCCTTATCATAATCACAATCAAGCTCACGGTTTAGCCTTTTCAGTCAAAGACCCTAATACCAAACCTCCTCCAAGCTTAGTTAATATATATAAATGCTTAGAGAAAGATTACCCCGATTTTGAAATTCCAAAGAAAGGTGATTTGACTAAATGGACTGAAGAAGGTGTTTTATTGCTTAATACTTGTTTAACTGTTAGAGCTCATAATGCCAATTCTCATTCTAAGAAAGGATGGGAACAATTTACTTCGGCAGCTCTTAAAAAAATGATTGAATATAAAAACAATGAACTAAATCAAGGGATAGTTATTTTTGCTTGGGGCTCACCAGCTCAAAAAACCATTATGAGTTTAGGTAATAAAAATCTACAAGAAAAAAATCTATATTTGAAATCAGTTCATCCTTCTCCATTGAGTGCTTTCAGAGGTCATTATTTTGACTGTCAACATTTTATTAAGTGTAATGAATGGCTATTAAAGAAGTATGGTGGTGATGAACTAATTGATTGGGCATTGATTGATGGTAATAAAATTAAAGAAATTGAAGATGAAAAAAGTAAACATGAAGAAAAGAAATAGAGCTGGGAGTGGAAGATAGAAATTATTTCAAAAAAATGAAGTTGTTACTTATATATTTTATATTTCATTCATTCAAGAGACAAACAAACTTTGAAACAATTTTGGATCTAAAAATTCAAGATCTTGTGCTGTATAATAATGTAATTTGCTTAAACGGTAAACAGACAGTAAACCATTCAAGCTTAAGCATCATAAACATTTTTTTCAACAAAGTTTCCGGATTCTACTGCTTTTAGCAAAAAGATATATATCCAATCATAATCATAATCTTATTTTCATAAATGGGCCCAGCCTAATTCAACTTATTTGGGAAACTTGAACTATTTTTTTTGGTACAAATTTTCTGTATACCCTACGAGCCAAATAATGACAAAATAAATATCACTCTATTTGATCAGCTGGAATCAATTCTAATTTATATCATACAACATACATAATATAACCATGAATAGATTTATAAATGTCCCAGTTAGTTCGGACCTAGTTTTCCCACCACAATACGAAGGCGATTTGTCTGATTTTCTTCTTGTCAGTGAAGTTCAAAGAATGAGGTTGACAATGAAGGTCCATGAGCACGATATTCAAAAGCTCAAAAATAACTTCCCGGAAGATATTGAAGAAGATAAAGAACCAACTACTGATCCAATGATTTTGAGGTTTCAGAACTCAAAGGACTGGTGAAAGATATTAGAAAAGATATGAATAGAGGCTTTAGAAGAACTGAAAGAAAAATTGATAAAAGATTTCAACTTTTTGAGACTGGGCTCATTCTGAGAGACAAGTTGGACCAGAATATAATAAGGAATTAATCACCTTAGACAATATACTAGAATTGGGGATAACAGAGGTCAATACATGCCTTATTGGCTATGGAATAGTTGTCCCTAGAGGAGGCGACACTTGAGCCTAAGGTAATCCCTATTATCAATGCGTCTCAATATCAATATTGACTTGGTGAAGATAGCATTGGGTGTCTGTGGAAGATGATGATGAATTTTTATTTATATTTACTTATATTGTTATTGCTATTTTTATTTTTAAATTAATCTCTGTTAAATTTACCTATACTTTAATTATCCTATTCCACTCCAAACTACTATTGCTTGATCTTTTTATGTTTTGCTTAGATGATTGAATATAAAAACAACGAATTGAATCAAGGAACAATCATCTTTCCTTGAAAATTACCAGCTCAAAAAAGTTTATGATTTCAGGTTATAAAAATTTATAAACTAATTGATTGGGCATTGGTTGATGATAATGAAATTAGAGAATTTGTGGATCAAAAAAAGTAAATGGTATAAGCACAGCAAAAAATCTAAAAAGCGCGATAAACATTTTTATTTATAATAAATTTTTCAAATTCTAAATCTTTTAACAAATGGGTATAGTCAATCATAGTCATAATCTAACTTTTATAAATGGATCCAGAGCTAGCATTTGAATATGACACCCCTAATTCAATTTTCTTTGAAAGAGAAACTCTAGTGTTTTCTTTGTTTTATATTCATAAATTCGAGTCAAAAACTCAGATACATAACAAATTACAAGAACTCGTGAAATATCTTCAATTTGAATTACAACCATATATAGATCATTATCCATGGCACCATAGACCAATAGAATTTAAACTTGTTGAAAACCGTGGGTACTTATATATATACGGTGAATTGATCTACGGAGATTATTTAAATGATTTATGGTTAATAACTAAAATCTTACATGGATTTTCATCAAGAGACAAGAACATTTATATAAGGATATTCGATCAGGATGGTGAGTTTTTATTAATTGAAGGCTTTGATTCTTTGGATGAATGGTTGGATCCTAATTCAGGTACAAACAGAATTTGGATCAATGATTTGAAGTTCAAAATTATAGGTAATGAATATAAAAAAGATAAGGGTTTAAGCTTAGAAGATACTTTACAATACTTGATCAACTCTTCATTTAGTTTGGAAATCCCCAATAATTTAAACGATAGATTGGAGGCGAAACTTAAACTTTTTCCAACTGAATGTTTAGAAAATATATTTGTTGAGAATATTAGAGTATCTAAGAGTCTTTTCAATATAATATCATCCAAACCCGATTATTTGGTGAATTCTGCGCTAAATTACATGATGAGGCAAGACTCTCTATTTAATGTTTCAGGTGATAAAATGAAACTAACTGTTTTAAGTAGTGACTGTTTTCCTTCAGATGATGATGAAGTGTTAAATGTGAGAGTCTCTGCTTTTGCGCATCTCTACCTGAAGCAAGCTGGTGAAAAATACAAAGCTGATTCTGAGTTGGGAAAGGGGAAACTGGTGACTCTTTCCATCGACTCTTATTTGGATTTTGAAAATGAGACAATAATTAACAATAATTCAGTTAAGACAATTGAAGAATATAATCAAATTAATAAAGAAGATAGGTTACAAACGAAATTGATAAGAATATTGTCTATTCCACACAAAGTCGCATCTAAAAACATTGAAGAATCAATTATTAAAGAAAATGATAAGGAATTTAAAATTGATGATTTCAAGAAAGACAAGATCATGGAAAAATTGAAAGGTTTCATGAATTCAAAAAGTGATATAAAGGGAGCTAAAACCTCCAATAAAGAATTTTTATATGATTCTGATAATTATAATGATGACTCAGATTATTCATCTGATGAAGAGGATATCAAATTTGATAAGGCAATGAAAGAGAATTTGAAAGATGGCGATATTGACGAAGATGATTTTTTTGAGTTTTTTTGTAAAGAAGCTTTACATCTAAAAGATGAAGAAATCGCAGATTATAGAGGATTTAAAGAGAAGACTGAAAACAACATTAAGAATACGAATTTTGAAGAGGAAGATGAAGTTTACTCAGGCCTGGGTAATCACATGCCAAATGATAAAGATGAAAAGGATATGATAGATATCGATGTGATTACCAATTTACTTCAGTCCTTACACTCCGAGGGTGGACTAACAGGGCCATCTGCTAGCTTATTGACCCAACTTGGTATTGATATCAATGATCTGATGAAAGAGAGGCTATAGAATAATGCCACGTTTGACTTTTTTTAACAAAAGGCTTCATAATAAAGGATTTTTGAGAAAGGCTATGTATTTCAGATATGTTGATTAAATCATAAACTTAAAAGAATAAAATATGCATCGAGATTGAAGTCAAAAAAAAATAAGAGAAGAGGAAAAAAGAAATAATTTAATATTATTTAATATCCTCTTTCAGCTTCATAACAATGTTTTGAAGACTCTGCAGTAATTGATTATACAATTGTTAATCAGGTTTACAATTCTTCTTTTTTGTCAAACTATTAAAATTAACTTTTCCGTTTATCTATTCCAACAATTAGTGCGATTTTATCTTGTTGTGTGTCAAGTTTTTTTGATGAATGTTGGAAAGAATTTTTTGTAAGAGATTCTGGGTTGGAGGTATATTAGGATGATTCCTCAAACCATTTAGTGAATAATTTGTTTGATCTGGAAGATTGTTGCAAATTTGATGGTATGCTTGCTGTTGTGATATCTGAAAGATTGTATTCCAATGTGGATGAGTTTTGGATATGAGAATGTCAGGCCATTGGATGGGTCAAAATGTCTGTGGTATGATACCGCTGAAACATCCAAATGGACTTCATAATTGAATGGATTGAGGATTGAGGATTGAGGTGATGATATTGATGTCCGGTTGTGGTAGACCATGGACGTTGCAAAGTGATAATCTCTACAAATTATGATAATCCCAACTCCAACTGAAATGATTATTGATCACCCACACAATTTATATCAATTACTCTTACCTTACCCAATCAATCATTTTATCATACAAAATCTTTGATGAATAAGAAAAGTCCGTACCTATTATGAAAGGCTATGGGTTTTAGAAATACATTCAACTAAGATAGATATTTTGGCTACACATTTCTTTAATAAAACTTTGGTTTTTCTTAAATTTTTAAGTGTAAATAAATATATATCATACAACATACATAATATAACCATGAATAGATTTATAAATGTCCCAGTTAGTTCGGACCTAGTTTTCCCACCACAATACGAAGGCGATTTGTCTGATTTTCTTGTCAGTGAAGTTCAAAGAATGAGGTTGACAATGAAGGTCCATGAGCACGATATTCAAAAGCTCAAAAATAACTTCCCGGAAGATATTGAAGAAGATAAAGAACCAACTACTGATCCAATGATTTTGAGGTTTCAGAACTCAAAGGACTGGTGAAAGATATTAGAAAAGATATGAATAGAGGCTTTAGAAGAACTGAAAGAAAAATTGATAAAAGATTTCAACTTTTTGAGACTGGGCTCATTCTGAGAGACAAGTTGGACCAGAATATAATAAGGAATTAATCACCTTAGACAATATACTAGAATTGGGGATAACAGAGGTCAATACATGCCTTATTGGCTATGGAATAGTTGTCCCTAGAGGAGGCGACACTTGAGCCTAAGGTAATCCCTATTATCAATGCGTCTCAATATCAATATTGACTTGGTGAAGATAGCATTTTATATATACATAATACCAAGTACAAGTAATTAATTAATATTTTGTGTTGAAGTCTGATTTATGTCATAATAGATGAGTATATTGTGAGCTACAAATCTCCAAAGATTCTATCAAAAACAAAATGCAAGAGAACTAATCGCGTCAGGGCTTCGTAACCTCTAATCAAAAACAGGCAAAACATCAATCAAGCCTATCAGTTTTTGATTATACCCTAACAACTTTGACAATTTTCATTGAAGCCACATAAACGGAAAATTTCTTTTAGATTAAACGATCTATTTAACTATTCAATTTATAAGTCAAGCTCAATAATACCATCTCATTGTCCAGGGTTTTTTACTGAAAAAATAAAGTTTAAATTTATTTCTTCGCCTTTCGATTACTTCAACTTTTATCTACCCATTTCAAGCTCAACTAAATTCATATACATATATCTTACAATGTGGGGTTGGTTCGGTGGTAATCAAACTCAAAAGAAAGAAGCTCCAAAAAAGGCAATTGTCACTTTAAGAGAACATATTTCCACTTTAAATAAAAAGTCGACATACTTGAACACTCAAATTCAGCAACAAGATAAGATAGCGAGAGCAAATATAACAAAAGATAAAAATCAAGCTAAACTTGCCTTAAAGAAGAAGAAGAAGCTGGAGAATGATTTAATGAAAATTGATAATCAAGTGGAATCATTAGAAACACAATTAAGTGCAATCGAATCAGCTAATTTGAACTTGGAAACTATGAAGGCTATGAAGCAAGGTGCTAAGGCTATGAAGCAAATGCACGGTGATTTTAATATCGATAAAGTTGATCAAACAATGGATGATATCAAAGAACAAGTAGAATTAAGTGAAGAGATTTCAGATGCTATTAGTAGACCTTTGGGTAATGATATGATTGATGATGATGACTTAGAAGATGAATTAGCTGCATTACAACAAGAAGAATTAGATACAAAAATGACAAACACTAAGGTGAAACAAGCACCAGAACCTGTTAGTAAAGTTAGCTTACCTGATGCTCCAAAGGGTAAAGTTGAAAGTGAACCAGAACAAGAGTCTGAAGACGAAGATGAAAGGGCCTTAAGAGCTTTGCAAGCTGAAATGGGTTTGTAGAGGAAATCAATCCATTCCATTTTTTTCATTTGCTTGTATGTACTCCCATTTTGTTTTGTCCTATTATACCTTTATTATTATGAAATGGATTTTTTTTTGAAGTTAATATTGAATTCTGTTTTCATTTTCACTACGATAAATAATATTGTCTTTATTTCTTGTCATCATCTATTTATATAAAGGTTTTATATAATAAGTTTTCTATTTGTTAATTTTATACTTTTTCTTTCTTTCTCCTTTTCTCTTCGGCTGTTTTACTGTTTTTTTTTTATTTTTCTTTATTTTGCTGCGTCTAGCACAATGATCATAATACAATACAATTTCAATAATCTAAAGGCTTTTTTTTGTGGACTTAAGATGCAATCATCTATTGGGCCCTTTTTGCCTAACTAGAAAATAAGGAATACTATCCACGCAAAATAAAAGTAAATTAGTTAAAATAATGAGAATTAAAACGAAGAAGCTTAAACTTTAAAAAAAAGAAGTACACAAAATCAAAAAACAAAAACGAAAAACAAGAAACAACTTTTAAGAGAACAGTAATTACAATAAACCTCAAAACATGAATCAAATCAAATATTACAGCAAACTCCATGTAAACCAAACAAATAAAGATAAAAAAATACTACTCAAGGATCATACATCGTTTCCAAAATCATCTTATCGCTACCTTGACTTCTTTCCTTACAAAACAATAATAATCTTCCAATTTCTTTGCTAACCTTAAACTGAGCGTTATTCAGTTTATTACCCACAAGATCAAGAACTCCAACCATACTATCCAACTTTGGAAGATCATCTAATACTTCAACCCACTTCATTAAACGTCCATAAAATTCTGAACCCGAACATCCTGTAAACCAAGTATGACAAATGGTACCATTTGATTTTGCTGAAAACTCTTTACGAATTCTTTTTAAGTACCTATAACCATTCTCATCATCTTCAATTTTCTTATCTGGACCAGCATCAGATTTAATTGAATTATAACACCAAATAACCAAAGCACATAACCCAATAACATTAGATCTGAAGAATATATCGGAATCTGGAAGGTAATCATATTGAAATTCGTAATCTGAATCTTGTGGGGATAAAAACATTTCAAATAATAATAGATAACACTGAACAACACAAACTTTAGCATGTCTCGTATCACACCATTCACTAACTCTTTTTGCAATTTGTTGTCTTTCTAATGCTGATGATGGCTTCACATTCATTCTCCAAGGAGCACCAGCAAAAATAAATAAATCATATAGTGAAATTGACATATACACATGAGCCATATGATAAGTGATACATTTACATCTTGTATCACTAGTTGAAAATTGAGGGGAGTTAGCTAATGATTGACTGTTTTCGATTGCAGTTTTCGATGAGCAGCATGATCCACCCACATTATTTCTCCATATTGTAAAAGCAGCCGTCAGTAATTCTCTCCAATTGTTAACAGTATCACTCATACCAAATTTATCTAAACCAAATGATAATTGCAAGTCACGTTGCTGGATTTGAAACATTAGTGCAGATAAACCTGCTAATATAACTTTTTTCCCAAATGAATTTGTTTTAGAAGAGTGACCATTTAGTATATTTTTTAAAACCAGTAAAAATGGTTCAGGTTTCTTGTGTTTTTTGTAAACTAAATTGAAATTGCGTAGATTAGATTCCCATAATTCATCTTCTGAAGGCATGGTCATCTGAATCTGATGAGCATATATTAACATTTGGTGACCAAATGAAATTGCATCGATAGCATCAACATAAAAGCACATATAAGTAACTCTTTTCAATGATTCAACTTCAATCCATTTAAACCAATTATCGGCATTTTCTAAAATGTTACTCAGCTTATGTGGGGAACCCCCTAAAGTTGGCGACCTTCTTAACAATTGAATAGTTGTACCATGATGTAAGTGTGATCTTTCATGTAATTGTCTTGTTGAACAATTCTTTTCATAAAACTCTAACATTAACAAACTTTGAATAACCCATAGTTTGGCGGGGGGTTCAAAGTCAGGAGATGAAAACAGTAACCACCTTAAAGGTAAAGCAATCATATCTGCTAAAGCTTTTGGATCTTCTAAATGACATTCATGTGTTTCTTCTGGGACACAGGTAAATAGCTTACAACCCAAAACAAACATCGCTAAGAGTAGAAGTGGGGGAGCTTCTCTTGCTATGAATGAAGGTCTATGAAGAATAGGAAATCTTGGGTGGAAGAACTTCCAATAAGTACGCAGAAATGTCTCTAATTTTTTTGGAGTAAAATCAGGGTGCATACTTAACCCAGGAATAACTTGATCAAATTTAGCTAATTGCTCATCGCCTAATTGAGTAGTTGTAATATCACTAAAATTGGGAGGATACTGAATGTTAGGACCAGAAGCACTTGAAATACCATCACCAACAGTACCGGATCTAGACATTAAAGGAACAGGAGATTCATGAGGAGTATGAGCATACATACTACTTGCATTAGAAACAGGAGAGAAATCTTCAAATCCGTCTGGGATAAAAAATGTTTGTGCTGAGGTATTACTCAATTGGAAATCACTCAACTCAGCAAAAAAATCATGAGCATTTATATTAGAGTCTCTGGAAAACATGTTATCATTATTCTGAGTATCATTGAAAAGCCAATTTATCAAGTTTGGTGTTATACTATCTCTTCCAAATTCATCTAAACCACTACCTTTGTTAATGTTGTTGTTGATATTATTATAATCACTATTGCTATTATTACCAGTAGTAGGATTATTGTGATGTTGTTGTATAATTTGATTGACTGAGCTTAGTTGATCTTTATTTGGAGCCCTTTTTTCACTGTTACTTATAGACATCACCAATTTTTCACTTGAAGGATCGTTCCTCACTAGTGGTTCCGTATATCCATGATGCGGTGTTAATTTTCTAGTTTCACTTAACTTCTTCTCTCTTTCTTCTTCTTGTTTGATTTGTAGTTTCAAAACCTTATTTTCATGTCTCTTCATATGTCTTACTAATAAATCATGTCTAACAAATGTCTTATTGCATGAAGCTTGAGAGCATTTGTAAATCTTTTTCGGATTATGATTCAACTGATGTCTTGATAAATGTTCAGAACGATGAAATTCTTTGCCACAACCAGGAAAATCACAGATATATGGGGGTCCAATCAACTTACGTTTTCTTTTCCTCTGAGGTAAGTCATCATTTTCTTCCTCTTCTTCTTCTTTATTTAGAACTGAGTCATTTTTAGGCTTTAGTCCAAGGTCTCCAGAAATGGATCGAGAAGTAGTTGTAGGGTCATCATAACTCATATTCTTCTGAGGTGATGGAATTGATATAGATTTTGGTGAAATTTGTCTGAGACTACTTGAATCCTTTATATTATATGGGGTTCTCTCTCCTCAATATCCTAAATTTAAAGAGTTGAATCATCGCATTTTAAGCCGGTCGGAGAAGCCGGTCGTGCGCGCGCGAATCCCGGATCCGGGCTTGGATTAATTCAATTCATCGGATTCTTTTAATCCATCATGGATTTCTTAGTTTGATTTCTTATTTTTGATTCCAGTCTATACCCAAAACAAACTTTAATATGTCTCTATCCGGCTCCAATCCCACTCCTACCCCCACTCATAAAGATACGCCACAGGATTTAGTCAGTAAATTCAAAAGACAAGGCCATTTTGATGCCAAAAGAAAACAATTGTTGGATAGCTTCAATCAACAAGATAATAATGAGCTGAATCAAAAATTAAGTAGTTTATTATTTAAATTAATAGATATTAAAATAGAAAAGGATCCAAGTATATTAGTCAAAAATAAGGGGAAAATATCTGCATTAATTCAAACTGCATTAATAAAAGATCAATTTCAAATTGATAAACCTGTTAGAAAAATGGATGAAGAGGCCACGATAATACATGATATCAATGTTTTGCTTGAAAATTATGTTAATAAAAATATAAAATGTAGTGAAACTCTTCAAAATGATCTCATTTCAACTTTGAAGCTTCTTGAAGACCCACAATCCAAAAGCAACGAAGAGAAACCCACTTAAATTTATTAAAAGATTTAATTTCTTCATTTTATCATCATTTATAAAGCATATTGAAATTTTTATTTCTGAATATACAACAAGCTTTGTTTTCGTCATTCTTCGTGACGTCTCCGTCTCTCTCTTACATGAAGTAAAACTTTGCCCCTTCTTTCAGACCTGTTGTATTGACTGTGCTTCTCAAACTTTCTATATACTAGTTACATATTGTATTCCAAAGTTTCTATAATAAGTTCTTTTGGTTTCATCGTTGAATAAATAATTCCTACACCATTCGAATAGGCTCTCTTCTTAAACCATTTTTTTGTTAACACAAGTAACTAACCTAAAACTCTCCTATTGTCAAAGAGAAGTATTGTGGAAAAAACCTTTATTAATATAATGAGATTGTAAAGTATAGTAGGTATCGTTAGGTTGGTAAAAGAGACTTGAACATGGAAAGCTTGAAATATTTAACAAGATTCATTAGCAAAGTTTCACCTAATAGTGAATAGATATCTCATATATAACAGTAAATTATAATATTCCTACTTTTATAAACCTAGCTTCTACTGTAAAACATTATCTAAACCTCGTTTATTAGATATTCGATCACTCTGAAATGATTACAGCAAGAGAAAATCCTACAATGCTAACCAAGGCAAAGACAAACGCTTGCGACTAGCGCACTCATGAGGGAGAGAAAAGTCATAACCACTATTGGCCAAAGCAGAGTTTTCAGTCCTTTTAAAGACTTGAATTTCCACACAAAAGTATCTAAAGCCACTTTTTAGTCCTTTAGTAACACCTTTTTTTTGAAATGAATAAGATATCTTTCTTTTATTCAACTCATAAAACACAGTCCTATACAAATAGGTTGCTCTAAAAGATATATTGTTGACACACGCCAACGAATTATTTTTGATACATTTTTTTAGTGAAACACCATGGAACTCATATTTATTGTTTTTTGTTTCAATTAATAATTGTTACAAGTAATATAATGAAGTCCTGATTACCAGAATTCTTATTTGGTGAGAGTCATCTCAAAAGCCCCAAATGATACCAAGTTTGTTTTACAATCAAGAAAACATTAACAACAACTTTCACGGTCAAAATTCCTTTAGAAATAATTTCATTATTTATTAACAAATTTCTATTACTAAGAAATAAACACTAAGTTATCCATCAATGGAAATGATCAAAATCATAGCTGAGATCATTTAATAATTTTTAAGAAGTGGTCGTTTTTATTTAAACTACTACAACCAATTAGTTTTCATGATCCATGTTTTTAATGAATAAATAATTTATTTAAGTATATATTGAGATTATTTAAATATTTTCCAAATCAAAAGGTTTGAACATTTGTCAAAATACATATTCTGTTGATGATAACTCTATTGAATAAAATTCAAGAACTATAAAAACACATTGAGACACCAAATTGATAAGTTTCATCTATGCTAACCCTTTCAAAACTATCCATTAATTTACTAGTAAGTACTAAGTTAAATTTGTATGGATAGGTAGATTGTTAAGCGAGTGGTTTAGATGTAGCAGGAATCTCATGGAACTGCTTTGTTTTTGGTTTTCCAATTTCTTTACGCAACGCAACTTGCTATCACTGCATACCGTTTCCTCAAAATCAAATTATTGAAACTCTATTAATTAAAGTTAATATAACTAATTCAATAAGATCTAATGAATTGATGAGTTATTGGCTGTGTTTATTTTTAAACTCATTAAAAGAACACCACCACACAGAGTGCGTAAATATTTAGGATCATACATATAAATATATTATGGTAGCATCATGTTTTTAATAAAAGCATCAAATTTGCATTCAACATTATCAGCTCAAGCAGTTTCATGTTCCATTTAATATTGTTAAATCTATGAAGAACCCAGTTTAATAGTTACCATGAAAAATTTGACTATCACCAATTTTTGATATTGAATTATTTTCAGGGATTGATTTCCAAACAATAGGCTAGATTACAATACAATTAACAAAGTGTTATTTCAGCTTTATCCTTCAATCTTACAATCAGAAAATATAATTTAGAGAACAGTGATAGGTAAATTAGATAAAGTATAGCTATGAATTTATGTACTCAGGTATTTAAGTTTAAGCTAGACTTACATCATTGATATTCACTGATTGAAAAATTGTTTTGAAACATTCCAATTTCCACTCTTTAAAACTGTTTCTCATAGACAGTGGAATTTTAAAATACTTTAAATATAGTACATATATTAAATACATTAAGTACACTAAATACAGTAACCACGCTAAAATATTGAGTGCTGTATAAGTAGATAAAAGTAGATGTAAAAGAACAATTAAATAGTATAAAAGATGTTAGGTTAATAAAGTTTAACATTTCATTAAATAAAGGATGCAAAGTTTTTCTTTCATTCTATTCAAGGTTTACTTACAACTTTATTTGTGTTGGGTTAAAGCTGAGTATTCAGTAAGACAAAAAACCCATGTGAAATGAGAACATACAACAAGCGGCCCATTTAAAATGGGTTTAGTCTGTTCAAATTGATTGAACTTAATACCCAAATTTACGTATAACATATAAAAGATGATATAATTTCACAAAAAAAATGTAATAAAGAAAACCCTCAAACATCTTTAGACAGTTTAAATAGAAACTCCCAGATCCCCGTTGGATCAAATGAGGCAAAATGGTAGCCAATTTAAAATTCTGTTGTGTGTGACTTCTTACCGGCCCGTCGAGTGGCACTCTCTGCCATTTTGGGAAAAGCACGCAATCGGCAAACGCCTGTGAGCCTCTTGGAAGCCGTCATGCCGTCGTAAAGTCTTTAGGTCCCGTGCTCATACTTCTGTTGATTGGCTATCAGCCCTACCACATCGCTACCGCCGTGGCCACAGACTGAAAAAGCTGTCTGCCACCGCAGTTTTCGTGTCACAACCTCTTAACCTACAAGGTTGAACAGTTTATACTCCGTACTTTACTTATTTTAAGCAGAAGTTAAAGAACGTTGCTCTCGATCTGGACACACTAACAATATTGTACCACCTAGCTTGGGGATTTAATTTCTCATTATTACTTACTTCTTTAGCTCACAAAAGGTTTCCTTTTATAAAAAAAAATTACTACTTAACTTCACTTCATCATTAGAAAGTTGATTTGATCTGTTGCTTTAATTTTGATAACATCTACTTGTTTGAGTCCCACTTTTTTAATTAAAAACGCAAAAGAAAAGTTTGCTCTTCAGTATTTTACACATCACAAAACCTGAATTGACCTTTTTGGTTTTTATTCCTGACACTGCTCAAACTATCAATCTTTTTAAAGACCTATCTTCCTTTTTCTTACCTTAGATTTATTGAGATATCATCAGCCTTCCCTTACTAAAGGATTTACATAATTGAAATGCATCAAAACCGTCCTCCTGTCACTGATAGATTGAAACAGAAGGGCTCTGTTTGTCATGACTTAGATTGTGGTTCTACAATGTTGGATATATCTGAATCCTTTGATGACTTTCTGAGATGTTGTTTCGAGCCTGATCATTTAAAAGATACAGCTTCTTTAGAAGTCCAAAATTCATACTGTTGTGAAACTACTAATGATAATACGGTTGATTCAAATCTATCATCTTCATTTCCTGCTCTTCATATCCCTTCGATAAATACTCATACAATGCCTTTTCAAGGACCGAAACATAATCAGCCATCTGAGTCTCTTAATATAGAAAGTGGTCCTTGTACTGATGGATGTGAACAATGCTTTGATTATTGTAATTTTGATCAATGCTGTGACTCTGGTACTATAGCTTCAGGTACACCTCCTGTATCTTTATTACCCGTTACTGAACACTCACTCACATACCCTAAAGTTAACAAAATTGCTGTCAGCCCAAGTATAGGTTCAAGTGCTTGCACCCCTGTATCTCAAAGGACTGAAACAGTTAAGGACTCCAGTTCAGAGGTTTGCTCTTTAGGTTGTAGTAGTCCCTGCATGGATTGTACTTCTTCAGAGGCTTGTACCAATCCTTTCATGAAGCATAGACTTGAAAACTGCTTTTCTCACCATAAACAGACTTTGCCTACAAACACGAGCAACTCGGCTCATACTGGCGCCACCGTCTCTGAATCAACACATACACACGGTGGTTTGGATGCTGTTACCCAAAGAATGCTTAATGATGCTTTATTTTACAGTCCCATTCAACCAGAATTTGAACATGTTGATGTTTATACTTCGAGGAAGACTAGTAGCTTGAGGGACGATCCAAGAGAAAAAGCTTTACAACTGCAGCAGCAGCAAAATCAACAACAACAACAACAGACTGAGGTTCCTCCTCACCATCACCATTTACATTATCATGACCAAATAAATGGTTCTATAATACAACATGAAATCATCATTCCTGAATGTTATGATCCACACACTAAATCTCATGTTCATAATTTCAACCATGTTCACAATCACTCAAACTGCCTCCCGAATATGTTTGATGGAAAACTGAATTTGAACGTTTTCGAAGAAAATCAAAACCATGTTCAAGAACACAAGAATCAACCTGAATGCCATTGCAACCACAACCACAACCATAAACGTGAAAATGAAAAGTTCCTTAATCATAATCAGAATCAAAATCAAAATCATATTCATAGTCATAGTCATAGTCATAGTCATAGTCATAGTCATAGTCATAGTCATAGTAGTAATAGTACTAGCACACCCCATAATCACATTCATAACAATGATCATAACCATAGCCATAGTCACAACCATAGCAATCACCACTTCCATCTTCATAAAAAAAGTAATGGATTAAAGATGGAAGAAGAAGCTAGTTTAAGCTTTAAAAGATTACTCGATGAAAACAATGCTCATCTATATGATGGAGAGTCTAAAAGAGTGAAAATTGAAAAGGATGATGAAGAAGAGGATCCTCATTCATTGGTTTGTAAATGGAATGATTGTAATCTTGAACTATCAGGATCAGATTTAAATGAACATATTTTTTCTCAACATGTTCCATACAATAAAGATGGTTTTATTAATGATGAAAAGAACAACTTTCATTGTGAATGGTTAGACTGTGTTTTTAGTACTAATGAATTAGACTCTTTGTTGGAACATATTCCAGGCTGTCACGGTGATCATGCTGCTCAAATGACCTTAACTGATGCTTCTACTGCATCACCTACATCTACGATTTCAGTTGCTAATACTCCACAGGTCAAGATTGAGTATAACTTGAGTTCTGATAATACAACAAATGAAGAATTAGATTGTGTTTGCCGTTGGGTTGACCCTGAATCTGGCCATAAATGCAACATTGAATTTTCAAGTACTGGCGACTTGACTGATCATGTTATTGATGTTCATATTGGATCAGGTAAAGCTGAATATACATGCCATTGGGAAAATTGTCCACGTAAAGGTAGAGCCTTTTCACAAAGACAAAAAATCGTAAGACATTTGAATACCCATACTAAACATAAACCATATAAATGTGGTGTATGTGGGAAATGTTTTTCATTAGAATCAATGTTAGAACAACATTCAAGAATTCATACTGGTGAAAAACCATATAGATGTAAAATTTGTGGTAAGTTTTTCAAAACATCTTCATCATTAACCATTCATTCAAGAATCCATTCAGGTATCAAGCCAATGAAATGTAACATTTGTGGGAAAAGGTTCAATGAATCTTCTAATTTAACCAAACATATGAGAATTCATAATAGAAAGTTCAAGTGTGTTGTATGCTTGAAGAGTTTTGATGATGAACATAAATATTTAAAACATAAAGTTACTTGTGAAAAGAAACGTCAGAGTTTAGATTGTGGTTGTTGTGATGATGATCAAAAACCACAACTTGATACTAAAGAAATTATAATTACAGAAAGCTATTAGGTTTTTTCTATGAGTTATTAGTTTTATATTACTATCTTTTCATCACTGTTTATTTTGGAATCATTGTTCTTTTTTATTTCTTATTTAACGTTTTATTCTCCTACTAGCTAGCTGTAATAGGTTTCTATTACATTATATATTTTTTATTTTCGTTTTTACTGATTGTTTACCTTATTTATGGAGAGTTTCTTTTTTCATTGGTGTATATTTGTTTTATGGATAGAGGTATCTATAGGTTGTTTAAAAGAATATATTTATTTATTATACAATGTGAATACATTTATAGAGTATACAGAAGGTCTTATGATTCATTATTAGAGCTAGGCTTTTTAACACCAATAACACCAAGTTTTAAGAAAGGACATAAACAAAGCGCCGAACCTGACAATGCAATAGAAAAATAGTAAACATACTTAGTTGCAAAGAACATCTCAACAGGATGTGAGTTTTGTTCAGTTGTACCATAATACGAAAACTTAGAAGCTAAAACCGTAGTCGATAATCCTAATCCAACACTTGAACTTAATTGAATAACAGTATTAAAAGTACCGGCCGCTCTACTCTGTAATGACTTGTCAACTGAAGATAATGTACATCTGTTGGCAACATTATAGATCAAATCAGCACCAATAACACTGAAAATAAAAGCCCAGAATGGCCCTAAAAAATAATTTCGCTCTATTGAATTAGTTGCCCAAATTATAGAAGCAATCAAAAACCCGCCACATCCAAAAGACATCAGTATACGACCAGGAATAATATGCATAGTAAAACCAGCAAATATATTGACTAATGTACCGGCAACTGGTTGGGTCAAGAAACAACATGCCACAATCATGGTTTTATAACCTTTAATCTCTTCAAAATATAAAACTGCATTATAGTTAAGACAACCAAAAAAAACCATCCATGAAAAAGATGCAATTATCATTGATATGTTAAAATTTCTAGTGGTAAACATTCTCATTGGCATTAATGGATTTTTGGGTATTTTAGTTTCATACAATGCAAAGACACCAATTAAAGCGATACCAACCACCAATGTTGCAATTATATAAGACGTGTGCCATCTACCTGGAACAGCATCAACTTGTGTTAGTGAGAAGCAGATCAAAACAAAAGCACAAAGTGAAATGAAGGCACCAATATAATCTAGTTTAGAAAAAATCTCTTTAACTTTTTTCCAATTAATAGGTGGATCTTTAGGAATAGCAAATGCAATTGCTATACTCATCAAGCCAAACCAAATAGCAAGGAAGAAATGAATAGCTCTCCAACTAAAAATAACTAAACAAACACCTCCCATAAAATAACCAGATGCACCACCAGCAGGTGGTCCTATACCAAAACAACTCATAACCATATTTTTACGTTTGGAATCTTTATAGGTTGATCCTAGAAATCCAGCAGCAGCTGGAACCGCACATCCAACACAAGCACCTTGTAAAGCCCTAAATAAACAAAGTAATATAAAATTATTCATAAAACCACCAATTAGTGCAAATAACGCATAGAAAAAGTATCCAATCATTAAAGCATTTTTACGACCAAATGCGTCAGCAACACCACCCATAAGTAAGAGGCATGAACCATTAGCTAACATAACACTAGAAACACACCAAGTTAATTTACCACCATTAGTGTCAAATTTTTCAGAAACTTCTCTTAAAGAAACTTGAAAAGCAGAACCACTCATACTTGCAGCAGCAGGTGCAAATGCAACTAAAATGATACAGATTATTTCATGAAAGGTACTTTTGAATATAGGTGGTCTCATTTCAGGATCTGAATATAGTTCAGATTTATTGGTAGGAAGTTGTTCTAAGTTTTTATGTTGCTTGTTTTCCTTATTATCAGTATCAGAGGAAGGTAACAATTCTTCAAAAGTGTTATGTTCAATGTTCTTAGGTTCATCAGATTGTTTTATACTATGCGAACTCAACGTAGCTAAAGATTCTATGTCAGTCATTTTGAACAAGTAGTTAAAACAAAGAAAAGAGTAAAAAAATAGGAGCAAGTACAGTAAAACCTTTAAGAGATAACTGGACTAACGTACTTCAAACAAGAAATCACTTTCAATCAATTTTATAAGACAGTTTGAAATTTGATATCAAAGAAATCAAAAGATAAACCGGTCGAATTAAGCTGTTACAAGCTTAAAATATCTCGTATTATCTGCAAGACAGAACAATCGAATACTCACCGAATTTGGTTAATTAAAGTGATCTGCTCGGTTCATCAATACGGTTAAAGCCGCCTTTTTATCTGTGAAATTTATGTGTAGAAAATGACAAGACATATATAGTAAGTATATAGTATTTGAAAAATTCGAATTGATGAATATAATTTATGTGATACCGTTAGCATAATTAAGTATGTGTGTAGTTTTTATAGATATCTTATTTTGAAGATTTTTCAGTGTTTCGAATTATTCAGTTGAATTATTCAGTTAAAAGAAAAGACTAAACTACTTATTGTATTATGTGATCTTTTATATATACGAAATTCATTATTGATGGAGTTTGAGTTTAATGGTTTTTTTTTGGTTGGATATTTATTAAGTTTAAATGAATGCTCATTTCAGGATCACGTGCTTTATAAACATTATATTGGTCATTTTGGAATCACAAATGTACTGATATATAAATGTTCAAAATGCTCGATTAATTAAAAGAATTTAGAATTCGTGATTTTTAAGTTTTAATGCGGTAGAAAACAAAAATATGGTATAACTTCAACCTTATAATTAATTCCCTCAATTTTAAAATGGTTTTACATAACGATAAATGGAAGTACAAACAGAAAAGAGATTACATGAGAAAGCATGGTCTTTTAAAGAAAAAACCAAATCCAAATGAACAAGAAGCTGACGATGATCTATCCAGCTCTGATAATGAAGAAGAACTCAAAAAGGAAACTGGGGAAAACTTTAATGATGCTGGAGATGATATGAATAGTGTTACTAAAAAAGAAGGAGAAGCCAACGAAAATAATGGGGATGATGCAGTTACTGAAGCTCCAGTTAGAAGAAAGAAAAAACTTCAAAATAACAGTTGGAGGTTCAAAGGGGATTTAACTGATGAAGATGGAATAATAATAGATCCTGAAATACTAGAACAAATAATGTTGAAACACGAAGAAGAAAAAAGAATACAACAAGATAATGCTAATGCTGTTTTGCAAAGGTTGGAAATATTAGGAGATAATGTAGATCAGTTTAAGAAACCAAACAAGGCAAAAACAGCAAATGAAATGTCAAATAATGATTTATTAAATTGGTCACTGAATGATAATAACTCAATAATGCATGAAAATGATGAAAGTTTTCAGCCTAAAAATAAAAGTATTAGAGTGTTGACTGAAGATGAGAAAAAGAGATTTTTAAAAATGCAACAGGATATAAATCATATGAAAATGATTGATTCAATGAAAAGCAAACTGAATCCTAATAAACATGATTCAAAAGCAAAAGTTTTTCAATTAGATTTAGAAAGTGATAAAGATAAATATCAAAAAGTATTAAAGAAAAGTTTAGAAAATAATGTCGACAAGAAAAATATTGAGGAAGCAATTAGTTTTGAACAAAATATAAATCAGGTGTTGGGAATTGATCTATCTGATGAAAAAAATATTAATGTTGACAATATCACATTTGATATGAACAAACTCATGACCACTAAAGAGCCCAGTACTATCAAGAAAAATGTTGACCATCCAATTCCCAAAGGCAAAACATATACAACTGAAACTTCTCCTGACGATGACGACTTTTTAGATGAATTACTTGGGTAGTACATAGTTGTAATAGAACTCTCGATAAACTCATCATTTGGCTTCATTGTTAAAATAGAGTTATAAATAAATAGATACGAAATAAATAAATAGGAAATGCGCCTCATTTCTAATTTGCCACCTCACATATTGCTCAGCCACACAAGTATTTTTATCGGAAGACAACCGCCACAGTTCTAGCAACAAGTTTTGATTACTACACTATATCACTTATTCTAAGAACTTGATACAATTAAACATCTAGAAACTTTCTTAACAAACATTTCTGCAAAATGCCATTGGAAACCCAGCCATTATTGAATGAGGTTGTTCCTCATAAATATAGAAAATTAAAATTAACAGCACGATCAAAATTAACATTACTAATATCTTCTTCATTGATAGTGTTAGGAACTCTACTTCTTTATTCAAGCCAGACAAATTTGAAAAGACCTGTTCCAGATGAAGGTCCACCTGCTCATATTCCAGGTATTGGAGGACCAACATTAACTCCAAACTATAATCATACTATAATTGCAAAACATGGAGCAGTTGCTTCTGATCAACATATTTGTTCGGATTTGGGTGTCTCAATATTGAAGAAGGGAGGATATGCAGCAGACGCAGCTGTAACTACTTGTTTATGTATAGGGGTCACGACTATGTATTCAGCTGGTATTGGGGGTGGTGGATTTATTACAACTAAGAAATTTGATGAGGATTTTGCACTTTCAATTGATGCTAGAGAAATGGCACCCGGTAAAGCTTTTAAAGATATGTTTAAGGGTAAAGAGCTTTCAGCTCAAAAAGGTGGGCTTGCAGTTGGTATTCCTGGTGAATTGAAAGGTTTATATACATTGTTTGAGAAACATGGATCTGGTAAATTGACTTGGGAGGATCTAGTTTTACCAGTTGCTGAATTGGCTAAGAATGGTTATGTTGTTACTCAGCTTGTGGAAATGGCTCTACAGAGAGAATCTGTTAATTTTAATAAAGAAGATTGGGATTTTGTGTATAATGAAAACGGATCTTTGAAGAAAGCTGGTGAACTGTTAACAAGACCTGCATTTGCTAAAACTTTGACTGAAATTGCAAAGAATGGAAGCGACTCTGTCTTTTATGACCCAAATGGTAGAATTGCACAATCCTTATCTAAGAAAGCTCTTCAGCATGGTGGTATTCTATCAGTTGAAGATTTTGGAAAATATAATGTTGATGTTGAAGAGGCTATTACGGTTGAGAATTTTACATCTAGAAATTTAACCGTTTTTGTTGCTAATGGTGCATCCTCAGGTATAGCATTAGCTTCAGGATTAAAAATTTTAAATAGTTTTGAAGATCTTGGAGAAAATGCTGACGCCGAAATGAAAGTTATTGATCTTCAACCAGTGGAAACTCAAAGACTGATTGAAACTATGAAATGGATGGGGTCAATCAGAAGTCATTTAGGTGATATTGGAATTTTTAATGATAATGCTACCGCGATTAAAGAGCATAATCACCGTTATCAACAATTCTTAAAAGATGACTATATTAATGATGTGTTATCTAAAATTAATGACGATCATACTTTACCTTCTTGGGAAGATTATAATCCAGCATACCAACCAAATGAACCTCATGGAACTTCAAGTTTATCAGTGATTGATAATTGTGGCAATGCAGTTTCAATAACAACTACAATTAATTTATTATTTGGATCAGCAGTTCATGATCCGGAAACAGGTATTATCCTAAATGATGAAATGGATGACTTTTCATTGCCAACCACCAAAAACGCATTCAAGTTAGAACCTTCAGTATTCAATTATATTGAACCTTACAAGAGACCGTTATCATCATCAGCTCAAAGTATTGTAATTGATCCTGCAACAAATAAAATTGAGATGGCTATAGGAGCAGCAGGAGGATCACGTATTACTACAGCAATCTTACAAGCTATCATTAGATCATTTCATTATAACTTAACATTAGCTGAAACCATTGCGTTTCCTAGACTACATCATCAATTACTTCCAAATATAGTTTATGTTGAAAGCCCAGAAATAACCTCATTGAACGAAGGATTAATTTCTAGAGGCCATGTAGTTGAAAATACAGCTCCAATGACTGCAATGAATGCTATAATGGTTATTAATGGGACTATACATGCCCAAAGTGATCATTGGAGAAAATTAGGGGTTGCTAGTGGGTATTAAGATTTGTCTACCGGCTTGTGGCTCTTCTTAGGTTTGATTTTCTATTTATATTCTCATTTATATTAATATGTACATTAAAAGTTCGTTAATAGAAAATTTCAGTACATTTTATCTGGGCTGTAAGCCTATAACACGTTTTAAAAAACAAAGAAATTTGAAAAGTCCGAGGGAAAGTCTAAAGCCTGTCCCAGGCTTCCACCTCAAACAGCACAGTCCCTTCTGTACCAGGCCCATCTTTATTCTAATTCCCTGAAAGTCCCTGAAACTCTTTCCAAATCAGATTATAAATATCAATATTTCATTCTATATAAGATGATAAGAATACCCATATTATAGCTAATCCTTTCAAGTCTGATAGATGCTTGTTTATTCATTAGTTAAAATCAACAAACTAACAAGCTAACAAATCCAATAACAAGAAAGATATCATGAAGTACTTTTTTATAATACCTGCTCTATCATTACTTGGCTCTGCCATGGGTGATGTGATTAATGATTACAACACTGAGTGGAACCCAAACACTGCCAATGCTGATTATTCAACTTTGACACCAACAGGTACTCCATTAGGTGATACTGATGCTACTGGTACTTATGTTATTTCTCTAGAAACTTTTGATTCTGAGAAGAAAATGTTAGTTAAAAGAAGAAACAAACATCAAAAAAATAGAAATATTGGTCAGAAATTGAAAAATAATAATAAGACAAAGTCTTCTAAAAAGTCAGCAAAAGATCAATTTGATGCTGCCAAAGCTAAGAAACATAGAAAAGATGCTTTAGTTACTCAAATTGATGATGGACAAATTCAAGCTGGTACTTCTTCTGATATTTATTATGGTAACGGATTAACTACTACTACTTCTAGTTGTGATTCTTATATTATCACCAGTTACTCATCTTCATGTTGGGAAGAGTACAGTGCTACCCAAGATTATTACAACACTGATCCTATTGTTACTCAAATTAATGATGGTCAAATTCAATGGTCTGATAACCAAGATGTTCCCGATGCTCCTGTTTATACAGAAACTTATACTGAATGTACACAAGTTCCATTTTATATCACTTCTCAAGATTGTAACACTGTTCCATATGAAACACCAACAACTTATTATCCAGAAACATCAACTGTCCCACCTTCTTGTTATCAAGAATCTGATGGTCAAGTTCATGCTTATATATCTGGCTCTCTTTATGATGATGACGGAACATCTGATTCAGTTTGCTCATCTGATGTTACTTTTTCCTTTACTATTGCTGATGGTATTCTATATGATCAAGAAGGTAGAATTGGCTCTATTGTTTCCAACACTCAATTTCAATTTGATGGTCCACCACCTCAAGCCGGTGCTATTTATGCAGCAGGATGGTCTATCACTGATGATTATTATTTAGCATATGGTGATCAATATTCATTTGTTGCGTGTCCTCAAGACGATGATTACAAGATTTATATTGATTATCCATATGATAGTTGTTTCGAAGTTATGGTCAAGGTTTCTGAAGTGATTGACAGCTGTTAGATAAATTAAGTTTTTATATTTTCTCATCCAACGTTTTTCATGGATTACCTTTGTTTATATTAGATAGATCTTCCTTTCTAATAGTAATAGTATTGTCATTACTCATTTTTGTTCTTTTAAAATCTTAGAATTTGACTATTTTTTTATTAAATTGATAAATTCGTATATAAAAATACTTATATAAAAAACAAAATGTTATATTGACAGTATTACCAGTATAATGAAAAATCAATAAAAAGTGTTAACTAATCTAAAGAAAAGTGTAATAAAAAGTAGATTGAACAGTTCGTATAGTCTTTACTTAATACAAATCTGAATCTGATTTTTTAGCAGCGTATGTCCGGGATTTCCACACGCTTTGAAAAACAACGCGTATATTAAATAAATCAAACAAATCATATAAATCATATACTGTGTTTCTTTCATTTACTTTCACAATTTTGTTCAATTTCCTGCTAAAATCAGCAGAGACAAATGTCTAAGCAAGGCAATATACTAGAATATGGAACTATGTCTATTAACGCACTTGCCAATCCAAAATTTACAAAAGAATCAACGGATATATGGAATACTATTCTAGTTTTAATATCACAAGTTCAACATCTTCAGAAAAAGAATAGTCAGGCACCATTTACTAGACTACCCACTAAAGTGAAAAAAGAGATAGATTACTTTGAAGACGAATCTGTTAAGGAAATAATCATCCAAGAATTAAAAACAAAGATTGATCATTTATTGAAAGAAACAGAAGAATCGAAATCTATAATATCATTTCAAGATGCTAATATGAGAAAATTAACACAACAAATCGATGAACTGAAAGGCTTAAATGAGGAAATCAAATCCGAAAATGCTGATTTGATCGAAGCAAAACGAAAATTAAAAGCAGAAACTTTGAATTTGAATATTCGATTACAACAAGTGAAAAGTGAAAATGATTTGTTGAAAAAGAGAAGCCAGTTACAAATTATAACCGAAAAAGGGCAAAACAATGTTGATGCTAAAAAGAATGATGAGATTTGGTGTTCTCCAACTGAAGCTGAAAGCGAAACAAGTCAAAACTCAGTAGAAGTATCACGAGCCCCTTTAAAATCCATTACAAACAATATATTACCTTCTAATAGGCTTTTTATAAAGCAAGAATCAAACAGAAAACAAAGAACAGCACACATTTCAGCATCATTTTCAAATAACTTTATTGATCATCAGATAGCACCAATCAAACTTGAAAAGTGTAATAGAGAACCATCATTAGAATTGGAATTTTCTAACGATGACAGAGAGGAGGAAGCTTCAATGGAATATGATGCTCAAGTTAAAAAAGAACTGAATAGTTCGATTTTGAATTTTTCCGAACAACCGAGCTCTTCAGTTCAGTCTTCCCCAAAAGCTGGCACATTGATTAAAACTACAACAATTGAAGATTCTCAAATGGAAGAAATGCTAGAATATGGCGAGCCATTAACTATCAATCCAGTTTACTCAAAAAATTCTCGATATAAAGGAGCATCCAGACTTCAGCGATTTTCAGAAACTGAAGTAGGTTCAGAGACAGAAACGGAAACCGAAACTGGTTCAGAAGATGAAGAAACTCCAATACTGGATTTAAGTTACCATCCTATACGTGGTGGTAATTGGTGGCCAGAAGATTTCAAACCTAATGAGGTAGTTAATGATGGTTATGATGCTCAGTTTAAAATAAGAAGAGTGGCAGGGAATTTAGTACATCCAGTTCGTAAATTCCAAAATGATTTACAAAATAAATATCTCCAAGAATATGCAATGAAAGATTTCAACAGATTAGCCGGTCCAGGAATAGCACCTAAAACACCAACTTTAACAAGGAAAACTGAACATTTTCCAACACCAGTTAAAACTCCAGAAACAGCATTTAAAAATCCAAATATAGATTCAGTTTTCAAGTTTCAAATTAACGAGAAAAACTACCACAGATTCAAAAACCATCTAAATTTAAATTCAAAAAGAGTGCCCACAGAGTTAGAAGTAGATGACGAATCACCCCCTGGTCACGAACGTTCTGATTTCCCAACTACGCAACAAGTGTTATCAGATAAGGAAAAGAGTCTCAAGCGAGAGAAAATAAAAGCATTACAACGATTGTTTCAGGCTGTTTGTGTGGTACAGCCAGATTACGAAATTGATCATAACGGGAAGAAAAGAAAGTATGATGGTCGTGGTGATCTGTTTGCTGGCGATTATGGGAATCTAGGAATAAAACCTAATAGTATTGTTTATGAACAGGTTGGGAATTTTGTGTTTAAAAATGAAAAATTTAATAAGGCTATAAGGGATAACAATTTCAAGATTGATGAAACTATCTTTTATGATTCTGATAATGTGTAAATATTGGTGTACTCTTTCCTCCATGCTATCTTTGTTTGTTCTTTGGTCTTTGTACGAATCATTCGAATAATTTCATAATAATATATATATACACATATATATATATATTAACTCTTTATATGCTGGTCCAGTAATCAAACGATACCAGTGAACAGTTCCCAAGTACTAGAACATTTTTTGGATGACAGAGAATATCATTGATATTGAATCATGGAAGCAATATACATATATATATATATATGATGACACTGCACGTTTTTAATGTACACAAGAAAAGAAAAGAGAAACTCAAAAAGACAACACAGAAAATAAGCATAAGAATGGAAAACAAAGACCAATTTGAATGTCTTTATCTGATACGTATAAAAAACAAAACAGAAAATGGAAAAAGCAACATAAAAGAGTCTAGATAAAATAGATATTTAAAGAAATCATTATAAATACGTGTAAAATAAGTGAAAACAAAAAATAAATAAGGAATGAAAGTAAAAAAACAGTAGTTTTAAAAGAGAAACTGTTGTGAAAATGTAAGAAAATAACATGTAAAGAAGAGCAAAGTAAATGCATTATGTAATGACCTTTTGAAAAGAATAAACAATCAATTATAGAAGACTAGACGATAGCGTAAGAAAAATGAATCAGTCTGGAAAAAGGTGGATGTGAAGGAAATAATAAATGCTTTTTTTTTAAATCATAAAAAATGCAAACTATTCAAAAGAAAGCAAGTAATAAATAAACAAATGATCAAGCCTATTTACTCTTCTCCCTTACCTCTTAAATCAATATAGCTTTGGTAGTTGAAATTCTTTAATGAAGGAGTCAAGTCTAATGATTGTGAAACAAATCTCTTGGCACCTTCAGTTAAACCATGATGAACAGTATCATCTTTTAAAGAAGGTGTTAAAGAATTAAGAGCATTACCAAAACCATCTGACGTAATTGCCTTTTCTTTAGTAGAACTTGGATCCGGGTAGAATCTCTTTAAAGGAATCCAAGATTGGAATAATTCATAAGAAGCTAAAGTGAAACCAAATTGTGGAGAAGATCTACAGATTCTGGCAACACCACCTTTCAAGAAAGCAGTTGGACCTTCTTCTTTCAGAATTCTGAAGAAGGCATCTTGAATATTCTTGTAAGCTTTTTCACCAGATCTTGTTTCAACTTGTAATCTCGTTTTAATGACATCACATGGAGTAGTCAGATAGGCAGCAGGCATACCAGCTAAAGCACCAGATGCCAATAATTCCCAAGATTCCAATGAATTTCTTTTAGTCTTATCGACTGGATCAAATCCAAATAAGTGCTTTTTAATGTTGGCGTAAGTAGGGAAGTAAATAGCAGAAAAAGGAACATCTCTTAGTAAACAAGCAGATGCACCTTTATATAATCCTGTAAAACCTAATTCTCTCACAATATCAACAGCGGTTTTTTCAATAACTGGCTTACCTTCTTTAGCTAATTGCTTCAGAGTTTCACCTTGAACTTGCAGTCGAATTTTTGTAATTTCCAAAGGATTAGTAAAGACAACTTGACAAGCACCAGCAGATGAACCAGCAGCAATTTCCCAACCCATTGAAATTTGTCCATCTTTAGAATATGACATACCAATACCTCTAACAATATCATTAACAGTCAATTTGATAGCTTTTTCTGGAGCAACACCAACTAATTGAGGCAGTAAACCAGAATAGAAACCTCTAGCACCTTCATGCTTCAAAACTTTCTTAAAACAATCACCATATGAAGAATACAGAGAATTACCTCTTTGATTTTGCATTCTTGTTTTAACTAAATCAATTGGATAAACCACACTAGCACCAATACAACCAGCAATGGAACCCAACACAAAAGAGTAAGCGGAGTTCATAACTGGATATAAGCTAAATCCTGCAGCATCGGAAGATTCAGTTGATTTAATCATGTCATCAGTTAAAATGGCCAGCATATCACCAGACTTGATAGCAGGAAGTTTGTTTTGTTGATCTAACAGCAAAGAATTCCATTTGAAAAATAATGAAACATTCTGTTCTGATAATTTTTCAGTTGAATTAGAATCAACAAACTTAAAGAACTCAGATTCGGTAATTTGGTGATCATTTTGATCGAACTTACCACTGGAGATTTGTTGATAAATTAAGTAATTCAAATGAGGAAGGTTTCTTAAAAAGGCCAAGATTTCAGCTGACTGATTGAAATCTAATGATTCACCATAACTTGACTTAGCAACAGTTTCAACTTGTGATAAAATGTTGTTAGGTAATCTTTGATTATAGATGTCACTTAGAATAACTTTGAAATCTTCAGTAGACACTTTTGAATCTTTTGAAAATTTTGAAAATTTGGATTGAAGATCAATTGTTGGTAAATTAGCCAATAATATTGGGAAATTAGCAGGTGTTAAAGTTTTCAGATTGTTTTGAGACAAGAATTTTTCAACTGCAGAAACATCGGAGTCAGAATTGACAGTTTTTTCCAATCTAGACAAAATTTCTATAAATTGTTTTGAATCTAATGAATCTAATGAGTTTGACTTTGATTTTGAAGTTGTCAAGTCAGATTCAAACAGTTTAAACATTCTAAATAATAAAGTAGACGAAGAAACAGAAGATTGTTCAATTTCCAATAGTTCAGTTGATAATTTTTGGAAATCAGCCTCAGTTATGTAACCTTTATTATCATGATCAGCAATGACATATAATAAACCAAAAGTATCGATTGGTAAAAAAGCAGAAGCTTTTGATAAATATTGTTGATCAGTTCTCTTATCGTTCAAAATACTTAAAAAATCTTTGAATTTCAAAACTTTTTCAGTGGTTCCCACATCAGAGTAGGATTGAGCATACTTATTGTAAATCTTGGTTAAAGATTGTTCGACTGTTAACACCATATTGTCTTCTTCTATTGGATAGCTGTCTAAGTTGTTATTGGATGAAGTAAAAGAAGATACCTTAACTGGGGCGGGAGCAAGGGAGGTGGAAGTTTGGGTAATCATGTAGTTTTATAGTATTTCAATAATCCAGTTTTCCAGTTTTCACTTGTGGAGAATCAGAGCCGAGTAGTTCGAAAAACAATATCCAAGTTAGTTTTATCCGCTATTCCAGCTAAACAGTTAGTTTTCCTTTGAATAAAAAATGAAACAGTCACTCGAGGGCAAACAGAATGATTTATATATCGGTTATTTTTGCTTTTGTCACCGTTATGCTCCATTTTTGTTTCATTTATGTTCCTCTTTTTCCTTGGTTTATCCTGCTTTCTCCTTACTCTGGTGGTATTTTTCAGTTGGCCCCACTGGTGCTAACAATCGGACCCCATCCGGTGCGTCCGGCCCACCCCTGTTCGGAGAGAATCGTGTGCCGGCCATGGGAGAACGGAGCTGCCCCTAACTGCTAGTCCAATCCGGTGTCGGGTCTTATCTACTCCCGCTACACTCTCCTATACCACTATTTCACTATTTTAGTATTTCACAATACTGTTTCCCATCAAACTGTTTGCTGGTTTGGCAAATGTCTTTCTTTCGTAAATCCACCCCTTCCCCAACATTCTTCGAACTTCTTCTACAGCCTTTGTTAGCCCCAACCAGCTCCACTGGAACAGGGCTTCCATGGAACACCCCGGGTTCGCAGAAAAACAAACGAGTAACGAGAAAAATCTGCGGTTACATGCCCTGGCCCCGTATAAATAGCTCACTGCACAGCCTTGCTCCCGGGGAGGAGGAGGAGGTAATGTGCACCCTTACGTAAGCCATTGGATGAGTCACCGGAATCATCGTTCGCTGATTCCCCAGATACGGCTTATCTCCTTGGTGAGGTCGTTAATTAAGAAAATTCCAAGATTGGAGGAAAGCTTAACCCGTAGACTTTAGGAATCGTTTACAACTACCTAAATAGCGGACCTTTTCCGACCCCCGACTATCGCTTCTTTCTTTGTTTACTTTAAAATATATCCATAATATTTATTATAGTATATCTACTATTTTTACATCCCGGCATTTACTCAGTTTTTAAAACTCCAATATTAAACGAATGAAATAAATAAAATGCAACTATAGAAAAGAATCAACTGTAAATAGTACGACAATATTATAACTCCAAAATGTCTTCAGTAACTGTCCCATATAATTCAACAACTAAATTTAATAATTTATCCAATTCATTTGTAATTGAATTTGTAACTAAATTGTATGTATATAATAAAACAAAATCTTCATTTGTTAAACTTTGTTTTTCAATATTAGTACCTCTTTTTCTAATTTCACTCAATTTAGCCAGCATTCTTTCCATTGCATGATCTGTTGAAGCTGGCTTACTAGTTAATGGGAATCCCAATCTCATTGCTGAGGCTAGCATATAAAATATTAAAAACACTCGGTTTTCCAATTCTAACATTTCAGGTTCAAGATTTTGTAAAACTGTAAATTCATTATAACTTAATTTCTTATCCACTTCAATAATTGAATTCATATTTTCAAAAGCATCCATTATTTTTGTAGTACTTTTTAAAATTTTATCATAAATTATACTTGGAAATGGACCTTTTAATCTAACTTCCATTGGTGCCTGCTTTAATAAAACTTCTAATTCAGCTAATATTGATTGATTCTTTAATCTATCTTTAATACCAACCAATGAATATTCGTTACTTTCATCAATCTTATAATTCAAAGGTCCACATCTCCATATGATACCCATTCTAAGCCATAGAATACATAAACCTTTTCTAATTCTTGACCTAGCACTCATTGGGAACAAAGTCATAGTAATGAAAATTGCCCAAATCACACCTAATGAAACACCCAAGTATCTATGCATTGCAATTTCTGTAATTATTGGTTCATCACCACCTTCATCATCATCCAAATCTCCATCTCTTCTAGACATTGTGTATGAATATAAAACTGTCAAATTATAAGTTAATAAAATGAATCTCCCAAATGCATTATTAGCAGGCCAATTCAAGATGATATCAAAACATGGTATAGAAATGAAAAATCCAGCTAATGCCATTAATAAAAAATTAGGGAAAAAAACTGTCCATACTAACCATGCTGCCAATGCACCTAAAAATGTCCCTAAAAATCTCCATTTAACGGTCATATTTGTACCTCCAACAGATTTATTCATGATGATACAGTAAGTAACTAAAACCCATTCACCTCTCCATTCACTAAAATAAAATCGAGTTTTGTCCCAATAAGCAAAAACTGCAATTGCCATTGCTCCTAAACCAACTCTAAATCCAAATTGAACATCCGCACTTCTAAATGTTTTAGCTAATTTCCATAATTTATAACCAAATTTTTCATTTGTTGTTGCTGGTTTATCAGTTAGTGAATTGTTTGCAGTATGTGGTCTGATTAATATTTCTTCTAGAGTTCTAGGATTAAATTCATCTTTCTTAATGGTTGAACTATTACGTTTCCAAATTTTCAAAAAATTGAATGTTTTCACATTGTCAGTTGAATTCAATTCATAATTTTTGATATTTTGTAAAATCTCCAAATAATCAGATAGTTCATTTGAAAATCGTAATAATAAAAAGGAGAAATTACCACAGCTTGCAGCAACATCTTCTTGATCAACTTTACCTTCAAAATCAGTTTCTTGTTTAAAAATATCTTGCCCATATAATCTTCCAATAGCCTTTGATTGACTTGAATTATATAAGTCAATTGCCATTTTTAAACTTGTTTGATATTGATCAACGAATTGTTCAACTTGGTTACTATGTGAATCAAATGGAATTCCATCTAATATTTGTCTCATAGTATAACAGAAAGATTTTGTTGGAGGACCTAAATGATATATAAATAAATCAAAAAGTTCCTTGGCATCTGAAACAGCTTGAGAATCATCTGATAATTCATCGCTTTCTTCATCATTTGATTCATCCAGAGTATTGTAAAGAGAACTACTTCTACTTAAATAACTAGGTAATGATCTAGCATCACTTGAATTAGTAGTATAATTCCCACCTTCACTTTCATTCAGTAGCTCCCATTTGAACTCAACTGATCTTTTTAAACCTGATAATGTAGAATGAAGCTTTTGGCAAGAATTAAACAATTGAGTAAAATGCCAATATTCCCATTCTTTACCATTAATCAATAATTCAAATTTAGCTTCTTCTAATGATCCTTTCATTGCTTGTAAATTTTTCTTTAATTTACCAATTAACTCGTCCATATCTGAAAGATCCAATAAATCTAATTTTAGAAATCCATTAGTAACTTTTCTCAAAGATGTTGAAACAATATCTGCATTCTCGTTTAACTTATTTTTTAATTTTTCAACACCACTTGTCGGCCATAAAAAATAACAAATGCCAGCAGATATACTACAACCTGTGGTGACAATTAAAAAAGTGGATGTAATTTTATTATAAGGAACAACACTACCATTAATACTACCTTCTTTAATAACACATGAAATAATCACAATTGCTGATAACGAGCAAGCGGTATTAAAAGTAGGTTTATTAACCCATTGCTTAGTAAATGAAACTAGTCCTAATGAAGTACAACACAATATCAAGTCAATTAGATGGCCAATTTCCTCATCTTCTTGATTATAAAATTTAGCGGAAATGGACATTAGTCCAATTGAAACAATGAATGCAAAAGTCAGTGATATCACAACAAACATTAAAGATTGAATCATTGATCCCTTAGATCTAGAAGCATGGAAATAAACAACAATTGTACAAACCAAGTGTTTTGAATCTGATACACCTAGTCCATCTGAAAAAAATGGTAAATAGACGGCAAGTGAAGCAATTAAATATGCAAAAGATGCTTTCAAAATTGCCTTGGTGAACTTGGAAGAAATGTACTTTACAAATGTATTCCATACCCCGAAACGATATGGAATATTTGTATTTATAGCAGGAGGTCGACCATTATTAAGATTAAGATCATCTGTATAGTCATCACCATCATCATCATTACCGTTACCCATTGTGGCCGCCATTTGTGTTTCATCCATTGTACCATCCCAGAAGGAATACATCCTTTGAAGTCTTTGACCAGTTTTAGCAACAATAACTGAACTTCGTCTATGAATACCAGGGCGGTTTGGTGATGTTGAACTTTGATTTCTAGATCGTTGTGCTGGTATGGCTTGTGAATTAAATATGGGAATTGCATTAGGTATATTACCTACAGCAAGTTCATCATACTCAGTTATAGGTAGTAGAGAAGCTGGATCACCTTCCTTTACTGCCATAGTTGAAGTTTTTTGAATGAAAATATATCTTTTAAATGTATGGTAGTAGAAGAAAACTCTCTTCAATTGTTAACCGCTATCGTAGCGCCACGCCTTTAGCCTCTCACCCCAGCGAGATAAGCGAAGAACAGATCAAAAAATTTATACTATTGCTATGTAAAATACTAAAAGACATTATAAATTACGGAGTATATACAAGTGGAGTTTAAGTTGACTTATTCATAATTGAGACCAATAACTTCTTCAAATATCTTTTGACATGGAACAGAAGCATTCATTCTAGCACAAAGTAAATATGCTCCGCTCAACTTTCTATGAAGTGAATATGTTTCTTCAGGAGGTGGAGTTAATCTTTCATTTAACATTAATCCAATATTACCTCTAACTCTGTCAGTTACTGTCTGGTTACTAAAATCATATGGCTTTCCTTCATTGTGACTAGGACTAAATGGTTCACCTAATGCCAAAATTGAATCAATATGAGCATTTTTCATGGCATCACTTTCTAATCCAGTCAAAAATCCCAATTTTTCTGAATATTCTCCAACCAATTTACGATCGTTATTAATAGAAGCTCTCAAACAGTTAACATAATTGATAACAAATTCATTACCAAATTCTCTACAAGCACCAAAGTCCAATAACTCAATTTTTTTAGTTGATGAATTGTATAAGAAATTAGCCCAGTTTGGGTCGCATTGCATGAATCTGAACTTATAAATTTCCATTAATGTTAACTTCATAACTTGAGAAGCAATCCAATTTTTAGTTTCCTTATCCCAATTTCCTTTGATTATTTCAGTACCTTTCATATGTTGCATTGTTAAAATATGCTCGTCACTTAAATCATGGTAAACTTTAGGAACATCGAATACTGGATCTTCTTTTAGTAATTCTGACATTCTGACTAAATTTGTAGCCTCTCTTAGGTAGTTACATTCCCATTTCAATTCAACT
This sequence comes from Ambrosiozyma oregonensis (nom. inval.), assembly GCA_003706315.3. Lineage (NCBI taxonomy): Eukaryota > Fungi > Ascomycota > Pichiomycetes > Pichiales > Pichiaceae > Ambrosiozyma > Ambrosiozyma oregonensis (nom. inval.). The sequence continues at coordinate 213,743 of PPKY03000004.1, forward strand.
CTTGCATTTGCAACACTTTTATCTAAAAATAAACCTGGAGGTAACATTCTTGAAGCAGTTAACAATGTCATAATATTATCTAAATCAGAATCAATGGAATCAGCGACTCCTGGATATTGAACTTTAACAACGACTTGATCTAATTCTTTTTTTGTAACAGCAGTATGGACTTGGCCAATTGAAGCGGCAGCAATTGGAACATCATTGAACGAAGCAAACAATCTTTTTCTCCATCCATCACCTAATTCAAATGAAATAGTTCTTTCTAATTGTGCAGCTGGCATATAATGGGCACTATTTTGGACCCTTAATAAAATCTTTTGAATTTCTGGTGGTAGAACGGCATTGTCTTGAAAAGATAGCATTTGACCAATCTTCAATGCTGCACCTCTCATTTGACTGAATTTTCTAGCCATTCTTTCAATATTTTTAGGACTCATAATCAGACTACCAAGGGTGGTTTGCTCACCCTTAGCATAAGACTTAGCACCTTCTTTCATTGCTTCAATACCAACACCTGCAGCTAGTGCACCATAATGAAATAATCTACTCAAACGAGAACTCGGAACTGCTGATTGAGAGAGTTCAAACTCTGGTTTTTCAGCTTCACCTATAACTTTTTTATCTTTTTTATCAGAATTTCTTAAGGATCTATAGGTATGAAATTCTCTCTTATTACTAATATCTGTCTTTTTTGGCGATGGTCTTTTGCTTGATTCAATAACGTCATTGTTCAATTTTTCAGAATGTTTAACACTTGTAGATTTTTGTCTAGCTAATTGAAATATGTCCACTTCTTCTCTATCTTTTGAACTTGTTATATTAAACTCATTGAATTCCCTATGATTGGCTTTAGCCTTAGCTTCTTCAGATTTATATTTAGCTTCTGTAAATAGTTCATCGTTTCCTTTTAAATTTGAAAGAATGGAACAATTTTCTTGAACTATGGAAGCACTCTCTTTAAGTACTTGTACACCACCACGGGCAACTAAATATGTTTGATATAAAGATCTAACACTCATAGATTGATATATGGAGTCAATGAAAGTTATTTATCTGCAAAATAATCATCACTGATAGACCCAATGTTTGATATAACATAACCTCAATCTCCAAGTTTAATTTCTCTCGCTCACGTCTTCACCATTGCCGACAACTGTTAGGAGATGTCCACTGGAGTTTGTCGATAAACATTTTAATTATGCAAAACTCTTCAAAACCAAAGTAAGCCAAAAAGCTGACTGATTTATTAAATATTGTAAAATATCCATAGGATCCTCAATTATAAATTATGAATTACATCTAGACAAATCTAATTTCCAGAAAAATTGAACACATATAAATAAATTAAAATAGATATGAGACATGCATTTACTTGAGTATCATTAAGAGTAATCATTCTCTCCTTCACCTAATAATAAAGCACGAGAAGCTAAAGGAATCATAACCTGACCAATTTTAGAATCATTGAATAGATTATCAACTATTTGATCTTGATCTTCTTTTAATTTTCCTTCAAAAATCTTATTGAAACCAAGTATATCATCATTACAAAACATATCAACTAAATCATTATCATCTCTAATATCACCATCGTCATCTAAAATATGTTCAAAATCATATTCAATATTTTGTAACATTGTAAATTTTTTAAAACTTGATTGATGTGAGTCTTTATTATTTTGGAAACTTTTAAAAATCGGAGATTTAATTTCGTACTTTGAAGGATCTTTCAATTCAATTAAAGTGATTTGTTTATCATTTTCAGGTTTAGTATCAAGCATTTTATTTAAAATTTCAATATCTCTTCTGTGTCTTTCTAAAATTAAAAACTCTAACAGTCTATCTTGTAATTTACTCGTTGTGGTCTGGATTAATTTCTTTCCACCATCAGGTGATTCTTCAATTCCTTTAAAAACCAAAGCACCATACTCTTCAGGTATGGCTTGAAAAATATCCAATCTCAAATTAATCAATTCAGGCTCATTTTGTTCTCTTGATTCTTTGATTCCTTTAAATAAAAAAATGTTATAATCCAATGGATAGTCTGGAACCAAACTTAATTTATCACTAATTTCTTGAGACAAATTAGTTAATTTTGGAGCTTTTTCAATGAACGACATTATTTGGCTTTATTCAATTGAAGTAATAAAACCAATATATTTATGGATTATCTGTGTCAAAATTACAGTTAATTGACTATAGTGAGGTTAAGGTTGATTGCTTCATTCCATGTATCATATACAGTACTGGATGCTCTTACCCCAGAAATATTGAGCCATGCACGATGTTCCTCTTCCCTTACTAACAGGAGCTCCAAATAAGTCATTTTTGGTAAATTTTTATTTGCTGTTTTCAATTCTTAATACTATGGGGTAGAATGAAATGATAACTGTCAAAATCCTATAGTCTTTTCTTTTTATAATTTTCCAAAGATTGAAGTGTTTTCTCTGGATTTTAGGAACTTCTTTATTACTGAATACGTACTGCAAAATAAGATATGCACAGCCAGTTAAACTCAAAGTTGCCAACTGAAAAAACGGTCTTTCACTTTCACAGATAGCACAAGTGGTAAAAGATATCTTTCATCTTTCCATCTTTCATCATCACACTCTTATTTTTATTATTACATATCAAATTTAAATACAAGTCAATATGGGTAATTTTGTTGTTGACTTATGGGAATCCGTGTTTCAACCAGGTACAACACCTGCTCTAATTATTGCCACACATTCTTCATTTGCATTACTTATGGTATCATTATTAACTATGATTTATTTAAGTAAAAGTATTCATTTTGTTAATTTAACAATTATTGCAGCATGTTTATGGGGTGCAGTTACTTGGTTTATAATTGAGATTGAAAAAGAAAAGGCAAAATTGAAATCAAATAATGAATTGATTAAAGAATCTACATCTTCAGATAATGCTATTGTTGATGATGAAAAGAAGAAAGCTACTGATTCTGAGCCTAAGAAACAGAAATAGAATGGATGATGAATCTTGTCTTGTTTCAGTAAACCCGGTCAGAAGTACTTTGTTTGGAGTCTTCGTGTGTCTAAACAGTATCTAGTCTTTACCTTTATTAGATTGATTTTGATGATGATCCTTTCGTTATTACTTGTATATTACTATTATTTATCATATATTTGGCTTTTCATTTTTTTTTTTTTCATTTAACTTTTAATTCAATTCATTGATGTTAAACAGATCAAGTTGAATGCTATTGAATTAAGCTCATAGGTAATCAATCAAATAATAAAGTATAATACAAGCTTTTGATTTTCTTCTTTAATTAATTTCAGTTCAGGAAATTCAGTTATGAAAAAAGAAAAGGAAAAAAACAATAAGGGGGGGAAAGCTCGGACTAACTTTAGTTTTAAATTTCCCGAGAAAATAATTATAACAGGCTTATCGCCAGGTAGATTGGATTGAGTTCGAGCAAAAACCAAAATTGTAGATATATGTATATAATATCATACAAAACCATTACCATAGTTATAAACTCACAAGTTCTAAAAGAAGATCAAATTCAGTTTTACTACAAATAATGAGCGGAAAGTTTCAACCAAAAACCCCAGTACAACTTGACCCACCAAAAGATGATCCGATAACTGTGGAAGAATTATCTAAATGTGACGGTATGCAATTTATTTCTACACTAATACAAGTCTAAAGAGGAAAGGGTGATAAAATTATTGAAAAAAAACCAGAAAATATCTTTTACAATAAATTATATACTAACTATTATGATATTCTTTGACCTAGGTGAACAATCAAATAAAATGTACATTGGAATCAAAAGGTTTGTGTTTGACGTCAGTAAGAATCAAGCAGCATATGGTGTTGGTAAAGGATATCATGTATTTGTTGGTCGAGATGCATCAAGAGCATTGGGAAAGTCAAGTTTAAAACCTGAAGATACGGATTTAAGTGTAAGTTGGGACTATTCCGAGTTGACCACTAGACAATTACAAGTTTTAGAAGATTGGTACACATTTTTCAGTAATAGATATAACATTGTTGGTAAAGTTGTTGATTTACCTGAACTACCTCCTTTAAAAGCATTGCAAGACCAGCAGAGGTAGGTGCTGATGATTGTTGATTGTACCTGTATAGTTGTTGCTTTTAATTCAAACTAATTTATTATTATTATTATTATTATTATTATTATCATTATCATCATCACTATATATATGAGATAAATGTTGTAATAGATCAGCGACGCGACGGATATTGCACACGTGACTGACATCGTCGCTCTCAGAAGCTTGTTTTTTGGTGAAGTGAAACGTAGAAAAAAAAAACAAGATGAAGACGCGGTAAGCAAGAAAACCGCGGTTTGGTTGAGCGGCGTTGTGCTCTGTTCCTGGAAAAAAAATAGGAACGGGGACAACGCTCGAAAATGAGACGGGTGCACGAGCTGGGCAACCGGCCACGCGTATTCGTAGATCACACGGGACCTGGCTCACTACAGCCGGTACCACGGGCCGAAGGTTATTGAACCCTTTTTCGCAGAACTGCAGTTGGGCAAAATCTGAGTTTTGATTTGACAACTAGCTTTAGCTTTGGCTTTGGAATTTTAGTGCTTGGTAAATTGTCAGCGTTTAAAATTTTTATATAGTTGACACTTGCAAAAAGCCCCAGCAGTAGATTATATGGAAGTAGCACCAAACTTCAACTTAGTATGTCGGGCCACAACAGGGTAAAGCTGGTTTTTCGCGGCCGGTCAGGGACAGGGACCAAAAGAAAATGAGAGGGCCCCCAGCCAAAGAGAGAGAGGCAAAGAGAATCAACCTGATTTTGAGTTCTCTTTCCTCTACTATTTCTTCAACGGTTTTCTTTTCTACCTTCTTTTAATTCAATTCCAACACACAAGCAAAATTGTCACTAGAATTGCTGCTTTTATATACATCCACCAATTCTTCTCCACTTTTTTTCTAATTTCAATTTGAACGTAGAAATACAACTTGTCTCTCTAGCGACATATTCTATAAGATTGGTTTTCTAAGATTTAAATTCTTTTCTTAAACACCCTTCACTCGTCAAAATAACAGATTCAACCTTTTTTAACCATGGATGCTGCAATGTCCGCAACGAATAAGAGGTCTCACAACTATGTTGTGGATGGCGTGGTTCAGAGTAATACAAACAGAGCATTGGGCCAATCTGCTTTTATAGACATAACAAAGGAAATCCCAGTGAATCAACAACAACTGCATCAACAACAACAACAACCCTACCCCCGCCAGCAAGGTTTTTACCCAAACCAACCACAACAAAATTTTTACCCTCCACAACAAGATATACGAGCTCAGATGTATGGGCGACAACAATTTTCTTATTCTCAACCAAACGTTGGAGATGGGCCTAACGGACTTCATACAATGTCGATGACATCTCAAAGAACTCCTTTTAATGGTATCCCAAATGGTAATTCAAATAGTTCAAGAAGTAACTCATTAGTCTCTTCAGCTTCTCATATGAATAGTTTTTTAAAAAAACGATTCCGTAGAAGTGGTGGTGGATCATCTGGTATTGACGATGATGAAAAAGAAGAAAAGGGTACAGACTTCAATTTAGTTGACGACACGCATATTTCATTTGATGATTTACAACATATCAGAGGTGGTGGTAGATACGGCTCCTCTCAAGTTGATACTGCTCCTTATATTCCAACCTTATCTTCAAAACCGAAAGGTCCAAAGGGCCAATTATCCAATCCGCAATATAGAAAGCAAAAGATGGCGGAGAGAAAATTAATGGCTGCACAAAGCTCTGCTTTACCTCCAAATGGGCCAAGGGCAATGAGCTTACAAAGTAGCTATCAATATGGCCAAGGTAATCCAAGAACAATGTCGATGCAGTCTGCAGGTGGTTATAGTAGAGATCCTAGAGCTATGTCAATGCAAGGTAGACCTCCTTTTGGAAATCCTACTCAAGTCCCGGTTGCTTACCCACAGCAACAAGGCCCAATTGGTGGTGCAAATCAAATGTTCCATCAAGGCCTAATTGGTTCTCATATGTATCAACAAGGACAAATGGGATCACAAAGCTCAAACATAAATACAAATGGTATTCCAATGAAGATGAACAATAGATATAGTGGTCCTGCATCAGTTGGTCAAGTAAAGCCTCCTGGCAGTCCGCAATTGAATAGAAATTCACCAAGAATGGGGCAACCTCAACAACAGTTTTATCCTGGGCCAAATCCCCAAATGGGTGGCCTTAATAATTCGAGAAATTTTGCTCCTCAACCCCACTTACAGAGTCAAGGTGGTCCTGGCGGTCCTGGCAATGGCCAAGGTAGATATCAACAATTTCAACCAATTCAAGAAACCCCTGATCAACAGTCACAACGATCACAGCATTCTCGTCAATCATTAGAGAACTCATCTCACGGTTCTGGTCATCCTTATCAAAATCAGACTGGGTTAAATATGCCAGTTCCTCAACAACAACTTTCTGACGCCCGCCTATCAGTCTCATCTAATAATACCAAATCAGCGGAACAAGGCAATTCTCAAGGTCCATTGGGTAGTGCTTCCTCTTTGAACAGTTCTGAAATACAACCACAATTTCAAGGGGATGAAGGACCACAGCATAATAGAATGGCTAGAAAAGCACCACCTTCTAACTCTCTCCAGCATTCCAATTCTGTCTCAAAAAGAAAGCTTAATCGTTATGTGTTTAATGATAGTGATAATGAAGATGATGATCTTCCTATTCGTGAAGAAAATATACTGGAAACTCAACTGGCTGACACTGTTCCAACGGTTTCATTGACATTATCGAATGCACGTGAGAATGAAGCTAAGCAAGTTCCATTAGAAACTGTTTGTTTGGACAAAACATATAAAGATCCCTCGTTATCAACTATCTCATCAGAAGAAGTATCAAATAAATATGTTGATAAAGTTGGAGGACAAAACCAGTACGTTGCTTCCAATAATAATGAGAGAAAACTCAACAATTCTTCAAAATCTGATTTAGATGATTTGAATTCCGTCAACAAAGTGGTTCCATCTATTCCTGCATCCACATCATGTGAAGACTTTAACAAGGGTTCCAAAAGAAATGTTGACAAGACTTTATCAATGTACTCTGCTACTTCCTCGGTTGATGATATACATTATAACAATGATAGTACCAAGCAAGTCTATCAACTAGCAGCTAATGGTCAATCAGACGTTTTTTTAACAGCAAACGAGTTACTTGATCCTGACCAAGATATTAATTATGAAGAATCTTCCCATCTTAGTGATTTCCAATCCATTGATGCAACTCCAAAAGGTCATCATCCTCCAACATTTTATTCTTCTGACCAAAATCAAAGTGAAGGTACTTTGAAGCTTGGAGGTGCTTCGCCAGTTACTCCATCACTCTCAAAGTATAATCAAATAGAGGCACCACCAAATTTGGAGAATAACTCTCGTTCTTTTTCATTCAATGATTCATTTGATGATACTTATAACTCGATTGGAAAAACTCCAGAAAATACTTTAATTCAAGATAGTGATGATAATAAGGTTACAGATTCTTTTTCAAATGTTGGTAAATCAAGAGATAATGATCCTGTTGTGTTAGCTACTACTAATTCTGATTTTGAGTCTCATCAAGGCACACCATCACCTCAACATTCTGTATATGATATTAATTCTTCCAAGTCTGGTAAGAAGAACTCGGTTATGGATTTAGTTGCTCAACTGAATAAGAAGTCTTCAGTTGAAGAATTTGGTAAATTAATCAAGCAACCTTCAAGTGATAGCTTCAGTAGTGGTTATGGTAAGCTGAGAAAAACTTCTACCACTGGTAGCTTAAAAAAATCAATAAACTCTAATACTCAAACTGATGATCAGTTTAGTAAATCTGGCAATGATACTCTAGCTGATGATAACGTTGGTAAATTGAAGAATAGTTCAATGAATCAAAGTGTCTTGGAGTTAGGTTCAAACAAGGCTCCTAGTACTAAAGATGAGTATAATAGATTGTCTTCTACAACTAACAATGAACTAGAAAAGGTTGGTACAGATGATAATGAGTTCGTAAAATCACACAAAAAGACCTCTACCCTTGAAAGTCTTGCAAGTTACAAAGACACTGATTCTCCGTTGCCTCACGTTCCAATGAAGCATTTTGATCCGATTCCTGATCCTATATTTGATACTGTTTCAACAAAAGAAGTTGAAAATACTTCAAGATCAGATGTTACTACTGGTAATGGGTATTTAGATATTGAGACTTTAACAAGTCCACGTTTGGTTAATGATGAGTTTAATGAGCGTGAAGCAAATAATGAAAGAGGTAACACTCAAAATGATGATTTATTTATGGAAACTGATGAAAAAAGTAAAGAAATCACTAATGACGAACCTTCCCATGATTTATCTGCTGATGATTCATTTGATAATAAATTCCATGAAAGAGAATTACCTACATATACATATGAATCCAAACCTCAACCTGAGATTCCGGAAGAAAAAGCTATAAGTAATCCAGTTTTTGAATCTGACTCCTCATTTAATGATACACATGACAGTAGTAACTATGTTAATGATTCTAGTCTTCCAAGAAAGCTGAACAATGAAAAGTTTCGTCCAGTAGTTAAGGATACATCTGATGCCCTATCCATTCCTCCATTACCAAATTCAAAGTTCAACCAATCTATTCACGATTCATTAACTGAAACAATGAAGCAACAAAAGGATAATACCATGATCCCATCTCTTCCTTCGACTAACAATTTTAAGTCTATATATTCTGGTTCTCCTCAATTACGTAATGATGGCTCATCTCATGAATATCAGTTGAATAGTGCTGCTGCAACTCCAGAGATTTATAAGGGCTCTTTTCCAACTGACAAATCTGAGCAAAGACCATATATTTCGTCAAGTGCATTATCACCAACTAATTTAATGAAGATTTCTCATGCTTCTGATAATTCTGTTTCTTCAAGAAGAAAGCCTCCACCAATTGATACTTCAAGTCCAGTCGTTAAAGAAGCTGGACCTGGGTTTAGTACACCAACTGCCTTCACCACTCCAGTCAATGCTCCTGAACCTGGTTTCGATAAATCATTTTCTTCTTTTGGTAGTGATTCAAAGGGCCCTGAAAGTGGTCATTTTCCTAAAAAGAGTCATTTATTTGGTTTTAATAGATCAACTTCTTCTCAAGAAACTGCAGATGTCATTCATGATGAAGAATCGAATGGTTCAATGTTCAATAAACTAACCAAGAAAAATAGAAGCAATAGCGTAGCCAGTGATCCATCAACATCACCAAAACTTGGTAAGAAGAAAGCTGCGGCTGGTGGCTTTTTGAAGAAATTGGGAATAAAAAATACTTACCTAAACTATCCTGGCAGATCTGATGAAGTTGACTCTACAAGTGGTAATAATGTTGAATCAACTGGTTCTCATGGACTTTTCAGCTCTTCTGGTAGTACCAAACGTTCTAATTTTTTCAAACCTTCAAACTTAACTTTTAAAAAGAAGGAAGATGAAGCTCCTCCTGTTCCTGAGAAATCATTGCCTGTCACACCATCTTCCGTGGATGATGCTCTTTATAATTATAGATTAACAATTAGTTTGCCCAATGGTGAAAGTGAAAATGATGATGTCAGATTTAGTAAAATTGTTGATATGAATCAAGTCATAGAGGAAGAGCCTAGCAATTCTAAGAAGAGTAAGGATGATAGTGTTCCTAAGCTCAATTCTTTCCCTAAAAAGCCTTCCGCTTTAGGTATCACGACAACACAGTTGAAATTGAATGATGATTCCAATGAGTCGTTTGACTTTGGTGCTTCTAGTCCGACTGGTGGTAGATCTTCTTTTGCTGCTGGATTAAGCTCAGCTCTTGAAGAACAGGTTTTCCATTCAAGATCTGGTAATATTAGTAAGGAACAGGTATTTGATAATCCATTGATTGGTACTGATAAGTTAACAAAAGATTCGATATCAGGTCCAGTTGTTAAGGATATTTCAAATGATGATACCCCAATTGTTAATGACTATGCGAGAGATGCAAATGCTACACCAAAAGTGAATCAATCTTCGTCTTCTTGGTCTAAAGATATCACTACAAATACTGATACCCCAAAAGCAAGTTTTACTAGAAATATTTCAAGCATTTTCAATTCAGATCCATTTAAAAATCCTAAATCATCCGAAACTCAATCTCAATCTATTGTGCAATCTTCTGAAAGGTCTGTTTCGATTTCTACTGCTAAAAAGTATAATGCTGGTACTGTTGATGCTGTTGATACAACTATTGATGCTAAGAACCCTACTGGTAAAACGTTAACCGAGGTTGATAATTCTAATTATATTGAGAGATCTTCTTTGAACGTCTATAAAGATGATAATTCGATTACTCCAGTTAATAATAGTAGATGTACTTCTCAAAAAGCTATAGCTTCTTCCCCAACTTTGCAGAGGGTTTTTACTCCGGAACAATTAGGTATGCTACATGCTAACTCACAGTTGCTAAATGAATTGCAAATCGTTTCTAATGAATTAGCTGAATCAATTAGTAGAGAAATGAAATTAGAAGATCATATCAGAACCAAAAAATTGATTCAAGCTTCTGTTATTGATAGCTCTCATAGAGCTGGAGAAATCTCAAAGTTGGCTTCTGAGTTAGTTAATGAAAGAAAGAAAAGACGAACAGCAGAAGAATTACTTTTACGTCAATCTAGTGGTTCTGGTACCGGAGTTGAAGATAATCAATTAAGAGAGTTATCGTATGAAAATTCTGGATTGAAAAATCAAATTACTGATATGAAAGATACTTTACAGCTACATAGATCGACAGTTGATATGTTAAGAATTGAAAATGATGAATTGAAGGAAAAGTTTGATAGTTTAAGTGCATCTTATAAATCATTGACCAATGAGACTATACCAGAGCTTAAGAACCAATTAGAAATTTTAGAGTTCACTGCATCTTACGAACATCCTAAAGAAGATTATGATATATTGTTCAAAGAAAATGAGCAGTTAAAGAAGAGATTATCTGAAAGTGATGATATTATTGATTTGCAAGAACAAAAGGATTCCTTACGTGAAGCTTTGAAGAATCTTAAACAGCAAAGAGAGTCTGAAGCCAGAGTTGCAGGTGATAAGATTAAATCCTTAGAAGCCAAGATTCATAAGTTGACTAATTCTAATTCTAAATTTTAATTAACATATTGATACATCTGTAGTATGTTTGCTACTACCTACATTACATTTTTTTGTAATTTATTGCATTGTTTGAATTTGTGTATTTTTTACGGTTGTTTCCATTATTGTTTTTTTTTTTTTTAACTAACGATTTATTTTTATTTGTTATTGATTTCATAATTAATTTGCACATAATTTTGTTTTACTTTTTCCAACTTTTTGTTTTTTATTTTTAAAATTTTTGTTTTGTACCCTTGTTATTATTTCCTAACTGTCTTTTTATTATGCCCTTATTGTTATTAAAACTTTTGTTCAATTGTTAATTATTGTTTGTATAATATAGTTTTATTTACCTTATTCTCTATATAAGTTGAAGTTCAACTCGATTTCAGTAAAAGTTGAATTTAGCGAGAAATATAAAATTAATTTAGAAAATAAGTCTTTGTAAATGGATGGCTAAACCTTTTTTCAGTTTAGCCTTCAGTAAACATTCTTTGATTATCAATTGTCCTTATGTCTGAAGAAAACTCAAGAAAAAGAGCTCATGAGTCAGATGATGAGTATCAACCTCAAGTTGGTGGTAATTTAGGTGGACAACCTCAACACCAAGAACAACAAGAATTCACACAATGGTCATCAAAAAGACTCAGAGCTCCACAATTATCTAGAGCAACTGAATTAGCTAAGAATATTTGTCAAGATATTTGTAAGTTAGGAGATTATCCTCCTGAATTGGCTAGAGATATTGATTATATTTCCAACCCAATTGCCAATGAATTTAATCAAGATATGATTGATGATGATTTTAAGAATTCAGTCTTAGATTATCTTTATTCAATGATAATTGAACATCCTCATAAAATCAATATTATTGCTGGTTTAGTTCAAGCTTGTAATGCAAAGTCAGGTAAAGTTGGTTCATATGTTATTGATTATTTACAATTTAAATCTCAAAGCATTTTGGATAGTTTGAAATTGAGTAATTCTGAAAAGATTGAAAAATCAGAAACAGAAGTTGAATTTGGTGGATCTGAAGAAGCTGGAAAATTTACTAGATTAAAGTTAATTTTAAGATTTTTTGCAACATTAACACCAATTTTAGATAATTTAGATTCAATTATTACAATTTTTCAACAATTTTTAAATCTTGCAATTGAATTACAAAATTCCAATGAATATAGATCACCATTAGGTGAATTAATTTATTTTGAAACACTATTATCTATTCCATATATTTGGACAAGTGACAAAGAAGATTCAGTTTTGAAAGTTAAATGTGATGAGTTAATTGAATTAGCAAAATCTTTTAATATCAAAGAAGCTAAATTTCCTTCAAAAATATTTCAACATTTCCAATCTACAAACTCAAGTTATTTACCTTATGAACCTAAAAATATAGTTCATTTGATTTTGCCAGCTGTTGAAAAATTGGAAAATAGTTCATTGTTTTTAGATGTTAATTTGTTAATTAAACCTTATATTGAAGAAGCTTTAAAATCTCAATCTCAATATCAATCTCAACAACAAGAGGGTGAAGAAAATATTGAAATGGGTGAAGATAAATTGGTTCCAAAACATTCATTACCACAATTTAATTTCCCTTCATTAGAAGATTTTCAAAAAATTGAAAAATTAGATGGTGGTAAAGATATTATTGGAAATGTTGATTCATTATGGACTTATCCAAGATTTAATTTAGAAATTTTTTCTTTATCAGGATATGGATTTAGTACTGTTCCACCAATTGATAGTTATACATCATTACTTTTAAAAGATGTTATTGAAGATTTAGTTCAAAATATGGAATTCAATAGAGTTACTGTATCAAGACAAATTTTAATTTTACATTTTTTCTTTAATGAGAAATTATTTGCTAAACCCAATTCATCAATTGATAAACTTACTATTGTTAATGATTTGGCTAGCGGAGTTGATTTAATTAAAGATTTAGAAGAAAATGAAGATATACCAGAAAGTATGAAGACTTCGATGATTACATCAGCAAAACATATTCAGAGGGAATTTGATGAAGGATACAAATCAACTTGGAAAATGGAAGAAATTGTTGCAGAAACGATTTTAAATTTAATGTTTAATTTACCAGAAACAATCATACCAAACATGTATTATGAAACATTATTAGCCGATACATGTGGACGTGATTGGGCAATTATGAGAAGATCAGAAGATTCTAATGAAAAAGTTACATTTGCCAAAGTTTTAGGTGGAGCAATTAGATATTTTTACAAATATATTAAATATTTAAATTTTGAATTAAGAATGAAATTTGTTGATTGGATGACATTACAATTAAGTAATTTCAATTTTGATTGGGCGTGGAATGATTGGGTTAAAGATTTAAAAGAATTAGAAGGATCAAATTATCATCCAACAATTCAATTTATTAAAAATGTTATATCAAAAGAAATTAGAATTTCAACACCGGGCAGCATTAAAACTACATTACCTGTTGAATTTTATAAATTTATAAGATTATCATTAATGAATAAAGATGAAGTTTCATTATATGATAGACAATTTTTTGGAGAAAAATTATCAAATTCAGCATCTGAATCAAATTATTTAATTGAAGAAAATATTGAAGAAGTTGGATCAGATGCAGGTAATGCAGAGATTTATCATATTGTTGATCAATATTTATTTAATAATCAAGATCATGAATATCATGAATTATGTCATTTAATTTATACCAATATTCAAGAAGGTGATTCGATGCAAGAATTTAATAATTTAATTTTTAATTTAAAAGAAAAAATTGAACTTGATTTAAATAATGGATCTGAGAAAATTGTTGAAAATTTAAATAAATATATCGTTACATTAGTTGCACAATCAATTTGTATTATTGGATCTAGATCATTATCGGTCATTGAAGGTGGTGCATTAGAATTATGTGGTGGTAAATTAGGTAAAGTTTTAGGAATGAAGAATATTGAAGGAGAATCAGAAGGAGAAGAAGTTATTGAAAATGATCAATTTATTGAAGTTAATGAAGAAGAAATTTCATTAAGACAAGCATGGTTAATTGAAGGTGTTTTAAGATTATGGAATAATGAGCCAAGAATTGGTTTTTTGATTTTAGAAAAAATGAGAAATAAAGGATTTTTAAAATCTTATCAATTATTAGAATATTTATTTAAAAACAATGAGAATTTAATTGCAGTTAATGAATACTATGGCTGTGATTTATTAGATAGATTGTTTAAATATGAATTAAAGAAAAATGATGATGATGTTGATAAAGATAAATTATTGAATAGCTTCAATGAATGTGTTGTGAATAACATTAATTTATTTATTTCAAAACTTGAAATTGAAACTGAAATTAATTTTAATGATGATTTTACAACTGAATTAACAATTAATCAAGATCTAGAAATTAAATGGGGATTAAAGAATTTATTACAACTTTTAGAAATGTATTTAAGACATTATAAAAATGATTTAAAAATTGATAATTTGAAATTAATTATTAATGATCAAATTAAAATTGATCAAGTTAAAAGTTATTTACTTAAGATTGTTAGTGATTATGAAAGTTTATAATTTTGTTTATAATTTTGTTTTTGTTTTTGTTTAAACTATATAATGTATATTAAAAAAAATTATTGAATTTAATATTATTAGAAAGCCTCTTAAAGCCCTTTTTTAGTTGGTTGCTTCTCATTATATAAAAGATTAGAATTACAATTATTATAGGTATTAAAAGATATAAATAGATATCGTCTTACTGCGCCTCTTATGTGGAGCAGTAGATAAAATTTAAAAATGTGGAATGTGGCAAAGCAGTTGGTCTAGATTTTTAATTTTAAAGTTAAAAGGCGGTCTATTGAGGTTTCTACAAAGAAATTGAAAAATAAAATAATAAAGTTTCTATGAATAATATGAAAACCAATACTAATACTAATAAGGAAAAGAAATTTTGGTTGGATCAATAGAATAGATCAATCATTCCCCAATTGGGCATTGATCCAGCAAGCACGAATCAAGGAGTCGCATGAAAAGAAAAGACATAAAGACATACAAGGCGACGCAGTACTAGTTACAATAGATTACAAAGAAATAGAAATAGAAGTAAAATTATAATTTCTATCATATTGCTTGTTTCACATATAGGTAAATTATGACTTACACTTGCCTTACACTCTTGTTAATTCTTTGGTTGAATAAAAATTTGGAAACTTGTAAAATTGTAAAAAAGTGAAAATTTATTTGTATAAGCCAACCTGGCCTATTCTTATTAACGTAAGCCCCCCTATTGATCTACGCCGCTGGCCGTCCCAGATCAATAGTGCTGCGCATGAAAAAAAAAAAAAAAAAAATAACAAACGCGCTGGCTATATTTATCTACCGCGCCTCCCCTCCTCCCTCCTACCGGGCCAGCCGGTGAGCACACTAGACACCCTCTGGCACAACAGGCAGAGCGCGTGGCTTTTTCTTTTTTGCCCCCCTTGTTTCGTGTCAATCTAATCCAAATTCAAATCTCAGTCTCCGTCCCGTCTCAATTCAGTGTCTCTCAATTCTCAATTCTTATTTCTTATTTCTTATTTCTCTTGATTTTTACTCTTCTTCATTCTTTCTCTTCCTTTTTCTTTTCCTTTTACTCTCTCTCTCCTAAGTCTTAAATCAACAATCTCTTACTTCAAGTGAAAGTTGTTGTATAATATTCATCTTTATTCTTTCTCCTTAAAGCTCCAGTCTTCACATTTCGCTGATTCAGAGTAGATCAAAGGAAAGACATTGGATTAAATCACCCACTGTTTCACTTAATATTCCCCTTTCCCTTTATTACAAATAGTTTATTACAACTGTCCATTCGCTTCCTTACTTTTTTCTTTCATACTTAGTTTAACTTAGTATTGCGTGTTTGATATCAAAGGTATGTCCATTCTCATTCCCATTACAATTCTTTCTTCACTTATCCGGTGTAGGCAATTTGAATTTTGAGTGTGCCTAAAAATAACGTCGATGAAATATTTATTTCAACCCTTTTTATCTGTCACCCTCACTATCAGAAAATGTCTTCCCATACATATATTTCTTTTATTTTCCATTTACTGTTCTTTAAATTTTCTTAAATACTAACTTTTTTTTTCATCTCATTTTCTGCTAATTATAGATGTCTTACAACGATAATTACGACCCTAATAGGGTTGCCGGTCAGCAACAACAAGGTGCTGGCACTAATGGTGGTGCTCAACAACAGGGTTATTATAATGATGGTTACAACCAATCTGAGGAAAATTTTAATCAACAACATCAAGGTCAACCTCAAGGCTCTCAAGAATATTATGATCAACAAGATCCTTATTACCAACAAGGTCAAGGTGCTGCTGGTTATGATCAAGGTTACGATCAACAAGAATTTTATCAACAAGGTGGCTATGATCAACAATATTCTTCTGATCCAAATCTTAATCAACAAGGTTACTATGATCAACCAGGTTCAAGAGATCCTGAAGCTTACTCCGATTTTTCTTATGGTCCAGGTGGTGTTCCAGGTACTCCTTATGAAGGTTATGGTACTCAATACACTCCTTCTCAAATGAGTTATGGTGGACCAAGATCATCAGGTGCTTCAACTCCAATCTATGGTGCTGGTCCTTATGATCAATCTGCTATGGTTGCTTTACCAACAGATCCCTATCCTGCCTGGTCTGCTGATAATCAAGCTCCAGTTACCATTGAACAAATTGAAGATGTTTTTATTGATTTAACAAATAAATTTGGTTTCCAAAGAGATTCAATGAGAAATGTTTTTGATTATTTTATGACTATGTTGGATTCAAGAGCTTCGAGAATGTCTCCAGCTCAAGCTTTATTATCTTTACATGCTGATTATATTGGTGGTGAAACTGCTAATTATAAAAAATGGTATTTTGCCGCCCAATTAGATTTAGATGATGAAGTTGGATTTAAAAATTTAAATCTTGGTAAAATTTCAAGAAAAGCTAGAAAAGCTAAAAAGAAATCAAAGAAGGCCAGAAAAGCCATGGAAGAAAATGGTGAAGATACTGAAAGAACATTAAATGAATTAGAGGGTGATAACTCTTTAGATGCTGCTGATTACAGATGGAAAACTAAAATGAATGCGTTATCCCCTATAGAAAAGGTTAGACATATTGCTTTATATTTATTACTTTGGGGTGAAGCAAATCAAGTTAGATTTACTCCTGAAGCTATCTGTTTTATTTACAAATGTGCTAATGATTATTTAGAATCTGATGCTTGTCAACAAAGAACAGATCCAGTTCCAGAAGGTGATTATTTGAATAGAATCATTACTCCAATTTATAGATTCATTAGAGGACAAGTCTATGAAGTCTTAGATGGTCGTTATGTTAAGAGAGAAAGAGATCATAATAAAGTTATTGGTTATGATGATATCAATCAATTATTCTGGTATCCAGAAGGTATTTCAAGAATTGTTTTTGAAGATGGTTCAAGATTAGTTGATTTGAATCCAGAAGAAAGATATTTCAAATTAGGTGAAGTTGAATGGAATAATGTTTTCTTTAAAACTTTTAAAGAAATAAGAACTTGGTTACATGTTATTACCAATTTCTCTAGAATTTGGATTATGCATATTCCAATTTATTTCATGTATTGTGCTTACAATTCCCCAACTATTTATACTCATAATTATGTTCAAGTTTTAAATAATCAACCTTTATCTTCTTCAAGATGGGCTGCCGCTGCTTTAGGTGGTACCATTGCTTCTGCTTTGAATATTCTTGCTACTTTATTTGAATGGATGTTTGTTCCAAGATTATGGGCTGGGGCTCAACATTTGACTAGAAGATTAATGTTTTTACTTTTAATTTTAGGTATTAATTTAGCTCCTGTTATTTTCGTCTTTGCTTGGGCTGGTTTAACTACTGAATCCAAGGCTGCTAAAGTTGTTTCTGTCGTTTCCTTCTTTATTGCCATTGCCACCATTGTTTTCTTTGCCTCCATGCCATTAGGTGGTTTATTCACTTCTTATATGAAGAAATCAACTAGAAGATATGTTTCATCACAAACTTTCACTGCATCCTATAATAAATTGGAAGGTTTAGATATGTATTTATCTTGGTTCTTATGGTTTGTTGTTTTCCTTGCTAAGTTTGTTGAATCTTATTTCTTTTTGATTTTATCCATTAGAGATCCTGTTAGAAATTTGTCAACAATGACAATGAGATGTATTGGTGAAAAATGGTATAATAATGTTGTCTGTAAACAACAAGCTAGAATCACTTTGGGCTTAATGTATGGTACTGATTTACTATTGTTCTTCTTAGATACTTATATGTGGTACATTTTAGTTAACTGTGTTTTCTCTGTTGGTAGATCGTTCTACTTGGGTATTTCTATTCTAACTCCATGGAGAAATATTTTTACAAGACTGCCAAAGAGAATTTATTCAAAGGTTTTAGCTACTACTGATATGGAAATTAAATATAAGCCAAAGGTTTTAATTTCTCAAGTTTGGAATGCTATTGTTATTTCTATGTATAGAGAACATTTGTTAGCTATTGACCATGTTCAAAAGTTATTATATCATCAAGTTCCATCAGAAATTGAAGGTAAGAGAACTCTAAGAGCTCCAACTTTCTTTATTTCTCAAGATGATAACAATTTTGCCACTGAATTCTTCCCTAAAGATTCTGAAGCTGAAAGACGTATCTCTTTCTTTGCTCAATCTTTAGCTACTCCAATTCCTGAACCATTACCTGTCGATAACATGCCAACTTTTACTGTTTTCACTCCTCATTATTCCGAAAAGATTTTATTATCATTAAGAGAAATTATTAGAGAAGATGATCAATTTTCAAGAGTTACTTTATTAGAATATTTGAAACAATTACATCCAGTCGAATGGGAATGTTTTGTTAAAGATACCAAGATTTTAGCTGAAGAAACTGCTGCATTTGAAAATGGCGAAGAAAAAGAAGAAGATCAAATGAAACAAGATATCGATGATTTACCATTCTACTGTATTGGATTCAAATCTGCTGCTCCTGAGTATACTTTAAGAACAAGAATTTGGGCTTCATTAAGATCCCAAACTTTATACAGAACTGTTTCTGGTTTCATGAATTATGCAAGAGCTATCAAATTGTTATACAGAGTTGAAAACCCTGAAATTGTTCAAATGTTCGGTGGTAATGCCGAAGGTTTAGAAAGAGAATTAGAAAGAATGGCTAGAAGAAAATTCAAGTTTGTTGTTTCTATGCAAAGATTAACTAAATTCAAACCTGAAGAATTAGAAAATGCTGAATTTTTATTACGTGCTTACCCTGATCTACAAATTGCTTACTTGGATGAAGAACCTCCATTAAATGAAGGTGAAGAACCAAGAATTTTCTCTGCTTTAATTGATGGTCATTGTGAAATCATGGAAAATGGTAGAAGAAGACCTAAGTTTAGAGTTCAATTATCTGGTAATCCAATTTTAGGTGATGGTAAATCTGATAATCAAAATCATGCTATTATTTTCACCAGAGGTGAATATTTGGAAGTCATTGATGCCAATCAAGATAATTATTTGGAAGAATGTTTAAAGATTAGATCTGTTTTAGCTGAATTCGAAGAGTTAAATATTGAACATGTTAATCCTTATGCACCAGGTTTGAAATCTGATGCTAGTAAGGTTAGTCATCCTGTTGCAATTGTTGGTGCTAGAGAATATATTTTCTCTGAAAACTCTGGTATTTTAGGTGATTTAGCTGCTGGTAAGGAACAAACTTTCGGTACTTTATTTGCTAGAACCCTAGCTCAAATTGGAGGTAAATTACATTATGGTCATCCTGATTTTATGAATGTTATTTTCATGCTTACAAGAGGTGGTATTTCTAAAGCTCAAAAAGGTTTACATTTGAATGAAGATATTTATGCTGGTATGACTGCTCTATGTAGAGGTGGTAGAATCAAGCATTGTGAATATTTCCAATGTGGTAAAGGTAGAGATTTAGGTTTTGGTTCTATTTTGAATTTCACTACTAAAATTGGTGCTGGTATGGGTGAACAAATGTTATCCAGAGAATATTATTACTTAGGTACTCAATTACCCCTGGATAGATTCTTATCTTTCTACTATGCCCATTTAGGTTTCCATATTAATAACTTGTTCATTCACATGTCTTTACAAATGTTTATGCTAACTTTAGTTAACATTAACTCTTTAGCTCATGAATCTATTATTTGTATATACAACAAGAATAAGCCAATTACTGATATTCTATATCCATTAGGTTGTTATCAATTAATGCCAACCATTGATTGGATTAGACGTTATACTTTATCTATTTTCATTGTTTTCTTCATTTCTTTTATCCCATTATTAGTTCAAGAATTGATTGAAAGAGGTGTCTGGAAGTGTGCTTACAGATTCTGTAGACATTTCATGTCTTTATCTCCATTGTTTGAAGTTTTCGTTGCTCAAATTTATGCTATTTCCTTATTAAATGATGTTACAGTTGGTGGTGCTAGATATATTTCAACTGGTAGAGGTTTTGCCACTGCTAGAATTCCATTCTCTGTTTTATATTCTAGATTTGCTGATTCTACCATTTATGTTGGTGCTAGATGTGTTATTATGGTTTTGTTTGGTACTGTTGCACATTGGCAAGCCCCATTATTATGGTTTTGGGCCATTATTGTCGCACTGATCTTTTCTCCATTTATCTTCAACCCACATCAATTTGCTTGGGAAGATTACTTTATTGATTACAGAGATTTCATTAGATGGTTATCTAGAGGTAACACTAAATGGCATAGAAATTCTTGGATTGGTTACGTTAGATTATCAAGATCTAGAGTTACTGGTTTCAAGAGACGTGTCATTGGTGATGATTCTGAAAAAGCTGCTGGTGATGCTGCAAGAGCCCATAGATCCAACGTGTTTATGGGTGATACTTTCCCATGTATGGTCTATACTGCTGGTTGTTTCGTTGCTTATACTTTCATCAATGCTCAAACGGGTGTCACTGCTGATGTCACCGTTGTTAACTCTGTTTTAAGATTGGTTATTTGTGCTTTAGCTCCAATTGCTATTGACTGTGGTGTCTTATTCTTCTGTTCTGCTATGGCTTGTTGTTCAGGTCCATTATTGGGTTTATGTTGTAAGAAGACTGGTGCTGTTATGGCTGGTGTTGCCCATGGTATTGCTGTTGTTGTTCATATTGTCTTTTTCATTCTTATGTGGTTTGCCGAAGGTTTCAATTTCGCTAAGATGTTGATTGGTTTAATTACCATGATATACATTCAAAGATTGATTTTCAAAATTTTAACTTTACTCTGCTTAACTAGAGAATTCAAGAATGATCATGCTAATGTTGCTTTCTGGACTGGTAAATGGTATGGTTCTGGTTTAGGTGGATCTGCTTGGTCTCAGCCTGCTAGAGAATTTGTTGCTAAGATTATTGAATTATCTCAATTTGCTGGTGATTTCGTTTTAGGTCACTTCATTTTATTCTGTCAATTCCCTATTTTATTAATTCCATTAGTTGATAGATGGCACTCATTAATGTTGTTCTGGCTGAAACCAAACAGACAGATTAGACCTCCAATTTATTCATTGAAGCAAGCTAGATTAAGAAAGAGAATGGTTAGAAAGTACGCTACTTTATATGTGTTTGTTTTAATCTTATTCGTTGCCATGATTGCTGCCCCAGCCGCTGTTGGTAGTATGAAGAAGTTAACATTCTACTCTAAATTGACTGATACTAGTTCTGATGCTACTTTACCATCGACTTTCTTTGGTTTATTCCAACCAAGAGGTCAAGACAACAATGATACTGGTTCCGTTGTCAGTTATACTGGAAGTCACATTTCTACTCATCATTGGACCACTACAACTTCTTTGGTTACTTTCTCCACAAAGGCTTAAAGAATGCTTTACTAAATTTTCAGTCACACATCATAACATTTTTTTTAATAATTTTTAAAAGAACTATTATTTTTTCACATTACTTATGGTTGCTGCTACTCCTCCTCTCTCCTGAACTCACTTTTTTTCCTTTGTTTTATTTTAACTTTCTTTTTCAATCTTATTATTATTATTATTATTATTATTATTTTTGTTTGAAATTTTACTCTTTATTATAATTTTGTTAGTACTTTTAATACTTATCAAGTTTCAATTATATTTGTTAGTTTTTCTTCTTGTGTTTTTATTGTATTGTTTTATAATATAGTATATTAATATCCTTCATTAATCTATTCAATACTCTGTTGATTACCCTGAGCGTTTGTAATGACTATTTGAAGTGGACGGGAAACACAAAAATTATATTAAAGAAAGAAAAAATATAAAATAATTAACTAACTAACTGATAGCGAATAAACAACCCAAAAGAAAAAAGTAAAAAGTTTAAAAATTAGATTGAAATTAAACTGTAAAAAACTGTTAAGACATATGAAACGGATAAAGAAAATATACAAAGTTTTAAAAGTTAAGTCAAGTTTAGTTGATTTGAATTTTATCAAGATTAGTCAAAGAAATCCTTCATTTTCTAAACAGATGCCTCAATTCTTTTCACATATATTTTTTTGCAAACTCTTTTCTTTTTATCGTTCAATTGTTTGGTTGTTGTTTAGTTGTTTAGTTGTTTAGTTGTTTAGCTGTTTAATTTAATGATGGAATAATCTAATTGGATTTTCAACATAAACAATATCTTGAGAATCAGCAGCATCAAAAACAGCTCTATCCATGACAGAACCAGAAGGAGCGGCAATGTATTTAACACCGGATCTAGCAGCTCTGTAAACGTTATCTGGGAATGGGAAGAAAGCATCTGAAGATAATGAAACATCAGTTAATTTGCTTGACCATTCTTTTCTTTCTTCTTTAGTTAATGGTTCGGGTATTTCAGCAAATTTAGATAAGTATTCAGATTTTTCTGGTTCATCAGTTGGAATTTGTCCAGTAACGTATAAATCAATTGCATTGGATTTTTCAGGTCTTTTAACACCTTTAGCCCATTTAAATCCCAAAACTTTTGGATGTTGTCTAAACCACCAGTTATCAGCTTTATCACCAGCTAATCTTGTACAGTGAATTCTTGATTGTTGACCGGCACCTAAACCAATAACCATACCATTTTTGGCATAACAGACAGAGTTAGATTGAGTGTATTTTAAAGCAATTGTAGCAACAGTTAGATCAATGGCTGCTTGTTTAGTTAATTTAGTATTTTTAGAAGTAAATTCTTGAAATGATGAAGAATTTATAATCGCATCATTTCTCTTTTGTTGTAAACTAATACCATAAACTTGTCTTGTTTCTAAAGTACCTGGAGTGAAATTTGGATCAATTTGTAAAACACAATACTTACCTTTCTTTTTAGCTTTTAGTAAAGCTAAAGCTTCTGGTTCATAGCCTGGAGCAATAACACCATCTGAAACTTCTTTAGAAATAATAGTAGCAGTTGGAACATCAACAATATTTGATAAAGCAATAAAATCACCAAATGAAGACATTCTATCAGCACCTCTAGCTCTAGCATAAGCATTAGCTAATGGAGATAAGTTTTCAATGTTATCAACAAAATAGATTTTCTTTTCAATATCAGTTAATGGTAAACCAACAGCAGCACCAGCGGGAGAAACGTGCTTGAAAGAAGCAGCGGCTGGTAAATTTAAAGAAGCTGATAACTCTTTAACCAAAGGCCAAGAATTTAAAGCATCTAATAAATTAATATAACCTGGAGAACCAGATAAAACTTTAAAAGGTAATTCACCATCAGTAACAAAAGCTTGGGCTGGTCTTTGATGTGGATTAGCACCATATCTTAAAGGTAATTGAGAAACATTTTCTGAATATTGTTTTCTGAAGAAATCAGAAATGGCACTATCATAATCAGCAGTATGTTCAAAAGCTTTTAAAGCAAATTTATTTCTAGCTTCAGTTGAAATTCCATTTTTACTCTTTAATTCTTCTAAGAATAAAGAATAATCATTTGGATCAGATAAAATAGTAACCCTGCTGTGATTTTTAGCAGCAGCTCTTAATAAAGTAACACCACCAATATCAATTTCTTCAACAGCTTCAGGAACAGTAACGCCGATTTTAGCAACTGTTTCTTTAAAAGGATATAAGTTACAAACAACAAAATCAACTTTTTCAATGTTTTGTGCTTCTAAATCTTTTTCATCAGATTCAATGTTTCTTGCTAAAATACCACCATGAACAGCAGGATGTAAAGTCTTAACTCTACCACCTAACATTTCAGGAGCATGAGTAATTGAAGAAACATCTTCAACAGGAAAGCCAGATTCTCTCAATAATCTAGCAGTACCTCCAGAAGCTAACATTCTGACGTTGGCGGCAGCTAAACCTTTAGCTAAATCCAATAAACCAGTCTTGTCGTAAACGGACAAGATTGCTGTTTTTGAGTAAGATTTGGTGGACATATTATTTAAAATTTGAATTAATTATACCTTCAATTGCCCAGTTTATGACTATATAATAGATTAGGTAAACCAAAAACAATTTATTAACAAAAGGAAAAGAAGTATAACTCAATAACTTATAAAAAATGTTCACAAAGTGTTGATCTCTGCAATCGCACGAATTAAATGAGAAATTCAAATTTTTGTAATTTTCTGACTTCGTTTGGTCAGTTTTTGACCCACTTACTGACTTCGGTTTCCAAGAGTTTCCGGGGAAACTTAACTGCCAGTTAAGTTATTTATTATATCAACTATTTTAAATATTATATTAGAATTAACATATAACAAACCTTTCAGCAAGGCAAATCCTTTGAAGTATGGTATGGTTTGATGAAAATGCCCCATAAATAAAGTGTCCCAAAGGGGGATGGTACCAATTACAATTTTGGGTTTAAAAGATTACTAGTTATGTTTTTTTTTTGGTTGGCAAGTCATTTGAACCTTAAATGAAATACAATTAGTAAAAATTAATCAAACAAATAAAACATTATACAATAAAGAATAAAGAATAAGTACTCATAAGATTTTGATAAACTGTATTCATATAAACATCTTTCATATCATTTAAGGAAACCAAATCAATAGATCCGAAATAAAACTATAAATTGAAAATTAAACCATTAAAAACAACTTCTTTAAAAGAATTGAATTTATGAAAAAAACTATCAATGAGTAGCTTAAGATCTGTATCTCCATAAGGATAAAGTGTTTTGCTTCTTCCAAGTGTGTCTTCTACCCTTCTTGGTGTTGTTGTATAAGTGACCCTTGTTGATACCTCTGGATTTCTTACCAGTGGAGGTTAAGCCTCTGGATTCTCTGTGCTTGTGAACTGGGTTAGCAATCCAGTTGATTCTAGCATCTCTTCTGATAGCCTTGTGTTGAGGATCAACTAAGATAACTTCGTAATACTTGTAAGTAGAATCTTCGTTAACCCAGTAAGAGTTTAAGACTCTTAAGTTAGCAGCTCTTCTACCAACTCTTTCTTCGGCAGTGGCTCTTAAAGATTTTTGGAACTTTAATTGGTTAACACCTTGGTTGGTTGGCTTACCGTAAGTAGCACCCTTTGGAACTGGTCTCTTTCTACCACCTCTTCTAACTCTAATTCTGAAGATAGAGAAACCTTGTTTAGCCTTGTAACCTAACTTTCTAGCCTTTTCTGGTTGAGATGGTCTAGCAGCTCTGTGAATAACCTTCTTTTGTCTGTATTCCCAACATCTGACTCTTAATAAGAATCTCATGACATCAGATTGCTTCTTTCTGTGGATTTCTTCTAAATATTTGTAGGCACCCATTTTGCTAATATGTTAATAAAGTTAGTTGTTACTTTTTTAAGGAAACTAAACAAATTCAAAAGAATAGTATAGTACTTCAAAGTATTTTAGTAAATTTCTTTAATTTTTGTTCAAAGTGAAAAATTTAAAAAATTCCATTGAGGCGCGAAAAAAGAGGGTTTGTAATATTGCACGTGAAAAGCACATGTATTAATATCACGTGTTGACTGTTTTATTTTATTTGTCGGCATCGCGCCTGAAATTCAATTGATTTGTCGACTGAGATGACCTGATTAAAAAATAAGAAGGAATAGTAATTTAAGAATTAGGAATTGGGAATTAGGGGTAACCACCATTCATTGTACTCAATTATATCTATATATCTTGTTATCC
Organism: Ambrosiozyma oregonensis (nom. inval.); assembly: GCA_003706315.3. Lineage (NCBI taxonomy): Eukaryota > Fungi > Ascomycota > Pichiomycetes > Pichiales > Pichiaceae > Ambrosiozyma > Ambrosiozyma oregonensis (nom. inval.). The sequence continues at coordinate 240,024 of PPKY03000004.1, forward strand.
TTCCACCCGTATTGATCATTATTTGATTAACATAATAGACTAAGAGTAAATGTAAATAACAATGATAAACCGAAAGTTCTTCAATAACTATCATTACGTACTGTAAATTAAATTATGCAGTGTGGGGGAAGCCGTAATAAATCATATCTCTAAACTAAGAAGTGCAATCTGAGTATATAATAAATGGCGTTTCCTGTTCCCATGTAACCTTTTATCTTTTTTCTAATAGATTTTTGTTCCTTATATTTTTATATATTTAATATATTTTAACACACTTACTATCAATACAATGTATGTTCTATTCTTATCATATTACTTGTATCACATGCCACTTTCAACCTTGATGATACTATAACTATGAATTAGATTTGGATTTGCCCCCTTCCACACAAATCAATTACTAACTTATTTTTTGTTATCTTTTGACTTTTGACTTCTTGACTTGTTTGACTTTGAATTTCCAAATTCTTGTTATTGCTGTTACTATTTGATGATTGATTATCAAAGATCCCTTTGGTGTGAATCCCCCACAATTGTGTTTGTTCCATGAGATTCTTTCCTTAAAACTTGCACAAATGGTTCATTCAATCACACAGTTTCAGCAATGATGAAGAACAAAGTCTGTCAATTAAGTAAAGTCAATAAAATAATATTGCTTGAAATAGGTCAGCTCAAAAAACAACTAAAGAAGTTAAAGCCGATGCTACTAAAGAAGCTGAAAAGGCTCAAGCTTCTATTTCAAATGCTGTGGATGATGCTTCATACAAAGCTGACAAATTAAAAAATAAAGCTAAAGGTAAATTTGATGATCTGTCTTCTGCTGCTCAAAAAGAAGTTGATGATTTCAAAAAAAAATTACCTGAAAGAGAAAAAGAAGTTAAAGGCTTTTTCCAAAACGTTTACAATTCAATTTCTACCAGTGCTAATAATTTCTACACTTCTGTTAGAACTACTATCGAAGAAAACCCAATTGCTTCTTCTCAAGTGTTTTTAGCTGCTGCTATCGGTACTTTTGCTTACTTTGGTCAAGAATCTGGTAAATTCAAGTTGGATTTCAAAGATCCAGAATCTAAGAAACTGATTACTGCTATAGGTGGTGCTATTGCTGCTTTAGATGGTTTAGCTATCGCTTTATATAACAAGAATAAATAGGTAGAATTTCCATCTTTATTGTTCTTTTTATCTTATTATTTGATTACTTATTATTTGATTACTCAATTAGTAGTAACCTTTCTCTCTATTAAATATTTTATGTTTCATGAATATTTATTCTTATATGATTTTGTCTGAGTTATGTACGGTCTTGATTGGTTTTTTAATCAAGAACTATACTTTCTTTGTTTCTACTTCATATCATTATATATATTTGATTAATTATATTCTCAAGTTGTACTTTAATATAACTACATATTAATAATTTGGATAATTTTATTTTGTAAATACAAACCTATCAAAACCAAAAGCTGAAAGTGTATGCTAAACAATGAAGAATAAATGAAAAGAAGAACAAAAAATACTAAAAAGACAAAGGAAATAAATGAGTTAAAAAAAAGTAGTACAATATCAAACTAACTTTAACAAAAACGGGAGAAAAGTAATGAAATAAAATAAGTAAAAACAAAAATAAAAATAAAAATTCAAAAAAAATGCTTCAACAAAAACAAAAGCTCTGTAAATGTATAAGGTTAATCAAAAAATAAGTAAATACAGAAAAAACTAAAAATATTCATAAGATTCAATCTATGAATTGAAACTTAAGATTAAAAAAGATAAGCAAAAACAAAAACAAAAGTTAAAACACAAATTTTAAAATAAGGTACACTTACACTATAAAAGGCCTGCTTTCATCATTCTGCTTCAAGCTGTCTCATACGCCTATCTAAAATATGTTCAATGCTTTCATTCTCTTCTTCATCATCGTTTTTCTTATTCTTCTTCTTGAAAACATTATTCAATCTAATTGAAGATTCATTAGATTCGTCATCACGACCACTAACACCTAATCTTTGTCTAATGATTTTCCCACTTGGTAGCATCTCGTCTTTATATCTCTCAGTACTAGCAATTTGAACAATTGATGGGGCATCAGGAGGCAATTCGGTAGGACTAACTAGAGTCTCTTTTCTTTTTCTACTTCTATATTGTGTTTCCTTAGAAGGATGAATTGAACCTTTCTTCATAAATGATCTAAAATTATAAATATTTCTTTTAATATTAGAATATGATTCAATATCTTGCTCAACTATTTGTGATTCATGTGGCCAAGTCCAACTTTGCTTTAATTCTTCAAATGCATTTAATTCCATTTTTTTTCTAATTTCTGGAATTTTTTCTAATATCTGAAAAATATCTGTATCTGTTTTGAAAAAAGTATTTTTAAATATTTGAAAAACAAAATCAATTGATAGTCCAACAATTGATAAAACTAAAATGGCTGCCCAAAATGTAACATCTTTACCAAAATGTTCAAATAATCCATTAGCAACATAAAAAATAATATTGTCTCTTGATCTATATAAAAATGCTAACAAAACACACCATCCTAACCAACCAAAAACAGAAATGCACCATGATAAAAGACAAATTTTAGTAATTGAATGCATTTCTATGATGTTACATTTTGTATTAATGATAATAATCAAAACCGTAAATAAAACTACACCCAATGGGTATGTTGTATTATCAATTAATGCACTAAATCCAAAGGTTGACCATAACGAAAATGCTAAAGTTGTTGATTGTGAAGCAGCCAAAAACACCCAAAGTAAATATAACTTCAAATTAAATGACTCATAATTTCTACCTAATGAATATAGTTCAGGAACTGCAATCAATGTTGAAGGTCTTAAATCTTTATCAAACATACCAACACATAGAACAGGTAATGATGTAAACAATGTATTGAACATAGATAATGACCATGATTCATATAAGGAAGACCCAGTAAATAAAGTATACCTTTGATATAATAATTGTGTCAAGTAAAATAACAATTCTTTGTAAAAAGTACAAAGAACAAATTTTGATGTTCTAATATAATTATAACGACCATGAACTAGTAATAATTTTAATAAGAATCTAAATTGAGCAATTGAATAATCAGATGTTCTTGCAGCTTGTAAGCCTTCTTTACCAGTAATACCAACACCAACATCAGCACTTTGAATCATTGCAATATCATTAGCACCATCACCAATCGCTAATGTAACTTTAGACTTATCTAATCTTCTAACAGACTCAACCATCTTGGCTTTTTGAGATGGAGATGCTCTACAACATATAACTGAGTTTGCTTTGACACCCAACGAAATAAACAAAGTCATCAAAGTCAAATCGGCCTCTATATCAGATAATGTTGAGCCATCAACAACAACAACACAATGTGCAACATTTCCAGCATCAATTTCTAATTCTGCAGCATTCATTCTTGCACTCAGGTCGTTATTATCGCCAACTTCATTGGAAAGTATGACAACCGTTGAATAATCCTTTATTAATCTACACGAATAACCAATGTTGATTGCTGTTTCTCTTTTATCACCAGTCAACATCCATAATCTAATACCTGCTCTTCTTAATTTTTCAATTGCCTCAGGAACACCTTCTTGTAACTTATCTTCAATTGCAGTACAACCTAGTAATTCCAAGTTGTTTTCCAATTCCGAACCAATTAGGGCAATCTTTTCTGCTCTATTATGTAGTGCGGTTTTTGCCTTTGAATATTCGTTAGACCAATTCTTAAATGTTTCATCATCCAAATATCTATAAGAATACATGAGTGTTCTCAAACCATCCGAAGAAAATTCTTCAATATGTTGTAAAGTTCTTTCCAAAACAAATTCATCGTTCAAAACTAATTTATCAGAAGGAACATATGATTTATCTTCAATAAAATTATATCTATCCTTTTGCTTCATCTGCATTGATTTTCTTGATTCTAATTTAATATCATTAATTTCTTCATCTTGATCCCCTAAAATTGAATCAATATTCGCAAGATTACCAGATAAGTTACTAGAATGTGATGCAGTAGAAGCTGATCTAGACAATTGCAAACTCATCCTTTTGATTGATGAAGTAGAAAGTCTTCCAGTGGGGGTAGTTGAACCATCTTCATGATTTTTCTGTAAAATTAATTCAGCCTCATTTTTCTTACGGAAACTAACATTTCTAGTCAATTCACTTTGTTTCTTATTGACCAAATGAATATCTCTTAATCTTTCTAAAATAATGTTATCTGCCCCTTTACATAGCATGACTAATTTACCATCAGGGAATTTAACAACAACTGACATTCTTTTTCTAGCAGAAGTGAAATCAACGGTTTCCAAAACTTCATAATTTTCATATTCTGGAGCTGATTCGAAACCATTTGGATATAACTTTAAAGTTAAATTCTTTTGTTTTCTATCCCAAAAGATAAAGCCCATATCACTTGCGGCTTGAACCAACGCCAGTTCATCGGGAGAGGAAGCTTGATAATCAATTTCAATATCTGCTCCATCGTTATCAGCATTAACAGGTTTTGGTTTGTCTATACTGGTTTCCAAGGCAGAATTATTTGTATTATTTCCTGCATTTTCAATTGAGATTATTGATTCACTTGAATCTCTTGGTGTCTTCTTTTCAACTTTTCTTGGGATACAAGTATGACATACAGCTAAAGATAATAAGAAAAATTTAACTTTTTTAGAAAATTCAGTGTTTGGATTAGTTTGAATATAGCGAATTAATTCTAATGATGATTTTAAAGGTTTATTTTCGTTATATTCTGACATAAGTTGTTGTTTCGCAGTTTTAGCTGTAACCAAACTTGGATTCATACTTGGTCTTGTCGGAGAATGAGTAGATAACGCCATTGATGGTCTACCAGTAACTCTCACAGTCCCTTGTCTTGGAGGACTCGTACTTCTGAAAGATGTTTGAGAAACAACAGGGCTTATCATACCATCTTCCCCAGCCATGAGTAAATCAATATCATGAATCCATGGGGTACCAGCAACTGAAAATTTCCTAAAAATCATTTGATTATCAGTCAATGTTCCTGTCTTATCTGAAAATATATAACTAACTTGACCCAATTCTTCCAATATTGTTGCAGTTCTGGCTTCGGCGGGAGTATTTGATTCTTTATGATACATATCAATATCCCATTGTAGAAGAACCATTTGCATCACCTTGATAATCTCCATAGTGACGTATAAAGATAATGGAATCATAGTGTTGAACATGATAATGAATCCCATAAATGTAGCAGCAACACCAGCATCTTGGCCATAAACATACCAACTTTTAACTTTATTCCTCTCAAAATATATTCTTTGTCCCATTAGGGAGAAACTGGATATAGACACAACCAAAACAACCATAAAAGCAACAATCATATTAATTGAACGTTGTAATTTTGGAGCTTTAATTCTTGGATTTTTAATAGCATTCATTCTGATTTTTGTTTCCTCACCTGTGAAAATAACCAGACCAATACATGAATCGGTATTTCTTAAAATTGAACCCCTATACATAACGTTGTCGGGACCTAAAGGATATTTCTTCAATTCGTGAGTATCTAAATTAGGCAGATCTAAAGAACCTTCAAAATTATATAAGTCTAAATTTGGATCTTCAGTTAAAACTGAAGTTGAACTTAAATTACTCAAAGTTGTAGCTTTATTTGTCAATTTATGTAAATCGTTATTTGGAATTTTAGATTTCAAATTGGTCTCACCATCTAAGGCCATTGTTTCAATGAATGCTTCACCCATTACATTTGAACTTGTTAATAATACCATATCAGCTGGAACCCAATCGTCACAATCCAAGCGGACAATTTGGCCAACTTTAACGTTCTTCCATCTTGTTTTTGTTAAATGTATTCCATTTTTGGATAATAAGTGTTCGTTTGCAAAGGAGTTTTCTTCATTTAATGATTCGTCCACATCTTCTTCATTATCAAAATCAAAAGATTGTCCACTTGGTCTCAAAAATGACATTGAGGTTGCACTTTTTGTGTATCTACTTGAATGTAACGGGCTAGTTGATGGTGTCAAAATTTTCGTAACTCTACTATTTTCAGCTTTATCTAATCTGTGTCTTCTAAAATCATCAAAACCTTCTCTCAATATTGAGATTGTAATGAAAATGGATAATGGAACAATAGTTGAAGTCGTACCCGTTGTTGACCAAGATGGAATCAATTGCATAATAGCAACTGTCATGAAATAACAATTGGCTAGTTTTGAAAATTGAGCAATTAATTGTCTCGGAATAAAACTAAAAAATGTATATCTTGAGGAAGTTATCAAATTATTACAGTAAGGTGCATTAGTTCTTTCGTCTATAAGTAAAGGTTGACTATTCTCTTTCATTCGCTTCTGGTGATGTTTACTATTCTTATCTGTGAGTGCATCAGTGTGGTTCAAATCTATAGAAATTGGAATTTTTCTCCCTCCAACAGAAGGAATTGGATCTGTAATACCCATCAATTTATGAGTGTATTTGATGAAAAAATTCGGTCTCTTATAGTTTCCGCTTCGCTGATGAATATGATCTTCGGCAACTTGATCAAGGTCAATAACTGATTCATCAGATAAAACTTGATAACCAAAATTAGAATTATCACGATTGGAATCATTTCTAAAAACTCCCAAGTCATTAGGTACATATGAGTTATCCACTGGTAATAGTTCAATGTCAGCTTGTTCTTCCTGTTTGCTTCTAGTTTGAGTATATTCTTGTTGTTCTTGTTGTTGCTGTGATTGCTGTTGTTGCTGTTGGGGTTGATGAGTTTGATCATATTGATAAGAATCATTGGCAGCTTGTGCTATGTTCTTATTAAATAATTGTGTTCTCAAAGAGAATCCTCTTTTTCTTGTCCTAACTGGCTTTGCTGGCTGTTGGAAAGGGGCATCCGAGAATGAATCTTCATCTGAAGATGAACTCAAACTAAATGGATCTAGAGAATTGTTCTCATTAGACATTCTTTCTATCTAAAATGTGTTATTTTGTTTATAAGTTATGAATTGTGAGTGTGTAAAATGATGGTTTAATCTTTTTGTCTTTTTGTTTTTTTTACTGGGGCAATAAATCAAATGGAAATGAAGAGAACTGGGCTCGGTTGGGGTAATAGCTAACTACGTACAAATCAGCCTTGAGCTCAATCGTGATCTGAAGTGTGAAGTTACCAACAACAATTGGATAAGAAAGGTACTAACGAGGTAACTGTGTGATGTAAATTGTCAGTGCTGGTTTAGTCAAATTTTTCCTTTCTGATCTGCTGCTCTATGAAATACTTCTTAGAATCCCATCATGCTTCTGTTTCTGAGCCTCTCCCTCTGTGTCCTTGATTGCGTGCCTACTCACCCGAACGGTCGAATAAATTGGGAATTTTTTAAAAAAACTTGGCACGTGACTCTCAATTTTCAATCGGTAAAATGTGATACGCTCTAGGAGGAATTAGTCCGAAAACAAATTTCGTTTTTGTGTCATACTATTAATTTAATTATAGTTAGTTCTTTATATATCAAATAGTACTTTAAACGCCCACCCACAAGTTAACACGTTTGAAAATTACCTTTTGTTTTTTTTTCTTTTCTTGTTGAATTGTTTTATTTATACAATGTCTCTTTGTAGAACTCAGTTCTTCTTTATAAGAAATTCTTCAATCCTCAATGCAGGATTGAAACAGTTTACTCTCAATAAATTACTTTCTTCATCTGTTCAACCTTCAAATGCTAATATTCCTTATAAATTTATAAAAAATATATTATCATCTCCAAGTTCTTCAAAAAGAATATCATTTTCTTCAAATTCACTGACTTGTTCTCCTTTAAAAAATCAATCATCATTCTCATCTCAAAAGAGACTATTTTCTACTTCTCTTAGATCAAATAATTTAGTTGCTACAATTCCATCTAATTTAAATACTTCTTCTGAAAACATCGTTAGGAAAACTTCAAAATCAAAATCGAAATCTTCTTGGCCTATTAATTCTCATAAAAATGTGGGTTATCTATGTATAGGTACTTCAATTTTAGTTTTCGCTATTGTTATTTTAGGTGGTTTAACAAGATTAACTGAATCGGGATTATCTATAACTGAATGGAAACCTGTTGCAGGTGCTGTTCCTCCTTTGAATCAAGAAGAATGGGAAGAAGAATTTAATAAATATAAAGAATCTCCAGAATTTAAGCAATTAAATACTCATATTACTTTAGAAGAATTTAAATTCATTTTTGGTATGGAATGGTCTCATAGATTATTAGGAAGAATTATTGGTACTGTTTTTGTTTTACCTACTCTATATTATATTGCTAGAAAAAAAGTTTCTTTAAAAACTGCCGGAAAATTACTTGGTATTTGTGGATTAATTGGTCTTCAAGGTGCAATCGGTTGGTGGATGGTTTATTCAGGTATTGATACCCAACAATTAGAAGAAAGAAGATCAAAGCCAACTGTTTCTCAATATAGATTAGCTGCTCATTTAGGCGCTGCTTTCCTTGTTTACTTCGCTATGATTTCGACTGGTTTCTCTGTCTTGAGAAATCAAAAGATTTTAAAAAATCCTGAAGCTTACTTAAAAGCTTTCCAACAACTCCAATCTCCAATTACAAAAAACTATAAAGTTTTATCTGGTGGACTACTCGCTTTAACTTTCTTTACTGCCATGACAGGTGCTTTTGTTGCTGGTTTAGATGCCGGTTTAATTTATAATACTTTCCCTCATATGGGTGAGAATTGGATTCCTTCTAAAGGAGAATTATTTTCCCCAATATTTTCAAGAATGCTTGATCAATCTGATTTGTTCTGGAGAAATTGTTTAGAAAATCCAACTACTGTTCAATTAATTCATAGAGTGTTTGCTATGACAACATTTTTTGCTGTTACTGGTATGCATTTATATGCACATCGTATTAGACCCGTTTTGCCAGTACAAGCTTATAAATGGTCTAATATTATGATGGGATTGGTCACTATTCAATTAGGTTTAGGTATCTTCACTTTGATTTATATTGTTCCAACTGAATTAGGTGCTGCTCATCAAGCAGGTGCATTGGCATTACTGACAGGTGTGTTGTTATTAGTTAATAACTTGAAGAAACCATCTAAAGCTAATTTAATTATTCTGAAGAATGCTTTAGACCAACTTCAAAAACAAGGTATAAAAAACTCAACTGTTTTAAAATAGTTTTGTTTTAATTATCTTTTTTAATCATTAATTTTATTTATTGGAAACACTCATTTATATATTATTGTTTTTTTCTGTATATAGCTTGATTATTAAAACTTTGTATATAATTATTTATTTTATGTTTCTAATTACTTATCCTTTTCCACTCATTAAAAAAGGTTAATCAATGAGCTTCCTTACTGTCATTAAGCGCGTAGTGTCATTAAATTGTCGCTCTCATGTTGACGAAACGAATTTTACCATGAATTAGCTGGAGTTTGTAAAGTTCGTTAATTTATATACAGTTTATACCATTAATATAATATATTAACTTATCATAATGTTATTTTTTTCATTTTTCAAAACACTTGTGGATAAAGAAGTATGTCAATATTGTGGGTTTTACATTCAAGATTGTTTTACATTCAAGATAACCTTACTAACTAAATTATTTTTTTTTTCTTAAACTAACAGATCCGTGTTGAAGTATGTATAATGTTTTTTATTGCCAAAACAATTCAATTATAGAGTTTTTTATAAATCCTTACAAAAATGGTGATACTAACAATATCAAAATAATATTTAGCTCAAAAATGGAATTGAAATAACAGGAACATTAAAATCAATAGATCAATACTTAAACTTGAAACTAGACAATATAAAAACTACGGAAGCTCAAGAAGAAGAAATAAAGTATCCACACTTAATAGCAGTCAGATCATTGTTTATCAGAGGTTCAATGATTAGATATATACATTTAAGTCCATTAGATGTTGATACAAGTTTGCTACAAGATGCTGCCAGAAGAGAAGCTATTGCTACTTCCGGTGATAAACTTGCTGGTAGATAAATTAAAAATTGATAAATTGATAAATTGATAAATTGATAAACTAAATATGTAATAATTTTTTCTTCTATGAGCAATATTAGGAAATAAACTTTTATTCAATTTTTTGCTTTTTCTATTTTAATTGATGATGTTTGTTACTTACAAACTTTGTATATTATTTACTGTTTTTTTTAATACTACGCAAAGAAATTATGTATTAATAACTATATTAACTGTATTATTTAGGATTGTTATTATATCAAGCAAATGAAAAGAGAACTAAGACACAAAATGTAGTATTATACAGTTTCCTGGTATAGTTTAGATGGGCATTCGGCTCGTCTATGACCTTCTTTGTTACAAAATGAACAAGTCAATTTTTTTTTCTTCTTGTGTTTATTTTTATATTCACCTAAACCCCCTGATGATTTGCTTTGGTCAATTGTAAGATTCTGTGTATGGCTTTTATCTTTTAACCAATCTTCTCGTTCTAATCTAATTAAATTTTTAGGAACAATTATAAATTCTGAATTTTTATCAACAGCTTGATCTTTTATGGAAAATAACTTGTTTTCACATTTATTACAAGTTATTTCATAATTCAGCAATTTATCCTGATCTATTTCACTATGTTCTTCTGATGGCTCGTAACCTAGCAAGTTGTGTAATGTATCTATATAAGTATTTAAATGATTTAACTTTTGATTATAATCGGATTTCAAACTGTCAAGTTCTTTCTGTTTTGATGCTATTCTAGAAGCCAGGTGTTCTACAGTGAACTTAAAATCATCTATCTGTTTTTGAGTATTATTTCTGCTTTCCTCCATGTCTTGGGGTTGTGGTGATTTTACTGATAAAGGAAAATGTTTTTCACAGTGAAAGAATTAATAAGTTTAAACTGAGAAAAAATCCAACCTAATCTTTTTGATTTTCTTCACTTTTCCTTTCCCTTTTTCTTTTTCTTTTCTAATATACCCAGAATGGCAAACACAAATGCAATAGAATCCCACCTAAAGCCAGGTAATGTCTATCAGTCTTCTGCTGGTCAGTATGTTGTTGGACGTAAAATTGCATTTAAACCCATAAGCAAAAATAGAGATGGAAGACTCTTGATCGATGCTAACAACCCACACAGAGCTCATGTTAAAAAGGGTCTTTCATTTACTTATAAAGAGCCATTACATGTTTTGCAAAATGGTCATCCACTGTCTCCAGATGAAATTCTATCGAAAAATAACTTGTTTGATCCTCAAGAGCTAATTTATATGTCAAGAGAAGAAGTTTTAACAAGAACAGGTACTGCATTGCCTGACTCCCGATTATTAAATGCTTTACACCGTTACGTATCTGAAAGGGTTATGAATAGTGATATATTAAATCAATTTACTGAAGAAGAGAAGAAATTGTTTTTTACAAAGTTCATGGATGAAACTGCACTATTGGCGTTAGGCATCTCTGTCGAAGAATGGATTAAACAACTGGCAGATGATGGAAATGCCCACGAATTATATATGGAGCCATCAGATTCTGTACTTGAACAAATTCAGGATGAAGAAGAAGAAGATTTTTTGATCAGTTCTGAAGAAGAAGAGCTTGCTGACGAAAGAGCTGAACAAAGAATGTTAGGAGAAAGGCTAGAAGAAAGGTTAGAGGAACATATTTGACAGTTACTTGAGCTTTCACTGGTCTTCACTAAATTATTCTTAGTGTTTTGAAGTTATACAACTAAAGCAAATGTCTTGATTTAGGTCTGAATTGGTGTTACTAGAGAACGACCTTATTATTTCTCTTAGATGAATACTCTGAAATAGTATCTCGAGTTCGATAATACATTCAAATTGTGGTCATTGATTAAGAATGGAATATACTCATAGGATTCTGAAGTTTTCAAATGCTTGATGTCTACTAATTATTCTGGTATGGTCGTAATTTTTTAGTCCAACCACAACCTTTATAAGGGGTTGGATATCGTCTTGTGTCTGAGATTCACTATTAGACAAGCAGTGTATTTATCATTTTTTCACTACTAAATTATTAATGGTAAGCCTTTAATTTATATATATATATATATATATATATATATAATTTTATTTCCTTGATAATTAGAACTTTTAATTAAAACATTGAAAATTCTCTATCATATGAGCCTCAAGGCCGCCGATAAACAAAAATCTCAAAAATTTAAATTTTTTAATTTTTTCATCGATTTCTAACAAATTATTCATTTAGCTTGCTTATATTGATTGTTTATGAAACTATTTAAAAGGTTCTTATCTAATACAATAGTCAATATGGGTAAAAAAGGTAATAGAAGAAACAAGGGTGGTAACAAGCTAGGAAGAAGAGATAACAGAGATAATTGGAAAGAAATTACTAAAGAAAATGAATTGTGGGAAAGCTTTTATAAAGCCCAAGGTTTGATTCCAGAAGAAGAATTCGAAAACTTCAAATCCAAATGTCAAGAAACTTTGCCTTTAACTTTCAGAGTTACAGGTTCTAAAAAACATGCTCATGAAATTTCAAAATTATTTGTCGATGATCATATTCCATTATTATCAAAACTTGAAGGTGCTGAAAATTATAAACCACCTTCTTCTTTTCCTTGGTATCCTAACAATTTAGGTTTCCAAATTGATTTACCAAAATCGGTTGTTAAAAAGAATGCTGATTATGCTAAAACCCAAAGTTTTTTGGTCACTGAAACCGAAGTTGGTAACATTTCAAGACAAGAAGCTGTTTCAATGATTCCTCCATTAGTTTTAGATGTTAAGCCACATCATTATGTTTTAGATATGTGTGCTGCTCCAGGTTCCAAAACAGCTCAATTGATTGAAGCATTACATTCTGAAGAATCTGAACCTACAGGTTTTGTTATGGCCAATGATTCTGACTACAAGAGATCTCATATGTTGATTCATCAAATCAAAAGATTGAATTCAGCCAATTTTGTTGTTGTTAATCATGATGCGCAATTATTTCCAAAGATTAAATTAACTGAATCTGGTGATTTTATTAAATTTGATAGAATTTTATGTGATGTTCCATGTACTGGTGATGCAACTATGAGAAAAAATCTTACTGTTTGGAAAGATTGGAGAATTGGTAATGCTATCGGTTTACATCCATTACAATTAAATATTTTAATGAGAGGTTTACAATTGTTAAAGCAAGGTGGTAGATTGGTCTATTCTACCTGTTCCATGAACCCAATGGAGAATGAAGCAATTGTTGCTGCCGCTTTAAAGAAATGGGGTGGTAAAGTTAGAACTGTTAATTGTGAGAAAGAATTACCAGGTTTAATTAGACATCATGGTATTTCTGATTGGAAAGTGTATGGTAAAGACATGGAAATAAGAGAAAAAGGTGCAACAGATCTTGCTGATACTTTTTTCCCACCAAGTCAAGAAGAAGCCACTGAATTACATTTAGATAATTGTATGAGAGTGTATCCTCAAGATCAAAATACTGGTGGTTTCTTTATTACTGTTTTAGAGAAAGTTGATCCACAACAAAATAAAGAACAAGGAGATAAGAGAGAGGCTGAGGAGTTGGAAGAAGCAGTTGAAGAAAAGAAACAAAAGGTTTCAGAAGAACAAAAGAAATCAAACCAACATGTTAAACAAAGTAAACACAAACTACCTAGAGATGCTAATGAAGAACCATTTATGTTTCTAGATAAAGATAACGAAGAGTTAGTGAAATGTTGGAACTTTTATGAAATTGGAGATTCTTTCGCCAAAGATTGTACATTAGTTAGAAATGCCACTGGTGAACCATTGAGATCAGTGTATTATGTTAACCCAATCATTAAAGACATCATTACTACTAATGAACAAAAATTGAAATTAGTTTATGCTGGTATCAAATTATTTGTTTGCCAAAAAACAGATTATTCTCAAAAATCTTGCCCATGGAGAATTCAGAACGAATCTTTGCATCTTTTAAAACCACATTTAGCTCCAACTAGACAATTTCAAGTGAATTTACCTTTATTAAAAATACTATTGAGTGAAACTTTCCCAAGTATTGCAAAAATTGTGGAAGATAAAGTTGATGTTAATTTTTCTGAAAAAATTGCACAAATCTCTGAAGGTTGTTGTTTTATTGAAGTTCAAAGAGGTGAAGATAAGGAAGATTTATTTTTACCATTATGGAAAGGAACAGCTAGATACAATTTATTAGTCAATAAGCATGTTACTTTTGAATTACTGTATAGATTATTTGGTATTGAAACATCAAAGGAAGATTATAATAAGATTCAACAACAACCACAAAGAGTTGCTGCAGAAAAGATTGAGAGTAAAGTTGAAGTTGAATCTGCTCCAACTGAATGATTTTAATTACTATCGCCTTTGTATTTTATATATTTTTTTCACATACTATAGAAGTGAGTTCAATTTTATTATAAAAGGAATTAGTATATGTATCTGCCACCACACCTTTCGGTTTAATTATTTCGCGTTCATTTTTACACTGTGTAGTTCCAAACTTTTAGTAGCTCATCAGATGGTTGCTGTTGGCTTTATTATTTGGTTGAATTTGTTGTTCCTCTCCATAATGTTAAATCAAAATTAAACTGCAAATTTACTAATATATTAATTTCATGATATTGAACAAACGGAATCTTGGTGTTGGTGCCGTATGTTTTCCCTTTGGAGACTCTAGATAAGAGTAATTGTTATTTATCTTGTGACAATCATTAAACTGACTTTTACTAACAAACACTTTTAAAACTTGAATTTATTAAAGGTTACTAGCGGTTATATATACTATTTGTCTTCAAAAACATCACATACTACAATGTATAGTAATTCAATAGAATTATACAACTCACTTTCAAATTTCTTAACTAGTATGAGTTGCCTCCACATGTCTATTATAGGGGTAATATTGTTTATCAAGTTGATGAAATATGGGAACTACGGGACTTCCTCTAACTTCAATATAATAACTTCTGCTACTTTTATGAATGTAATAATGCTCAATATGAAAATTATCACATTTATGAAGTTGGTGATTGCTTGTATGAGAGCTGGAATAAGGGCAAGAAAATTTTCATTGCTGTCTAGTAAAAGCGAGATTGAATATCCATCAAATAGTCATGGAAGAACTAGAAGTATCGAAATTATGAATAATTCTTGTATTATTTGTCATGATAATCTACAAGAAGAGCTTTCATTAATTGAAGAAGAGGAAAGCCAAACTATATTTTTAAAATGTGGTCATTCTTATCATATTAATTGCTTTAAACCTTGGTTTATGTCGCATAATAGCTGTCCTGTTTGCAGGAAAGCTATGTAATTAATTGGTTTCATCAGTGTTTTTATTTTTGGGTCTACTCTGATGTGGGTTATTTTTACTTTCTATTGGTTTCGGTTTATTTATAATGTTGTTTTCTTTGATATTTTCTATACTTTTATACTTCTATTTGGGTTAATTATTTGTTTCGAAATTGATATTTATTATGTTTCATAATTTTAATGGAGGGTAAGTAAAATAAAAATAAAAATAAAAATAAGAATAAAAATAAAAATAAAAGCAAAAATAAAAGTAAGAATAAAAGTAAGGTAAATAAAATAAGAGTAATTAAAAGTTAAGTAAAAAAATAAATTGTACTCGTCACAGACAGGATTCGAACCTGCGCAGGCAAAGCCCACCGCCTTAGCAGGGCGGCTCCTTAACCACTCGGACACTGGGACCAGTTGTGATGTTTTCTGTTGAGCTAGAATCTATCGAGTCAGACTAGCCATATATATCCAACAAAGCTGCAAATTCCTTTTGGAGAAATTATGAGGTTTTCCGCTTTATTATTATTATTTACCATCTAGAATAGTAACTTATCGAAAATAAGTCATCACATCCCATTATCATTATGATAATATGCATGTCTTATTACATTGTTACTGTAAATCATTATTGTTACAAATTACAGGTTATAGGTCAGCCATGTTTCAGCGTCATCCATGTTTCAGGATCATCCATATTTCCAACTAATTAATATTTCTTAACTTTCTTTTTCTTAATTAATTTTTTTGTATAAAAGGTGAAGTGTTTTCCCAATTTAATTTTTGTGTAATATATAGATTTTATAAGAGAAAAGATTATCGTTTCTATTACTCAAAATTCTAAGATCAAAATATAGTCAATTAAGGTATGTTAATTCATACTACCTACTAAAGGAGTAAATATCCATGGTTGAAAACAACGGTTACATTCTAGTTCTCAAGATACCATATCAATAGAAGGTATATGCCCCCCGTTGTTGGATAAATAATTGACGGAGATTTATCTCTCTTACTCCGACATAACTAAAATGTTTTTATTCTCTTGTTAATTGGAAATGTATCACACACTTAACAAATGAAAAATACCATTAAGAAAATCTATTAATTATACAGTTATATATTTCAAAACATTTCACAGAGTGAATGAGCTATGAAGATTGAACTATGAGGATTGAATTAGGAGGACTGAAGTACTCTTTTGTAAAAGAATTGTCTATCTATCTGTGATCTATGAAGTCTAAAATACCATTTAAATAAAAGATTATTATATTACAATTTAATGGTTTTAATTAAGCCTTAATATTTTCTCCTCTCTGCCTACATTATTTCTTTTCTTTTGAGTTTCACGTTCTATTCTTTTTCATTTACCCAAATTTTATACAGTTTTGATTTTTTACTAATGAGTATTATTATTCTTTCAAAATCATATAGTAGAGAGATACTTATTCAGCTATTTGTTTATAAAATATACTTTTGTGAAAAAAAAACAGGCCGGCTGAAAATTACAAAATATGAAGCCGCTCTCCCGGTGATGCGCCACACCAACCTTGTTCCCCATGTGTTTAATATATTATATTTATGTCAATAATTCAACAAAAAATTTGCAATCATATTTCATATTAAATATTCTCAAAGCTATTGAGTTATTTCAAGAGACCATAAGGAACTACCGAAAATGAGCCCATGCAGTTGTAACCATCTAGGAAATGATTCAAAGATCCAACCACAAAATGATTCTTCAATCACATCTTCAGATCTTTTAATTAGATCTTCAGATCCAGAACATCCAGCTAACTTAATTTGTGAACTATGCAAAACTTTTTATAACAATGGCTGGGTGACAGGTACTGGAGGTGGTATTTCAATAAGAAAAGATGATACTATATTTCTTGCACCAAGTGGTGTCCAAAAGGAACGAATGGTTCCTTCAAATATGTTTGTTATGGATTTGAAAACTCAAGAATATCTAAGAAAACCATTGATCTACAACCCATCAGCATGTACACCCTTATTTTTAAGTGCTTACACTATGAGAGATGCAGGTGCTTGTATCCATACTCATTCTCAAAATGCTGTTATGGTTACTCTTTTATTTGATAAAGTATTTGAAATTTCTTCTATTGAACAAATAAAGGCTTTACCAAAAATTGTTGAACCTGGTAATTTATGGTATTCTGATAAGCTAGTCATTCCAATCATTGAGAATACCGAAAAAGAAGAAGATTTAACTGATTCATTACAGAAGGCAATTAGAGAATATCCTGGTGCTACTGCTGTTTTAGTTAGAAGACATGGTATTTATGTTTGGGGTCCAACTGTTTGGAAAGCCAAAATTTATAATGAAGCCATTGACTATTTATTAGAAGTTGCTATTAAAATGAAACAATTTAATATTCCAACCGTTCGGGAAATCTAGATCCAGTTATTTTCACTAAATTATTCTACTATTCTATATAAATCTTTAATTCTAAAAATCATTTTTCATAACAAAACCTATTATACACGTAAAACTTTATACACCGAAAAGATCAAGAAATTGGGTTTTTGGTACCCTTTAATGGTTCAGTTAATATTTTGGAATAATCTGTTGCCTCTTCTTCTGTAATATCATATACCCCCAAACAAACAACATTATCACCTCTTATTATCAATCCACCTAAATCTATATCGAGCTTAGGCTGATCAATTGAAAACAACCTTTCTTTAGCATCAGCTAATAACAAATTGGTAGTATTATCAAATCCTTCCAATGTTCCTAAGAACAATTTACCATCTGCAGTTATCACCTTTACTTTTTCTAAATGGAAAGAATAAATAGATGAATATGTTAGTAATTAATTTTTGGTTGAACCAAGAAGGGAAAACAATAAATGCAACACAAGTAATAACGTACGATTTAAAAAGCCTTTTATGCTAGACATTGGAACCTGAATGAAACAGCTCCTAATTCAATAGTTTTGGTTGAAGTTTAATATGTTCAAAGCTTATAACATAATAATCTCTAATGTTCTTTACATGAATAAATTAATCAAACTGATTGTACACAGTGCACGGGTGTAAAGTTTTCTTGTCGATTTGTGTAAAATTGTCGACAATACCAATTATTTTAAAAAGATGTCCTCTCATCCTTCACGTTTAATTGTTGCCCTTTTCATTTTTCAAATAAATTTTTGTGCTTTATTGAAAAACTTTCAATTTGATCAATAAAGCATAACATATATACTATGAATGAAAGTTTATTAGATTCATCTGATGGTAAAGTTGATAAAGGGGTTTATGGGTTAGGTACTACCAATGAGCTGATGTCTCACTCCGAAGCTTTTTCAAAAACAAAAAAGGATAATTCAAAATATGAAAAGGAGTTATTGTTATGGGCAGGTAAGCTTGAACTAGAATCATTAGACTTGAAGAAAAAAAGTGAATGGAAGATTAAAACGTTAACAGACTCATTGAAGAATTTACATGACCAACTTAACAAACTTTGTAAATCAACTCAACAATTTAACGTTGTAACAAATAATTTGGAAAGTGTTAGTGCAGCCCTTGAAAAAAAATTTCAGACTCTAAAAAAAGACTTGAATCAAAAAGTAAAGATTCAGAATGTTGCTAATGACAATTTAAGAAAAGAATTTGAATCTGAGATTGCAAAAAATAGAAAGTCACAAGAAGGGTATGAAGCTAAATTTCAGGAAAGACTGTCTTCATTTTCACAATCATTGAAAAATTTAGAAAATAGGGAAGCTAAAATATTACAAAGATTAGATTTGTTAGAATATAAAAAATCACAAACTATAGTTCTTCCTGTTACAAATACTCCAATTTCTCAAGTCCTACCACCTGATTCGGTATTACCCGTGACTTCCAGTAAAATTACAAAGAAAAGGGGGAGGCCTAAAAAACCCTCAATTGGGAAGGAAAATAAAACTTTAGATAAAAGAGTAACAGCTGGAAGAGAAACTAAAACTTTAAATAAGGCTTCTCACAAGCCTCCAAAAAAAAGAGGAAGAACTAAGAAAGTCAGCTCAACTGAGTTAATCAAAAACCAAGGTCAGGATAAAAGAATGCTATTGTCAGATTCAGAAATAGATTTAGAAAATGTAATTATATAGAAGAACTAAATATTTGATTCTCTATGGAGAATTTGCCTGTCGATTCCTATTTCAAAATTCTTACAATAAGGAATAACACTCTTTATTGCAGACAAATTATGGTAATATAAATGATAAGCAGGCATATACCTATCAACAAAAATCTCAACCTCCTTATCTGACATTCCCGAGCCTTTTTTATTTATCAGATCATGCTCTTGTTGTAACCTCCAAGTATAAACATTATCTAATCGTGGAGTGGAGAGATACACGAAACAATTGAAATATTTCCAAATTTGTTCATATTTTTTTAATTCAGTATTTAGTTTAATAATATGGGGTTTCCCAATTAAGTCAAATTTTGGAGATTGTTGAAATTGGATGTCCGACCAGCCTTTCAATAATTCACCTTCTGAAGTAATACTCAGATAACCGTTAAACCATCCTTCAAAAAGTACAACATCAATTTTTTTTTCTATATGTAACCATTGGTCAAATGGAAGTCTATCTCCTTTACCAGAGTGTAAAGATTTATCGTATATTGGAATACTTACTTTACCTTCACCAGAAGTAATCTTATTTAAAGAATGTTTTAATAGTTTTAAATCGTGTGTTCCTGGTAAACCTCTTCCTTGTAACAATGGATTATCACTGTTTTCTAGAGTCACTTGGGTTTGTTCTTCGTAAGTCAGATAAAAATCATCCATTGAGAAGTTCACAATATTCAAACTTGGGAAAGACTGAGAAAGCTCTTGATTCAAATGGGAAGCTAACCAACTTTTCCCTGAACCTTGTGGGCCTTCAATTCCTATTATCAATGGTTTTATCGAAGTATGGGTTATGAATTTGGATGGATTGGATGATGTGATCGATGAGCTTTCTATTCCAACCTGGGATTCAACAAAAGGTTTCAAATATTCTAGTGCTTTCTTCAACGTTGACATTTCTTTTCAGGTTCTTTTGATTTATAGTATATGACTCTCTATGTAGAGTGCTGTATAATAATAGAATGAATGGTCTCACTTTATGATACCTGGATTGTAGGACAATAGAAATACCGATAAGTTCTCCACAAATACAAATTCAAATACAAACAATCGAGCGAGAGATTTTGGATCCACATGAAATGATGTTAAGGTTATTTGTTTTATTTGTTTTCAAAGAATATGTATTATTATTGATCATTCTACAAACTAGTTATAATACTATATATAATTAGAAGTTCTTGTATTGTAATTCATAGTTCATAGTACATAGTGAAAACGAAAAAAAATACCATATATATATCATAATAAAGAAATAAAGTCAGAATAAAAAATCATAAATTTAAATGGCTTTCAATTCCTTTAATTTGGATAATAATTCATCAACGTTAGCAACTTTAACACCGGGTTCTCTAGCAGGTGGTTCTTCCATTTTTAAAACTTCTAGTCTACTTTCAATATCGACTTCCAAATCAGCTGGTTTTAAAACTTCTAAAGGTTTCTTTTTTGCCTTCATCATCTTTGGTAAAGTTACAAATTTAGGTTCATTCAATCTTAAATCTGTAGTAATAATCATTGGTAATTTCGATTTAATAGTTTCAACACCTCCATCAATTTCTCTTTCAACTTCAATAGTTAAATCTTCGTTAACTGTAATTTTTGAAGCATTAGTAGCTTGAGACCAACCTAATAAACCAGCTAATAATTGACCAGTTTGATTTGAATCATCATCAATTGCTTGCTTACCCATAATAATTAAATTTGAATCATGCTTAATTTGCAATTTCTGTAAGATTTTTGAAACTGCTAATGGCTCCACTAATGAATCACCAACATCAATCAATGATGACGTATCAGCACCTTTAGCTAAAGCAATTCTCAAAACATCTTGAGCTTTTGATGGACCTATGGAAACTGCATGAATAGAATCAACTAATTTCTTATTTTTTGATTTTATTTTAATTGCTTCTTCAACAGCTATATCGTCAAATGGATTAATTGAAAATTTCACACCTTTTGTTTCAACACCAGTACCGGATTTGTTGATTCTTGGTTTTAAAGCAGCATCAATGACTCTTTTAACTGGAACTAAAATCTTAATTTTGGATGACATGATTTAATGATTATGGGAATTGAAAGCTTTACCTAACTGCTAACACAAGAATCTTTTTAATACTATTGAAACTTTGTCATTAAGTCGAAGAAGTCAGTTGCGGCTCGCGCATTCGGAGAAATCGTTTAATCGCTTAAACCCAAACTGGGAATCAAAAAACGTCAACTTAACAGTATACATAGAAAACAATAAAGGGGGTATGATTAGATAAAATATAGAAATCTACAAAGGATTTAATGTTCTGGTACGGGCTTTCATTTGTTCAATTCTGGCTTTCAATTGGTTCGTCACCTCGGCAGCTTTTTTCCAACTATCATCTGTAGAATCCAGATCATATATTCCTGAAGCAAATCTACTGGTAGAATTAGATCCAAATAAATTTTCTTTTTCACTGGATTGTATTGACAATCCTGAAATCCTTCTATTTAACTCTGATCTTTCTTCAAAAGATATGTTAGGCTCATTTCTCATTGGAATATTATCAAATTCACTTTTCACTGGGGAACCACTACCCGTTCTGGAATTCCCATTACTACTACCAAGTATGGATTGATTGAGTTGTTGAGTTTGTAGTAATCTTTGTTCCAAATTCATTATTTTTTGTTTGGCATTTTCTAGATCTCCTTGTAATCTATACAACTGTGTTTCTTTGGATTTTATTGTTAAATTAAGAGTGGTAAACTGATTTTGATATTCCTCAAGTCTAACATTAACTGCAGAAAGATCAGTTAAATATTTTTCACTTAAAGTAGTTTGATATTTTAAGCTGGATTCTAAGTTTTCTTTTTCCCTTGACCAATCATCTTTTTCCGCTCTTAAAGTTTCCAATTCTTGTAATTGAGCAGATGAAATCGGGAGAGGTTCTATTACTTCCTGTGGTTCTGGGTATTCTAATGGTGTACTTAATGGTTTCAATGACTTTGATGTTAAATTCATTTTAGAAGCAGATGTAGAACCTTTTAATGGAGAAGTTGCAGTGCGCTTAGAAGGAATCGAACTTGATGAAAATCTATTAGAATGTGAATGATCAGACGGTCTTCTTAGATTATTACTTGATGATAATGGAGGTCTTGATTGATTAGGAACCAAAGAGCTTCTGTTTGAAGTAACTGGATTGGTAGATTTTGGTGTCGTACGTGAACTAGAACTAGAATTAGGACTAGAACTAGAACTAGAAGTAGCCATTGAAGCTGGTTTTTGGGCAGATTTTAAGGTTGGTTTTCTCTGTGATCTTAACAGAGGTTTAGAAGATCTTGATTCATTTTCAGCAGCAATGGACTTCTTTGGTGGCAGTTGAACAGTTGAATTAGATTTAGCAAGAACAATAGCAGCATTAAATGCTTCTTCCACTTTTTTAATGTGTCTATTATCGATTTTTTCCAAATATGGTTTGAATGATCTTTCACCAATCATTTTCATTAAAATACCTAATATTTCACAAGAACCATTTCTAACGGGGGCTTGAGAATCTGATAATAATTTTGTTGTCACATCAACGATGGAATCTATTTGAGATTTACCCGGAATTATTTTAGTTGTTTTCAAACATCTAGTTAAATAGTTTATACTTTCAATTTTAATCTGAGGAGTCTTATGCTTCATATGTTCCAAAATTGGTTCTAGAACTTCTTCCAAGGAAGAGTATTTAAAACAAGTATCCAGAGCATTAGACAATGCTTCAGTAACGGAAGGTTTTTTTTCTTTTGTTCTATCAAGTAAAGGATCCAATAATAAACCAATATATCTATTAAAATCAGATTTTAATCCTACTCCCATACAATCAATAATATTACAAGCTAATGTAACAACAAAAATGTTTGCATCTTTTAAACATTTAACTAAAATTCTAGTCATATGGGTGTAATCATCGGATTTCATTCTAATAACTTTAAATTCTTCTAATGTTTCTTCTAAGACTTCTTTTCTTTCTTTCCATTTAACAGAATTGATTCTAGTTTCAAAATCAGCGGGTATTTTTGAAAGTACATCAACTGGATCAACTAAATTATAAGCCGCTAAAGCTGCACTTTCTTCATCAGTTTCTTCAGGTAAATCATTGGAACCATCAGCATCGTCCATATCAATATCTTGAATTGATAATTCTGCTTTTGCTTGATCAGACTTGATTAATCTTAATGGTATTGGAACTCCTTCAATTTTTTCGAATGCTTTATTCAATTCTTTTTGTTGTGCTGGTTTTAAATTTTCTAAAACAATGGTATCAAATGTTTTCCCAATATAAGATCTAATTGTAACAGAAAGATTAATTGCTTCACTTCTAACATTTCTATCAGCATGATTAAATAATTTTGGCAAAACATCTAATGCAATTTTAGGAGAACAAACTTTACATCCAAATGATTGATAAATTTCATTCATGGCTTTAACATTAGAAGCAACTAATTTAGGTATTCTAGCTGAAAATTGAGGAACAATGAATTGGAGAACAGGATCAGGAGTATCCATTTCACAATACCAAAGTAAAGCTTCTAGAGATTTTGTTTTAGTAACAGCTTTTGCAGCATTTATACCCTTTTCACTAATGGCAGGGACAACTGCTTCTCTAGTTTTAAGACAAGCCTTAGGGCCACCAAATTCAACAAAACTACAAATTGCAGTCATACCAACTTCTTGAGCCATTGCATTTATATCTAAAGCTATTTTTCTTATTAAATGAGAATCTCTTAAAAACTCTTTAAAACAATCTGCATCTTCCGAAGGTGAATTTTTAAATTGATTATTTAATTCTTCATATGCACTTTGTCTTGCTTTCCAGGCCTTTATATATTATAGTTAGTACTCAAATATTTAAACGCGTTTGTGCTTAAAAAAGGAGAAAACGTACCTTATGATTCAAACGTTCCAAAATTGGGATTGTAGAGTAATCTGGTTCTTCAGAAGATCCACCTTCAGAACCAAAATTCATTATTTGGTTGTTGTGTGGGTAAAATTTTATGAAAGAAATCCAATAATATTATGTTTTGTTTTGTCAAAACAAAGTTGCCACTTTTTGAATGGTAAACAAGGCGTGCGAGGGCTAATTGGATTTCAGATATATTGTATCGACGCGTCGATCTCTGTCAACAAGACGTCGGTCTAGATCTAAGGTCCATTCTGACTTTTACTGATTACCAATTATTTAGATATTTAGATGTATAAATTCTACAGTTTTCCAGTTTTTAATCTTTTTTTTATTTATTATTTTCAAATAATTATTATCAATTATTAGTCACAATTATAAACATATATACAACTATAACAACCATGTCCATGCAAACTAGAATCATTGGTAAAATAGATTATCTACCATTAAATGAAATAATAAGACCGATTCCACCGGTTTTAGATTATACTAAAATTGATACAATGGTTTCTACATTAAATGGTATTCCAATGGCATCTTCAACTTGTCAATTAGAAAATATTACATCTGGTGAATTACCTCCTGTTGATGTTTTGGTTGTTTCTGAAAAAGGTAAAAAGACATATTTTGCTTTTGGAGGTTGTCATAGATTTCAAGCTTATGAAAGAGTTTCTGAAGAAAAACAAATGGTGAAATGTAAAATTTTACCATGTACTAAAGATCAATTAAAACTATATTTAGGAAGTTCTGTTGATAGATATTTTCAAAATTAATTGAAATAGAATGTTATAATATAGATTCACGAAATAATTTTACATATATACAAGTTATAAAATTAGATATTTAAATTACATCCATCATAAATATCTAATCTTGCTTTTTTTGACCACTAATTTTTCTTTGTGATAATTTTTCAGCTTTCATTATATTTTTTCTTTTAATATTTCTTTCTGTATCATTTTCATTTTTTTTTCTTATTTTTGCCTTTAATGAACCCAACTCTAATCCTGTACTTTCAACTAATGCATATCTTAATTCATTAATTCCACTTCTATTAGTTAAACCATGTTTTGGATCTTCAACAGAATTAACAAAATAATATCTTGGTTGAATTTTTAAATCTTTTAACAATGAATTTTTAATTAATTTTTCTAAATGTTTAATTCTTGAAATTTCATTAATTTTGTCAATTTTATTAAAAATAATATCAAATTGAATACCACATTGAACTAAATTATTTAAAATTAATTCATCATATTGATTTAATCCAATTTTACCATCTAAAATTAAAAAGCTATTTTTCAAAACTCTTCTACTTAATAAATATTGAAATACTAATTCACCTTGCCAATTTTTACCTTTTTCACCATATCCTGGAGAATCAACTAATCTAAATAATCCACCAACATTATAAAAATTAAGACAAGGAGTATAACCTGCTGTTTGTTTAACTCTTGCAATTTTAGTAATTGATTCTTTATTATTTGAAATTAATGCATTAATTAAAGATGATTTACCAACATTACAACGCCCTAACATTATAATTTCCGGTAAATTATTTATAAAATCTTCTTTTTCCTTTTTCATTTGTTGATTTTTTAAATACTTTAATCTTCCTGGTTTAAAGCCTAATTCATCAACATTAATTTTTTCATTATTATTTTGCTTTTTAATTTTTTGATCATGATCATATTTTGTAAAAGGTTCTTCAATCTTTTCTTTAAATTCAAGTTGATTTTGATCTTGTTCTTGTTCAAAATTTGCCATTTCTATTGATTCTTCTTCTAATTTCAAACGTTCTTCTTCTCCTGGGATTTTAGTATATTCATAAATACTCCAATCTAAATCAATTTTTGATTCATTAAAAAATCCATTGATTCTAGTTAAATCATTTTTTAAAACTTTTGGAACAATTTGAATTGCCGATCCAGATTTGAAATGATTGTTTAAATAAGGACCATCTATTATTCGTTTTTTTCTATTAATTTCATTTTTGTTGTTGTTGCTTTCATTTTTTTTTTTTGTTGTCTTTATCACTGACGAATTTGATTTAACCAATCCATTCTTATTCACAATACCATTTTTTGAAAGTGAAGAAAGTATGGAATTCTTAGTAACAACCCTAGTACTGAACCTTCTTATAAGTATAGGTATAGGTAGACTCATATATATATATATGTTATTACTGTTTTGGGGGGAAGAAAGAGAGGATTTCATTTAAAGATTACCTAATTTTTTTTTCAAAACTCTTTGGTTTACTGAGCTGAGGATGATTTTTTTCTCTAACTCCAGTAGTAGTTAAACTTTTAACTTGGAGGGAATAGATTTATCATCATATTAATAGTAGTAACTAGTAACTAGTGAATAGTATATATTATCAAAAAAAAAAAAATTAACTTAATTTTTATAACTGTGAACCCGTTCAGCTTATAAAAAGTAAAAGTGTGGAAACCATTTTTCAAATTTTAAAAGAATGAATAATTTAAAAAAACACAATAATAGTTCAACTATAAACTACTAATAACAGATGGATTTGATAAAGAACAACTATTCAAACAAATAAAATAAGTTAATTCATCAACTTTTTTATTATGATCATCAGTACCAATAAAAGTACCAACGAAACCTAGAGCACCACGATCACATTCACCACAAGTTAAATATCTAACAACTTTGAAAGTTTCTTCATCTTTATTATTATCTTGATTATTGATCATTTTAATTATTTCTTCATTTGAATTAATTGGTCTACTAACACCAATGTTATCAAAATCCCACATTTGAACTTTATAAAAATTTAAATCATTTGAATTTGAATTTGAATTTGAATCTTTCGTTGTCTTTAAAAATGGTATATTTAATTTTTTATCTGGATTTATTGTTTCTAATTTATAAATTGATTCATTTTCTGATACACTTATAATTTTTGTTTGACAATTTGGGTTAAATGGACATATTAGTTGAATCATTATATAAGTATTTAAGTATTCAAGTATTCAAGTATTCAAGTATTCAAGTATTTATATATTTATTTTTATATATTCATGTATTTATTATTTGATTAATTAATTATCTTATAATGATGATCAAAATAAGACAGTTTGAATATTAGAGTTTGAAACAATGAACTTTGTGCTATTAAATTTTTTGGTATAAGTTAAGCTTGGATTTAATAAAATATAAATACAAGATTATAAGCTATTAGCAAGGTATCCCGATCGACGTCTAAAATCGACGCATATATATATGATCAGTGTACGGGTGTGTTTTAAGAGCTTGGATCTGCGACGGGACGATAAGACGATAAAACGGTAGGCCGTTATAGCTGAAATTATCGTTAGGCTTTTTAAAAAAGAGGGACTTTCTTTCTTTTGGTTGCATTTTACACTTTCGGAGTTCTTAGTCTTTTTTATTTTTTATTTTCTTTTTGCATTTATTTACATTTCAATTTCGGAGAGGAGTTAATGATGATGTTGATGATCAAGACGATGAAATTGTTTCTGCTATTGTTAATACTGCCCTTAAATTTTGTTGTGTAAGGTATGTACTTACATCATCAATCAAACAATACTAAGCATAGTTTGACGCAAGTAAATGGCGGCTTCTAGTTAAAAGTAATAATAATAATAATAATAATAAGAGTTATGTGTTTTTTTCAAGTGAATCCGTATTCTGTTGTTTGAGTTTTTATTTTTTATAATTTTTTCGTATTTTATTTACTTTAAAAATAAAGGGAACCTGGGTGGTTGCAGCAGATCCATTAAATTAATCCTAAAAGATTTTTTTTCTACGACATCAGGCTCATCGGAGAGACCCATCAGGTCCATCAGGCACATCAACTTTAATTTCAGATCTACCGTATTCCGATTCTATAACACATTCAGGAGTAGGGACAAAGTTACAAACCACCGAAGTAAATTCATTTGTTCACTAAAATCAAATGCACAGGTACACCAAAATATGCGGTAGTCTATCTTTTAACTCCAGTAGTCATTAGGGTGACCTTATCCTACTTAAGATTGAGGCAACACCTAGTACACCCAGTGTCACCCAGTTTAGGTTTTAGTGTTAGTTTCAGTATAGTTCCAACTAACCTTACCAATCAGTAATTAGTTCATATATCTACTAATTTATAGATCCATCAGGTTATGTTGCTGTAAGATCCAACCTTACTTAAAATGATTATGCTATAATCACATTAAAACGACTTGTTTGTTATTATTAAAAGGTTAAATGAAAATTATATTATAATGCAAAAAATTAATGAGCTAAAAAGAGACAAGAAAAAAACAAAACGCAAAAAAAACAAATAAACAGATACGCACGTATCTATAAATGACTTAAGTTAAATATATATTACCCTAAAAAAAAATGTGATGATTTTTAAACAAACACACTAGACAAATAACTAAAAATAATGAAATGAAAAAATTTAGCAAGATATTAAATTAGCAAAAAGTATCATAACTCAAGATATATGAGTTGTAAATAGGTAGGTATATAGTAATAATGTACAGCTTTAACGAATGAAAATAAATAAATAAATTGATAGAACAAAACAAAGAAAAAAAATCAAGCAGAAGTACTTGATGATCTTCTCCATTTGAATTTTCTTCCAATTTTATTCCAAGTTGAAGAATTTGAATTATTAATATTCAAAACTGCAGCAGAAGTTGAAAAGTTTCTTCTTGTTCTACTTGAAGGGTTGTAGTTGTTGTTGTTGTTGTTGTTGTTGAGAGTTGTAGTTTGAGAAAAAGAAAAATTTGAATGACTTAAAATTGAATGAGAAGATTGTTCAATAGATAAAGGAGAACAAGATCTTCTTTGTTGCTGTTGACAAGTATATTGTTGATCAAAATGAAAATGTTGAGAATCAGTATCAATAGGATCAGGTGAAGGGGAATAAATCATATCACTTTTAAATTCATGAAAAGAAGCATGTAAATGATTTTTAGTTATTTTTAAAAGTTTATTTAAAGATTTAATATCAGGAACACAATTTAAAGAATCAACTTCATCTTTTAAGTCACCAGGTATATTGACTTCTTTTGGACAATTAGTTTCAATAAAATCTTTAAACAGACAATTCCAATCATGTTGAATTGGTTCAACTTGTTTATCACATTTACATTCTTCACTAAATTCTGAACATCTGTTTATAAAATTTGTTAATTCATAATAAAATTCAAGATTTTCAAGACAATGTTTTGAAGCTAAATATGAAACAAAACAAGATTTACTAAAACGTGATTCATTTGGAACTCGATTATCTAATAAATCTTGTAATTTTGGGATAGAGACAAATTCAGAATTATCTGTATCACTGCTTGGAGAAGATAAACAAACTGAAGTTTCTTGATATGAACTCTTAAAGAGAGAATTATTTGTAACTGGACTATCAGTTTGATGTGTGCTAATTGTTAGCATTGTTATCAAGGTAGTAAGTATTATTGATAGGCTTAGGGTATTGGTATATTAACGGTAATAGAAATAGTAATAGTAGTAGTAAGTGAAAGTAAACGTGAAAGTAAAAGAAAGGTTAAAGTATAAAATAAAAAAAATTAAATATAAAATAATGACAGGAAATGTGTCAAATTTAATGAAAAGAAAATCTGGGAAAGGAGGGAGGTTATATAAGCTCAGATTAATTTTATTATGAATTTTTAAAACTTGCAATCGTAATTGCAGTTTATTGTTCGGCCCACATTGTTGTTACGTTGAGGAATTGTTGGTATCTGGAGCGGCGTGCGGGCCACAGATGCAGCTGGGATTGCTTTTTGGCAAAAAGCAATTCACTTAACCCCGGCGGGAATGGCCCTAGTGGGAGAGTTTGACCCCTAGTAGGAGATTGGCCTGGATGGCCTGGTGTTGCTAGCCAGATCCTAGTGTGGTGGCCCTGGACAGGCGGTTCGATATCTAGTTAACTTTGATTTAACAATACGATAAACACCTGAGATTAGGCTAACTCATCACCCATCCATCACATTGACTAATAACACCAACACCAACACCAACACCAACATCAACAACTCCCTTCCCCGTCTTTTTAGTCTCCGAAATAGGTTCACATCCCACCACAGTTTTGCTATACACTAGGCACACCAAAGAATACCCACAGCTGATAATGACAGGTCAACAACTGACAAGCCACAGACCCACATGCCTACAGGTCCCCCCACACCAGGCGCGATAACTCCAACTGGTTTTTGCGCGCCTGCCTCCCTTTAAAATCCCAAATCTCAGCCCTGAAGAAAAAGGAGTAATCGGCTCATAATCATTTCTTACTGATACAAATCCGGTTAACGGTCCGAGATTTAACTGCAACTAAAAAGCCCAACGGCCATACTTAACGCTTCACGTACGTTTCAAAAGTCCGGACTGATCCATATTTTGACGCACATTGTTAAGGCGTCAGCTTTTAGCTTGGGCGGACCGTTCCGGTTCTTCCCAATTTGGTGGATCATACCGTGCTTTTATCTTAAGTCACGTGATATACATATAGTGATATACCACTATTTGTATATCACGTGCTACACATATTAAGCTCTATTTATTTTAAAAAAAACAACAACGGTGGCCGAAAACGTTGAGATCTCAATTGCCACATTAGGTAGATTTATCACAGGTTTTTTACCACAGGTTTTTTTTTATCAAGGTGCTCCTTGGTCTTTGAAAATATTCTATCAATTAGTGTGATGGCGATATAGTTTATTCATTTTTATTTTCAGTTTGATAAACAATGAAAAGAATTATTCAGATTTATTAATCTATAATAAGAATAATTTGAAAGTTTAAGTATCTTTGAATTTAATGTTTATCTTATTCAACTTGTTGTTAGAATTGCTCTCAAATATTGATATAGGTAGGTATCTACATAGATTATCTTGATATTGTTTATTTTCATAAATAAAATTTTATATTTTTAATTTTTATGTTATTTCAGATATGAAAATCTGTTTTAATTAAGGGCTGTAATGATCTTTAATGATCTTTGTACTTTTGAGTTTTACTTTTTGCTTTTTACTTTGACTTTTAAGGTGGTGATATGAGACTAATAGGTGGAGTAAGAAGTAATGACCTTGTCTTGAGCGGTTGTTTTGTTCTTGATCTTCTGAATCTATTGATAATATATTCATAATGACAATTATACTGTTGTATGATTAACATCTACGTAATCAGATCTTATTCTTTATTCTTTAACCTTAATAAAATACTTGCTTATATAATAATTTTGAAAGAAGATAGATTCCTTTAAAAATCACCCATAAACTAACAAATTTAATTAATACCTTCAATTTAGACAGTTAATATTAATTTTAATTATGTCTAGAATGTATCTTATGATTAAATATATACAGTAATCAATATACCCAGTTTCTTTCTATTTCGGATATAATGTATTTATCAACTGATATGATTTGAACAGGTAGGGGTATTAAGTAACCCAAAATAAATACAGAATACAAAAATAGCCTTAACTCCATTTAGCGTATCATGTATCTTGAATCTTGTATTTTATATTGCAACATTAAAGAAGCTTAATTCTAGAATTGACTTAATCTTTTAAATCTTTTATTAAAAGAAATTTTATATAATTTGAAATGAAATTAATATTTAGTATTTACTCATTGATTGCTTTTTATTATTAAAAGGTAAAAAAAGAGCAACTTTAGTACAAAAAATTTGCTCGCTTATTTAATTCGATTCAACAGTATATAATTAATCAAATAATAGATGAAAATATATGAATTATTTAGTTGTTAGTATAGTTGGATATAGTTTGTTTTGAAATATTCCATTTAATCATCATTAAGTAGTTTTATCACACTAAATTATAAATAACCCTATAATATATTAAAACACTGCGAAGAATATTTTAGTTTGATTGGCTTCCAATTTAATTTGCTTTGTATCTTTTTCAAGAGCCAATCTTTAACTTTTCAATAATTAGAAATAATTCTAAACTGAATTGAGTCAAGTTAAATTTATTATGAAAAACTATTATTTGTGGATATAGTAGTTTTTCAACTGTTGTGCGTGTATTTTTTTGTTTTTGTTTTTATTTTTGAAATTTAAAATGAAAATGAAACTGAAAATGAAAACGCAGTAATTAAAAAAAACAACTTAATTAAAACAACTTCTTTATAAACTTACAACAAACATATGGACGTCTAACACGTCATTTTAATCAATTGATACAATTATTAAAAGATCTGATTAAAAATTGTTTCATATTAATATCAGTGATACATATTCACCTTCCCCCTTTTATTTTGATTCTATTAGAGATAACACAATTAAATTTAAATGTCAGAACATAGAGCAAGACTACTGAGATCAAAAAATACTGATTCTTTACCAAATTATCTAAAAGAATTAAAAAAATCAAAATTAGTAACTTTATCTTTCATTCCAGAACATCGAAATATTAAGCAACCAACTCCAGAAACTTTAGAAACTCTAGAAATTCTAGAAGATACAGAAACAGAAAATCAAATACTTTCTTCACCCACAATAACAACAACAATACCAAAAATGGAAAATTTACAACAACCTTCAATTATGAATTTTGGTAAATCATCTAAAAAAAATAATTTCAATAAATCAAACGATTCTCTTAAAAAGGTTTCTTCGACTGGAATTAAAAGAAAACCAGATATACTAAATACAAACACTTTAAATACAAACATTAAACGTTCTAAAAACAATAGTGGGATTCCCGAAGTTCAATCTTTAAAAGAATCTCCAAAAGCAAATAGATCAAGATCATTATCCAAAACACCACCAGTTACATCGGACAGTACACCAATACAAACACCAGTTCAAACACAGACACAGACACAGACACAGACACAGACACAGACACAAACATTATATAAAATCAATCAATTTAAAACTTTAAAAGAAAAGCAAATGAGTAGCCGAGAAATTATAAATACACCTAATTTACGATTAAAATTATTTCCTGATTTTTCTGAAGATTTAATAGCATTGAAAAAATATTCAATTAAAAATGTTAATGAACCAGTTGATTATATTGAAACTGATTTTATTAAACATTCAACAAATATATGTAAAATGTTAAAATATTATCGTGAATTATATAAGTCTATTGTAGTTAAAAGAAAACAATTTGAAAAAGAAAAAAAATCAAAGAATGAAATTTCTGCTGATAGACAAATAAATGATAATGATAATGATGATGTTGTTAAAGAAACTGAAAAGTTAGTTTAAAATGATTTATTACTTATTAAGATAAATAACTTTCACTTCAATTTTTTATTTCTTTATTTTTTTATTTCTTTATTTTTTTATTTATTTACATTTTCGTTTTATTATTATTCTGGCGTTTACATTTATGTTTTTTTTCTCTTTCTCTCTCTTTTTTTGGTTATCATTTGTATTTGTTTCGTTGTACACTATTTTCTTTTAAGATTATTTCCATCATGCCGCAATTTAGCTTTGGAGAAATTAGCAAATTAGCAAATTAGGATATTAGGATATTAGGATATTAGGATATTAGCAGATTAAAAGCAAATGCTTTATAGTCGGGTAGAGGTCTTTGGCGATAGGATTTTCTTCTTTTTTCTTCTGTAAATTAAATTAACTCGAATTATTATTTAATATTTACTAAATTTATTATAATAAAGAAAAAGTAAATAGTATGAACGATATGAAATAATAAGGACATTAAAGACGATTACTTAAAATAAATGAAAAGAAAAAAAGAGAAAAATTAGACACACGTCTTTTTGGAAGTGAAAAATAGATTGGACTATTAATTAAATAAAGTAAAGTAAAGTAAAGTAATGTGAAGTAAAAAAAAATATAAATAGAATAAAGAAAATAAAGAAAATGAAGAAAAAACAACAACAACAATATCAGAATTAACCCATACCATAAAATTATGAAAAACAAAATTAAACATTAAAATCCCATACCCAATTTTAAGTTGAAGTTTCTTGTAAAAAATCAACAACGTTATCAATTACATAATAATCAATATTTCTACCCCATATTAAATCTAAATGTTCATAGCCTTCAACACCAATCAAACTTAAATGTGTATCATGATGAGAATTCTCAGTAACAATATTCCCATTTGATAATTGGGTTTTATTTTCAATAGATTTTAATTTTTTTTTGGTTTTACTAATAGCGTCATCATTAGATAATTTAATTTTATCAACTGTTGAAAATTTAGGTAATTGAGATAACATTAGATTAATATCAACTAATGAATCAGACATACCATAAATTAATAAAACCTTTTCAATATTTATAGTTTGAATTGGATATTCAAAAGATTTGAAAATATCAGAATCTTGATACATTTGAAATTTTGTAGATTTAATAATTTGAAACCAATGAACAACAGATTTAACTGAAGTTGTTGAGTATAAATGAAAGTATGAAATAAATTTTTGAACATAATTAATATTTGTAGAATTCCAATCAAATAATAATTTATTTGGAATATCAATCAATTTAATAAAAAATGGTGGATATGTAATTTTTTGCCAAAATATAACAGATGGTAATAAAACTTTTTTACCAAAAAGTGAAAACATTAAATGAGGTTTAAAATTTATTATTGAATTTAACAGCCAATTTGATAATTTTTTTGGAGTTGTTGCAGGTGCAATTAAAATTAATTTAGAAATTTTAGAATTTAAATCTGAATTTATTGAAATTGAAGCTAAAACTTGTGAACAACCTTGAGAAAATCCAATATAATATAATGATTTTGAATTATTGATTTCTAAAATATGATTAACAGAATCTGGTATATCAAACATTGAAAATTGATCAATTGAAAAATCCCAAAATCTAGAATCTGAAACAGATAATTTAGTGTGTTTATTTGAATATTTATTACCTCTATTATTACCAAGATAAACATCATATCCTAATTGACATAATAAAAATGGAAGATTTAAATTTTTTTCAAACATAACACACCAAATTTCACTATTCATTAATAAACCATGTTGAAAATAAACTATTTTACCATTTGGTTCAAAACCATTTGAAATTGGATTGATTCTATGAACAGTTAATAAATAATCATCTCTTGTTTGTATTAATATATTTTCAATATTAAATCCATTTAATTCAGCAATATCTTCTAAATTATTGGCTTTCCTTAAATTTTCTAATCTTTCAAAACATGTTTCTTCAATTTGGTCAATATCAAGATCAAGATCAAGATCAAGCATTGAATCACCATCAGATCCTATTTCTGAATTGTAATTACTGTTATCATCATCATCAGATTTAGATATAATCTTATTATACAGTTTATCATTTGATTTAAATAAACTAAATATTTTTTTAACTATTCTTGTACAAAAGGAAATAATAGGCTTTGGAAGAAGCACAGTAATTGCAGTAATAAACTGTTCAAATAAAATGATAAAAACTGAAGTCAAGTTTAAAACACGATCCAAATAACTTGAAGAAGATATGGATAATTTCTTCTTTATATTAATCATTGTTCTAATGAATAAAGACAAAGAAAGTAGACTTACTGTCAAACTTAAATTAGTTAGTAATTTCTGTCTAAATTGACATTAAACGAAGTTTTTTTGTGTACGAGAATTGTCTGGCTGCATGTTCCTGGAAAAAAAAGGAAAGAAAAAAAGAGGAGCTAACTCGATGTGGGTGTAGTGCGGCGCTACGGGGCTCCATGAGGCTCATTGCGGCTCATTGCGGCGCAGGCAGAGAATTTCATTTTAATTTCATTTTAATGAGAGGGAAAAGGAAACAACAACAATAAATAAAAACTATTTTGTCTTGTTTTGTCTTGTCTTGTTCTCCAATTAATTTCACTATTATTATTAACACTTCAATGGGTTTAGGAAGTCTCTTATCAAGAAAACCATCTAGAAAAGTATGTTTTACCAATTGTTTTGTCCTTTCTAAAGGAAATTTATCAAGTTCCATTCTCATCCGCCTACTTTTATACTAACTAATTCCTTATTTTTTTTTTTTTTCTTATAGTCTAGAGATAGCGGTGTTTACTACTATAATTCTGCAGGATCTCAAACTTATGATAGTCGTTATTCAACTCCTGATTCTAACAGACTGGCTGCTTATCATGCTGCAACAGCAGCTACAGGCGCTTCAAGAGTTAATTCAATGACAAGTCTATCTGGTGCTGCCGCTCAAGCTGCTCTCAATAGACATTCAGCATCCTATAACACTGGTGTTGGGAATAACCATTCTTTAGGTAATGGTAATGGTAGAACCATGTCTTTGAGCTCCAGAACTTTTAGAAGCCCTAACGCTACTGGGGCCTCTTCAAATATACGGAGATCAAACTCTTATCAAGGCTCTCGTAACCCTTATTTACAACAAAAACAGAAACAACATTTTCAACAGCAAAATGCCTATAGACCAAATGGCTCAAGATTGAATTCCATATCTTCAAACTCAGCTAGACCTTATTCAAGAGCTAATTCAATAAATTCAAATTCTTCTAGATTATCAACTGGAGGAACTAAAACTACAACCACAACAACCACTAGAACAACTTCTCATACCCCAGATGGACAATCATACACCACAATTACAAAAACAACTAAGGAAAAGGATTTTGATGGTCGTACAAGATCAATTACTAAAACTACTGTTCAACAGAGAGGTGATGTTGAAATTGTTAAGAAAACTGTTATTAAACCTACTTCATATGTTGGTGCAATTGCTGAAGAACATGAAATTAATAATCCAGAAGATGAAACTTTTGATGATGATTTCTATCAAGAACCTGAAGTTGACCAAGAATTAGTGGATGATGACCATTTAGAGGATATTAAAGAAGAACCAAGTCATATTTATGATGACAATTTATATGATGTTTATCTAGATCAAGGAGTTTCACCAGAACATGATGCTCTTAATCAAAAAAACAATATAATCAATCAACATTATTCTAATCCACTGGCAGAACAAAAACAACTTGAGCCCCAACTTCAAGTCTCTCCTACACCAATTTTACAGGAATCTAGAGGACGTCATTCGTATCATATGTTGACTAAACCACAACTGGGGAACCAACTTTTTTTAAACCGTTTAGAGAAACCTCCTGTTTTATCACAATCATCATCTTTGACCTCTTCTCCAAAATCAATTTTAAAGTCAAGTCCAGTTAGATATTCTGCTCAACCTTTATCTCAACCTAATAATGGCAATGATGAGGATGAAGATGACGATGACGATGAAAATGAAAAATTCTCTGATGCTGTCCAAACTCAGAAAAGAAAATCAATGATTCAAAATATTGGACCTTCTGACTCTTCTCATGATTCATTTGAAAAGATTACTGAAGATATTCCATCTAGTAGATCATCAAGTCGTATACCTCCTTCAACTGATACTAACTATAGATCATCAATGAAACAATTGGTTTCTAACACCATCAAACCTGGATTATTGCCAGCTTTTAACACAAGATCAAATTCATTAACTTCTAATACTGGTTCCACTAGAAAGCAAGTTAAAATTGCCAATACACCAAGATCAGTTCATGCTAGATCTTCATCTGTTGAGCAATCTCCACAACAGTCTCGTAAGAAACCTACAGACCAAGAAATGTATGAATTAGCTTATAAAGCTGCCATGAAGAATGTTTATGGAGATCGTGAAGCTGTTCAAAGTAAAACTCAGCAGCATGGCATGTCCGTTCAAGAATCTCAAACCCAATATCCTTTTGGAGATAACACTATAGAAGTTGAGTTAGATGAAGATACTCAAAGAAATACTTTAATGAATACAGGAAGTAAGAGTATTTCTCTGAATTCAAAAAATAAAACTGCTGGTAGAACAATGTCAATGTCTTCTCATACAAGTAGCTCTCAATATGCAAATACCCAAGGATACCAATCTAATGCTGCTGGTGTTGGTTTCATGACCCATTCATTAAGGGATATGCCAGATCAAAAAGCTATAAAGAAACAGAAAGAGAAGCAAGCTAAAGAGCAAGCCAAGGCTGATGCAAAATTGAAGAAACAATTAGAGAAACAACGTAAAGATGAAGCTAAAAGACTGATTAAAGAAAGATCTGAGGCTGTTAAGAAAGTTGAATCAGAAGCTGTTAAGACTGAAGAAGATCATCTTCAAGAACATGGGTTTATTGCTACTGATCCTGTTGAAGCTCCTACTCTTGTTCATGATGAACAAAGTTCTAGTATATTATCCCCAGTTATAAAAAATGGTACACCTAATACAACACCCGCTTCTTCAATCCCTGTTGAGTTAAATAAACGTGAACAGCTGGTCAATGAGCCTCCTCAACAACCTAGAGTCACTCCGTCATCTGATCATGCTCATAATGTTCAAGCTAGTCCTTCCACAACTCTTTCCTCCAAAAAAAGATCTAGAAAATTGTTTGGGTTCTCTAAAAAATCTAATAAAAAATCAGTCTCATCAACTAACAATACAGCTACGAATGAAATTACTGTCGCATTGCCCACTTCAGAACTATCAAATGACATTCCTGCAAGTAAATTACCTCCTTCATTGGCCAGTAATCCAAATTCAGCTAGTTTTGTTAAAGAATTGAACAATAGAGACAGTGAGTTAAGAAGAGCAAGTGTTCAACTTAATGATAAAGTTGGTTCAAACCATAAAACTAAAGGTAGGAAGTTTATGGAATTTTTCAATCTTTAGATGAAAAATGTCCTATGCTATAATACAGTGCAGTATAATATAATATAAATAATTTTTCT
This sequence comes from Ambrosiozyma oregonensis (nom. inval.), assembly GCA_003706315.3. Classification (NCBI taxonomy): domain Eukaryota; kingdom Fungi; phylum Ascomycota; class Pichiomycetes; order Pichiales; family Pichiaceae; genus Ambrosiozyma; species Ambrosiozyma oregonensis (nom. inval.). The sequence continues at coordinate 279,081 of PPKY03000004.1, forward strand.
TTTACTTTTTTGACTGATGGTTATGTTTTTCTTTCAATTTTACTTTATGGTTCTTCTTTTGTGTGTTTTATAATTCTTTGTATTTAATGTGATTCTGTTTTTACCCCCTTATTAATTTATTTTGTTATTATTTAATAATTTCTCCTTCTAGTTTTTTCTTTTGAAACTATTTTCTATTTTCTTGTGGATAAACAATCCTTCGAATTTCTATATTACTGCTTATACAGTACTCTTTGACCCAAGAGTAATTCCAGCTTTAACTTAAACAAACAACAGGCCACCAGTTGTATAGGGAACCGTGATGCCCGATCGTTTATAAGGATTTCAGACTTCCTTTTTCAATTTCGCTTCGCTCTGCAAGACGCGTAAACGTGTAAATAAATTTTTGTACAAGGCCAACATCCAATACCCAAAATATCACCATTTGTATTAAGCTTCTCTTCTTTACTTGATACTATTCAATTGAGATAATATGACTTCAAAAACAGAAACAAAAATACCGGATTCTCCTATGCTTATTCCAGAGACTTTGACTTTACATTGGCATGATAACTCATCAGCTGTTTATTCCCTTGATTTTCAACCAAATAGAATAGGTAAAAAATCAGCTAGATTGGCAACTGGAGGTGGCGATAATAATGTTAGAATATGGTCATTGAAATATGATGAGACTGAAACAAAAATAGTTTCTGTTGAATATTTGAGTACTTTGGCTAAACACACACAAGCTGTGAATTGTGTTAGATTTGATCCAACTGGCGAATTCCTAGCTACAGCTTCAGATGATGGTACTGTTATAATTTGGGCTTTGAGTGAAAAGATAACTAGAGAGTTTGGTAATACAGAACATGATATTAAAGAAAGTTGGTATTTGAAAACTGCTTGTAGATGCTCACCTCCTAGTGAAATTTATGATATTAGTTGGTCTCCAGATTCAAGATATATTTGTTGTGGATCAATGGATAATATAGTTAGATTTTACAATGTTTCAAATGGGTCAATGATTAAACAAATTGCTGAACATCATCATTATGTTCAAGGTGTTACTTGGGATCCAAGAAATGAATTTATTTGTTCTCAATCTGCTGATAGATCAGTTCATATCTATAAAATTTTATCTGAACATGGTAATGATTTGAATTTATCTCCAACAACCTTTTATAAAATTAGTCGGGCTGAATTACCAGTTGGAAGATTACCACCAGTTCCAACAACACCTACTCAACAGCAAATAAGTATAAACACAAATACAAACACAGACTCAACCTCAACTTCAACCTCAACTTTACATATTCCTCAACCAATCAAATTAACAAGTGAAAATCTAACAAGGAATAATAATGATGGGAATGTTAATGTTGTCCCATCAATTCTGATGTCTTCAACTACAAGCACCGGATCTACTATGGACCCCCCACCTCAAACTCCTAGACACAAGAGAACATATTCCAACTCTTCGACAAGTTCAATATCTAGATGTGCTTCACCACTGCCAGCTGTAATGGCACCTTCATCTACAGCAATCTATAAAAATTATCATTTATATCACAATGAAACTTTACAGTCATTTTTTCGTAGATTGAGCTTTTCCCCTGATGGTATGCTACTATTCACAGCCTCTGGGATTCATAAAACCACCACAGCCGATACAAACAATGAAGAATTAACAAATACCGTTTATATTCATACCAGATATGGTTTAAATAAGCCTCCAGTGGCACATCTACCTGGTTTAAAGAAACCTGCCATTGCAATACGATTTAGTCCGTTACTATATAAATCTATTGAATCCACAGAAGTTGTATTTAAAATGCCTTATAGAATGATTTTTGTTGTTGCTACACAAGATTCAGTGTTAATATATGATACTCAGAGATTGAAACCATTAGGTATTGTTTCAAATATTCATTATGCTGTGATTACAGATGCATGTTGGTCAAGTGACGGAAAAACATTAATGATATCATCTGCAGATGGATTTGTCTCTACGGTTGTTGTCAATGAAAAATTGTTGGGTGAAGTGGAAACGTATGATGTTAACAAATATTTAAAAAAGCATCCATTAGTTAAGCCTGAAATTAAAACAACTACTAATTTCCATGATGAATCAAGGAGAGAAAGCACGTCTTCAACAGTCAGTAATGGTACTGTAGTCGACAATCCTATCATTAAACCATCTTCTGGATCAACCCTTTCTATCCTAGAGATGTTAGGATCAGTCGGCACTGGATCGACATCTTCTAATGGTGCACCAGTGATAAATTCCCCAAAACCTAGCAAGATGATTACTACAATGGAAGTTATTGATATAACTGATTCTGGAGATAACCAAAGTTTAAAAACACCAAATTCAGAACTAAACTCACCTTTGTTACCGCCAGCTCCAGTATCTTCAAAACCAGAAAGAAAAAAGATAAGAATACAACCTACTTTGATCAACAGTGGACTTGTTAAACAGGAAACCAAGAAATTGGATGAAAAGTGAAATACTGCGCCACAATACCACGCCACACACATAAATCTTCGATTTTATTTTGGTCTTCAAATCCCTGTTGGCTTTTGGCTTTTGGCTTTTTGTGTATATACTTACTTCTATTCCATTTAGTAATCATATCTATTTAGTTGTACATTCACGTTTAACTTTTAACCACAATTAATATATAATTCTTGTGATTAATTTAAACGCCTTTCAATTCTATAAAAAGCTTTCTTTTTTCAACTAAGTTAAAAATACCTCACACTACCATTATGGACAACTCGTTTTTATCATTGTTGGTCACCCTTGTAATTGCTTTGATCTTCATTAGTTGGTTTTTGACACCTGAATCAAGTCCACCAAATGGATCATCTACAACAAGAAGAAGAAGAACAAGAACTGTTACACCTCAGATGATTTCTACTGTGCAACAGATTGGCCCTGGTTTAACCACTGAGCAAATAAGATATGATTTAGAAAAAACTGGAGATGTTAACATTACGATAGATAATTACTTGCGTGATGGTGATTTAGCATTCCCACCTAACATGGCACATTTAACAACAGGGGCTGGGATTTCAACTGGGGCTAATCGTAATATGATTTCATCTAATATAAGACCTTCAAAGAATACTGAGCCAAGCGTTAAATCTTCGGTTGTTTCTAGTACTACTGGCGAATCACAGGGTGGACCATTTGGTGGTCTGAGTTTTGAAGAAAAAAGAAGAGAGTTGGTTTTAGCAGCAAGATCTAGAATCACTGCTAAAGAAGGAATCAGTTGGGATTGATAATTTTTTATTCTTCATTAATCAATTGAAATATAATGATTCACTTTTTTATTTTGCATTCTACTTTTTATATATATTTACCGGTTCTACTTCAGTTTATTTGTATTTTGTTTTAATCTATTGAATTTTTGTTGCATTAAGTTTTATACCTGAACTAGTATTTTAGTTTCAAAACAAATCCATCCTATTCTTTAACTAAACGTAAAAAATATTAAAAACCACAAATAAAAAAAAAAAAAACAAACAAAAAAAACAAAACAAAAATGAAATTAAATATACACAAAGAATAAGTTGTATAATAATTTTTCAAACATAAATTACAAAACCTCCCAACTGTTGATCAACCGCTACTTCTATCAAAGTACATTCTAAACTTTTTATCTTCGTGCTTCACTTTATATATAAAGTTTGTTATAACCTCACTTTCTTTGATATTCATTTGATTATTAAAATGTTCTTCAACAGTTCCTCTCAGATCATCATTAGTTCTATAATCATATAAGTTTTGTTCTTTAGCTTGTTCATTTCTTATATAAGCATCTGTAGACACACCAAGTTTACTGTTTTCAAGTAAAAGACCCTGGAAAGTTTTAACATCAGGAGCAGTGATATTACTTGGATTTAAATAAACTTCTCTATAACTTCTTAGTTGTTCTTCTGTCCAATTATTAAAATCCATTGGATCAGGCTTAGGGAAATCATTCGGTCCATTTTTATGAACATATTTTGTAACATATTCTTTTTGTTGTTGAATTATAGCAGCTTGACGCTGTTTAGTTGATGATCTTGTGTTCCCAGAACTAGAAGAATTACCTTGTCTTCCATGGTTATCAGAATCAGAATCTCCTCTTCTTGCCATGATTGGATTGATTTAGAGCTGAGTTGTCTATTGTTTTGTATATAGAAATGTCACAGTTCAAGAAAGCGTTTGTGTTATCTACAAAAAAGTCGTGGGAAAAAATCAAAATGAAAATAAGAGCCGGGGGCCCTTACGTAATCACTTTTATTTCATTTCAAAGAGGATTTACAAGAAATTTTGTTTTCTTTTATTTATTTCCTACTTGATATACTTGATATAATTGATATAGAAAGAATCCACAATGACAACACTTAAATCAATCAGAAAAGTGTACGTTTTAGGTGCTGGAGGTATTGGAACTTTAGTCGGTTCACAATTGTCCTTGAAATATAACATTCAATTTATACTTAGAAATGAAAAAAAAATACAATATATGAAACAAACAAACAATGCTGTATCTATAAAACAACTTTTTAATAATAATAAACTTTTAAAGTACCAAGTTTCTGATCCAGTTAGAGCAGATCAAGTTGGTGATAAAATTATTGATTTTTTAATTGTCTCCGTTAAAACCTTCACTACTATTGAATCAATTAAACCATTACTTAAAAAAATTGATAGTACAACAAAGATTTTACTAATTCAGAATGGTATGGGTGTTATTGATGAATTATATACCAAGCTGTGGCCTGTATTAGAAGAAAGACCAGTTATTTATCAAGGTGTTATTTCTCATGGTGTTTTTCAAGACTCTGAAAATTGCAATACATTTGATTATAATCATGCTGGTATGGGTAACATGAAAATATGTAAACTACCAAGAGATTTATCAGATCCTAAATCAATCAAGAATGATGGTATTATAGATGATGAAATTATTAAAGAATTAAATAATTCTGATCTTTTACAATCTGAATACTTTAAATACTGTGATCTGTTAGTTTATCAAGTGGAAAAATTTCTTGTCAATTGCTGTATTAATTCTGTTACATCTATATTGGATTGTGTTAATCATGAATTGGGAAGCATTGATTCAAGTTATCAAACTTTTCAAGATATTATTGATGAAGCTTTAGATATATTGTTGAAAACTTACCCTATTTTATTTGAATCTAAACTTAAAGATGGAATTCTGGATAATCGAAAATTATTAGATTATGTTATTGATTGTGGTACTGTTATTAATGGTAAGAATTCATCCAGTATGAGACAAGATTGTTTGAATTTAAGAGATGTGGAGATTGATTATATTAACGGTTATGTAGTTACTCTGGCTGAAAGATTAAAATTACAGGCCAAGGTCAATAGAACCATTCAATTGCTGGTTAAAACTCGTTTAAGTATAAACAGAAATAGAGCTTTATAAAGTGTTTAGTTTAAACCATTATGCTTCCTTGTTTTACGTAATCACTCCAAGATACAAAAAACGCCAAAAAAAAGAACGCGAAAAAAGCTTTTTTGAGATGTGAATTATTCAGATTAAAAGATAGTGGATAGTAATCATTTAGTTTAATGTGTAAAGAATAACAAAAAATTGCTTTAAAGTATCTTACCATGACTCAAGAGCTTCTATGGAATACGATAAAACTAACTAAAAAAGAACTGAATATATCAAAGGTTTTACGATGTGGACAAGCTTTTAGATGGAGATTTATCAATGGAATCTGGTCATGTACTATAAAAAATAGAATTCTAATAGTTCGTCAAGACGAAGAAAGTCTTTATTATTCATCAATACCACATCTTAAAGATACAAAAGAAGTCGTTTGGGATTATTTCAATTTGGATATAAAACTAATCAAATTATACGCTGATTGGTCAGATAAGGATAATTTATTCATTACGAATTCTACCAATTTTGAAGGTGTTAGAATTCTAAGGCAGGATCCATGGGAGAATTTAATTTCATTTATTTGTTCAACTAACAATAATGTTAAAAGAATTTCTAAAATGTGTGAGGCACTCTGTGTGAACTATGGTAATTATTTAGCAGATTTTCAAGACAATGCCCATTACTCTTTTCCACCACCCGATAAATTAGCAAAACCTGAAACTGAACAAGAATTAAGAGAATTAGGCTTTGGCTATAGAGCAAAATTCATTCAACAGACTGCTGCAATGCTGACTAATGATTCCGAATTACTTCATACTTTAACTTTTGGGCTACGTGATTTACCACATAGTGAATGTCATGATTTTCTATTACAATTTAAAGGAGTTGGACCAAAAGTTGCTGATTGTGTTTCATTAATGTCTTTGGATAAACATGATGTTGTCCCTGTTGATACTCATGTTTACCAAATTGCTTTAAGAGATTATAAATTTAGTGGGGCCAAAGCTGGGAAATCCGGAAATTTAAATAAAGAATTATATAATAAGATTCAAACATTCTTTAAAGAGTTATGGGGTGAATATGCTGGTTGGGCTCATTCAGTTTTATTTGCTGCTGATTTGAGAGATTTGAATAATGGAATAAATGATATCAATGCCAATATTACTCAAAGTACAATAGCCAATGTTAAACGTGAGAAAAGGAAACTTGCAGTTAAAATAGAACAAAATGATGAGGTTAAATCAGAGGAAAATGAAGATGCTTTTATGAATCCTGAACAGTTAAAGCGACATTTAAGACTCCAAAAAAGATTAATGAACGCTCACATTACAAAATCGAATAAAAGAATTAAACAGGAAACTTGATTTTGTTCACTTGATTTTGTTCATTCAGATAAAAACCTTGCTTTACTAGGTTCACGATTCTATAATAATATTCAATAACTAAAACTCCAAAAAGAAAAAAAAAATGGAAACTGATATACTGCCCATTATCATATCAGAGAAGATCGATTTGACTATACCTTGATTGGGAAGGCATAGGATTTGGTCCAAGGAAGTAAAAATTGATTTGTCTTCCAAAGCAAACTTGAAATTTGAGAGTAACATCTAAAAACTTTATGTAATATTTATATTTTAATTGGATTAAATTGAATTCACTGTCTTGTATTTATTTTCCTAGACAGGAAAACAAAACATTTCTAATTTTATAAAGAATTCAAATGTCTTGAATACAGAATGAAATACTATAAATAAATGGCAAAAAAAAACATAGAACAGAAAACGCAAAGAAAATAAAATAAAGTAAAGAGGGTGGGTGGGTAAAGAACAAAAAAATGAAAATTAAAAAAATAAACAAACATAATATGCCTTAAAAAGTATTAAAATTAAACGCAAAAGACTTTAAAACCTAGAAAAAATAAAACAGCAACGTTCTTAGAAATAAGATGACAACAATCTTATAAGACAATGTTCTTTGCCAATTTCTTCTTGTAATCCAAAATAGAACCTTCCCATCTAGTAGCGGTTTGGTTTTCAACAACATAAATATCTTTAGCAATCTTGTCTAATAATCTGAAATCATGGGAAACAACACAAACACCACCATTGAAAGCATTAATGGCTTCAGCCAAAGAATCAATAGTTGGAATATCCAAACCATTAGTAGGTTCATCCAAAAGTAAAATATTTGGAGATTCTAAAGCTAATAAAGCAAAGACAACTCTTGATCTTTGACCTTCAGATAAAGTAGCCATTTGAGAGGTTTGACCTTCACCAGTTAAACCGAATCTACCTAATTGAGATCTCCAGTATTGGAAATCTTGAGAAATATGAGAATACTTGTCTCTAACGAATTCTAATGGTGATTTAGTTAAATCTAATTGATCAGAGGAATGTTGAGAGTAAATACCCATTTTGATATGTGAATGTCTAGACACTCTACCTTTTTGTGGTTCATTTTCACCAGTCATAATCTTTAATAAAGTAGATTTACCCACACCATTTGGACCAACTAAAGCAATTCTAGAATCCATATCGACACCGAAAGATAAATCTGTGTACAAGTTGTTTTCTTTTTTACCATCGTAAGAGAAAGAAATGTTATCAAAGGCCAAAACTGGAGGTGGTAATCTTTCAACTTCAGTAAACTTGAAAGAGAAAACCTTATCTGGAGCAACAGGTTGAATCAAACCATCAGCTTCCATCTTATCCAAAATCTTTTGTCTAGATTTAGCTTGTCTAACCAAATTAGCATATGTACCAGCAGAAGCAATAAATTTCTTAATATGCACAATTTCTTCTTGTTGTTTATTGTATTGTTTCATTTGATTAACTTCTAATTCACCTCTGGTTTTAACATAAGCATCATAATTACCACCATACATAGTAATCTTCTTCATTCTCATATCAATCATGTTAGTACAAACACCATTTAAGAAATCTTGAGAATGTGAAACTAAAATTAAAGATTGATCAAAATTTTTTAAGTATTCTTCTAACCAAACACAAGCTTCTAAATCTAAATGGGCAGTTGGGTCATCTAACAATAACAAAGTTGGTTTAACGAATAAAGCTTTAGATAAAGCAACTCTCATTCTCCAACCACCAGACATATCCTTGGTTTTCTTTTTGATAGTTTTAGAATTGAAACCTAAACCAGTTAAAATAACAGCAGCTCTAGCTTCAAAAGTAGCAGGATCCATACTATCAATTTTTTCATATAATGGTTCTAATAATAAAGATTCAGGACCATCATTGACGATAATATCTTCAACTTCTTTTTCTAATCTTGCCATTTCATGTTCAGCTTCTCTAACAACATATTCTAAAGCAGAAAATTCAGTTGCATCAGCAGGTTCATTTAATAAATAAACATCAATATGTTCTGGAATTGGATATTCTTTAGCAGCCAAAGCTCTTAAAAAAGTAGATTTACCACAACCATTTTCACCTAAAAGACCATATCTTCTACCATAATTCAATTCTAAGTTAGAATCTTGTAATAAAACTTTACCATGGAATAATAAAGAAACAGAGGATAATTTAATATCTCTTGAAGTAACTAAAGAATCTAAAACACCAGTGACAACTCTATCAGATAAACCATCCTTATCTTGTTGTAATTTTAATTTAGCAATTTCTTCAGCAGCTGTATCAACTGGACCTTGATTAGCTAACTTTTCCTTTTCTTTCTTTGTTAACTTTTTGGTATTCAATTTACCTTCAGCAGCTTTAGCGGCTTTCTTAGCTTCTCTCTTTGCTTTGGATGCTGACATAGACATCTTGAAAGTGTATTATTAATTAGTAATAGTCTGTTGAGTCAATTATAAAATCAAAAAGTATATATAATACCATTACCTTTTTTTTCATAGGTTACAGCTTTTTGATTTTATTTTTAAGAGCGTTGAACGCACGTAAAATTTTTTTTAAAAGCTTTGTGGTGCACAGATGTGTTTTCATCGTTTCTTCATTTCTTCAATATATCAAGATATTAAGTAAAAAAATATAAATAAATAGTATAAATAATAATTACAATAAAATAGAGTAAAGAATGCATATGTACAAGTGATTTAGAAATTTCATTAAAAATTCTTTAAAACTTTTCAGAAAACAAAAATTCACCATTAAATATTTGTCTAATCTCTTGTTCTAAAAGGTCATGGAACTTTTCGTTATCTCTTAAACACACCCATTCGTCATCTAACAAATCATATCTTTTAGGACCGGATAATGGTGAACTTAACCAGATTTGTTTATTTGCAGGTTGCTTATTAATAAAATAAGTACCTTCTGTAGTATTAATTTGAAGAACGCCATGCTATATTAAGGAAAATATTGGTTATATTTGAGGTTAGTAATAAGTTGAAAATAGAATATAAAATAATTAATAATTAATAATAGTAATAATATAATTAACATACGGATTCTTCAACATCAGCATCGATAATATTCTCTTCTTCAAAAAATGTATCTAGCTCAGTGTAAATCAACTCTAATGTATTATCAGCAACAGTATGATATTTTTCAGTTTTCAAATTCTTAACACTATCTGGAATATAAGTACCATCAGTTCCTGCAGTAATAGAATTGAATCGTTTTTGTAATCTAATAGGTGATTTTAATTCATTGTTATAAAGTCCCATACTAGAAATAGACAACGATCTTTTATTTCTTATTAAATTGTTGATAAATGATAGATGTTGGTTAGCTCTAATCGCAGTTGAGTGCAATTTTAACATTCTTGTTGAAAGAAAAAAAGTTTTGAAGATAGTAGTTGAAGAAACTGGTCTTCTTATCAATAGAGATATACTAGTTTGTAAGTTCATTTTATTAACAATTTTATAAAGAAGTGACTTGGAAACTTTTGAGGAAAACAAAGGGTACGCAAATGCAAGGGCAGTCAGTAACAGAGGATATCGGATGGAAGGTAGACTATTAGTGCTGAATAATTCAAAACAAGTAATTATGCCTAAAGCCACTGTTATACTTGCTAGCTTAGTGAAAGTGTGAAAAGAGTAATGAGACAAATCAAAATAATATTGTAACGCCACAGTTTTGTCTGCGCCACTCGCGACAGTACTTCTGTTGTATTGGTTTTTATTTACACACATTTACAAAAGATAAAACAAAACAGTTAAGTTAATTGGTTTTAGTATGAAGCTATTAAAATAACATGTAAAATCCCAAATGAAATAGTAGACAAAAAAGTAATAATAAGAAAGAATAAATAAGACTATAGAACAAAATGATATAAATAATGTATAAAACAATTATAAAAGAATGAGGTTGGACAATGAGAATGAATAAATAAAAAAAGAATGAGTGAGTGAGAGTTGATGAAAAAACAAACATATTTTTCTATTAGAAAATGATATAGTAAAAATAAATACATAGAAGATTCTTCAAGCAATTTTGTTTCTCAAAACATTTAATTTATTTACTTCTTACTAGCACTCATCTTATTTAAAGCAGAACCATACTTGAACCATTCAATTTGTTCAGCATTATAGGTGTGGGATAATGGAGTGGACCAAGATTCACCTTCTTTTGGATGAACAACTAAGGTAACATTCTTACCTGGAGCTAATTCAGTTAAACCAATTAAATCAACTTCGTCATCTGGGTTAATCTTTTCGTAAGCAGATGGTTCAACAAAGTTCAATGGTAATAAACCTTGCTTCTTTAAGTTAGTTTCATGAATTCTAGCAAAAGACTTAGTGATGATAGCGAAACCACCTAAGAATCTTGGTTCTAAAGCAGCATGTTCTCTGGAAGAACCTTCACCAAAATTTTCATCACCGATAACAACCCATTTAATACCATGGTCTCTGTACCATCCACCAGTTTCTGGAACACCATCGTACTTACCAGTAAAGTGATTCTTAACATGGTTAGCCTTACCGTTTTCGGCATTGATAGCACCAATCATATAGTTGTTAGAAATGTTTTGTAAGTGACCTCTGTATTTTAACCATGGACCAGCCATTGAGATATGATCAGTGGTAGTTTTACCTAAAGATTTGATCAAAATTGGCATTCTAAGGGCATCTTTACCGTCCCATGGCTTGAAAGGAGTTAATTTTTGTAATCTATCAGAAGTTGGAGAAACATTAACCTCAACAGTAGTTCTATCTTCAGGTGGAGCTTGATAAGTGTTTTCACCAGGATCATAACCTCTAGCAGGTAGACCATCACCATGTGGAGCTTGTAACATAAATTCTTTTCCATTGGCATCCTTTAATTTATCAGTTAATGGGTTGAATCTTAAATCACCAGCAATAGCGTAAGCAACAACCATTTCTGGGGAAGCAACGAAAGCGTGGGTAGCAGTGTTACCATCATTTCTAGCAGTGAAATTTCTGTTGAAAGAGGAAACAATAGTGTTCTTATCACCCTTCTTAATATCTTGTCTATCCCATTGACCAATACATGGACCACAAGCATTAGCTAAAACTTTACCACCAAATTCTTGGAAAATTTGTAATTGACCGTCTCTAGCAATAGTAGCTCTAACTTGTTCAGAACCTGGAGTAACTGTGAATAAAGCCTTAGCTCTTAGACCATGAGCTTCAGCATCCTTGATAATAGAAGCAGCTCTGGACATATCTTCATAAGAAGAGTTGGTACAAGAACCAATTAAACCAACCTTAACTTCTAATGGCCAATCGTTTTTAACAGCAACTTCTTTCATTTTTGAAACTGGAGTAGCTAAATCTGGAGTGAAAGGACCGTTAACGTGAGGTTCTAAAGTGTTTAAATCAATCTCAATAATTTGATCATATTCACAGCCTTCATCAGCGGATAAATAATCTTGCTTGTAAACTTCAGCAAATTGAGCAATCTTAGATCTACCAGTAGCATCCAAATAATCAACCATTGATTTGTTGAATGGGAAGACAGAAGTAGTAGCACCAATTTCGGCACCCATATTACAGATAGTAGCCATACCAGTACATGAAAAAGTTTCAACACCATTACCGAAATACTCAACAATAGCACCAGTACCACCCTTAACAGTAGTAATACCAGCTAACTTTAAGATAATATCTTTTGGAGAAGTCCAACCAGACATCTTACCAGTTAATTTAACACCAATAATTTTTGGAGCCTTTAATTCCCATGGTAAACCAGCCATAACATCGACGGCATCAGCACCACCAACACCAATAGCCAATTGACCTAAACCACCAGCATTTGGAGTATGTGAATCGGTACCAATTAATAAGGCACCTGGGAAAGCATAATTCTCCAAAACAATTTGATGAATAATACCAGAACCTGGTTTCCAGAAACCAATGTTATATTTAGCACAAGCAGAAGCTAAGAAATCATAAACTTCTTTATTTAAATCAATGGCTCTTGCTAAATCAGCAGGACCTTCCTTTTGGGCTTGAATTAAATGATCACAATGGACAGTAGTTGGAGTAGCAACAGAAGGCATGTTAGCAGACATGAATTGTAAAATAGCCATTTGAGCAGTAGCATCTTGACAAGCAACTCTATCAGGTCTCAATTTTAAATAAGAAACACCTCTTTGAATATCTTGTCCATGAGGATCATCTAAATGACCATATAATAACTTTTCAGCATAAGTCAAAGGTCTACCTAATCTCTCTTTAACAATTTTAACATTTTCCAGTTGATTTTTATAATTAATAAAAGTATCAGCTTCTAACAAGTTCATGTTAACTTGAGAATCTTTGTTCAGTTCAGAGACTGTGGCCATACCACGTCTTGCGACACGCTTAGAAACACTTCTAATAGATAACATTTTAATGGATGTTGTTAAGTGTGTATTTGCAAAATAAAAAAGGTTGTTCTACTCTAGATCAATTGGAAAAGCAGGAATCTCTTCAAACTATATACTAACCAGTTCAGATTATCTGCACGGGGCCGATGTCTCTCCGTGCTTCCTGCGCGAGTCACACACGGGAGGTCCCTAGGCGCGAGGGCCAATGAGAGCGCTACAAATGGTCACCCTGATGGGCTGGATGGGCTGGACCCCGGCTCGCTCCCCGAGTTTTGAAGCACTGTCAGATGAGCCAATTGATTTGATTTACCAAAGCGAATGAATTACTTGAAAATTTCAAGAAAACTGAACCCTTTTTAAATGTGAATTGTGGTTCAGCTTAACAGTATTGCACAGTAGAGAGGGAGATTGATATAGACGGGGAGAGACAGTTGCTGTTTCCAGCGCGCCAGTGGTCAGCTTGAAGAGGAGAGGCAAGGCCGAGCTCGGAGCGAGTTGTTTCCAGAAGTCCGGATCGGCCAATAGGCACCCGTACACCTTCTAAGGTTTATTTTTATAATTATTGTTATTTTTCAATTTTTCAATTTTTCAATTTTAACTTTACATTGATAATTAAATCGTTAATCTGAATAATTAATTACTCACTTAAACAGGAAGATAGTTAACTTTAATATATAAAATGACAAAACAAAATAATAGTTCCCTTATAATTTATCGTAATATTCTTCGTAACCTGGAACAACTTCCTTCAAACCTCTTCTAACTCTGGTTTCCTTAACAATGACACCTGGTTTAGAAGCTTCATCCAATGGATCACCGTTCATGGTAGCCCAATGGTCAAAGATCATTTGTGGGAAAGCTTGACCACCAGTAGCTTGTCTTAATTCACCAGTGAAACCGAAAGATTCATTAACTGGTAAGTAAGCCTTAACAGTGAATAATGGAGTACCTGGTCTTTGTTCTTCAGAAACAACTTGACCTCTCTTCTTGTTTAAGACAGAGTAAATACCACCAATAGCATTTTCTGGACATTGAACTTCAACTAAGAAAACTGGTTCTTGAATTCTTGGTTCAGCTAATAACATAGAAGCGAAAGTAACTCTTCTCATAGTTGGCATAATTTGACCAGCACCTCTATGGATAGAATCAGCGTGTAAAGTAACATCTAAAATGTTGAATCTAACACCTCTAATTTGTTCACCCATAATTGGACCATCCTTAATAGCCCATTGGAAACCTGAGTTAACGTGATCCTTGATTTCACTTAAGTATTGAACAGCCTTGGTTTGATCAACGACAACATTTGGACCGTTACCATCTGGACCGAAACACCAGATCTTTCTAGCATCAGTAACATCCCAACCGTATTCATCAGCCATTAATCTAGCTCTTAATTTAATATCATCTCTGGCATTAATCTTACCTTGTTCAATAGCAAGAGTAGTTTCTTCAGACATTGGTTCAGCCTTAACGTAAATTCTGTTATGTTTATTTGGAGATTTAGATAAAGCAGTAATTCTAGATTCAGATTCAACAGTTTCTCTGTAAGAGACAACAGGTGGAGAAATCTTTAATGGAACACCAGCGTGATCGTTTTCTAAATCGGATAAACAAATTTCTAAATGTAATTCACCAGTAGCGGCAACAATATGTTCACCAGATGGTGACATGAAAGTCAAAACACATGGATCGGATTTAGATAATCTCTTTAAACCTTCAACTAATTTTGGTAAATCGTTACCGTTCTTAACTTCAACAGCAACTTCAACAACTGGAGAGACTGAGAATTTCATAACCTTCATGTTATGGGAGGCTTCGTTAGTGGTTAAAGTACCAGATTTTAATAAGAATTGATCAATACCGACTAAACCAATAATGTTACCAGCTGGACAATCATCAATTTGTTCAACAGTTCTACCCATCATTAAAACAGTTCTTTGAATAGCCTTAATGAATAAATCATCCTTCTTACCTGGGATATAGTTTGGACCTTGAATTCTAACCTTCATACCAGACTTAACGGTACCGGCGAAAACTCTACCGAAAGCATAGAATCTACCCTTATCAGAAGTTGGGACCATCTTGGAGACGTACAACATTAAGTCACCCTTTGGATCACAATTCTTAATAGCTAAACAAGAAGCATCATCAGATGGACCTTCATATAAAGTTTCAGCTCTGTAAAATTGAGCAGTAACTGGGGATGGTAAATGAATAACAATCATTTCTAACAAAGCATCAGCAGCTGGTAAAAATTTCTTCATAACAATCTTTAATAAAGCTTTACCTTCTAATTCCTTTTCTTCAGACTTTAAGTTAATTTCTAATTTTTCTAATAAAACTGGAATTTCTTCTTTCTTAAAGTTCATGATAGCAGCAAACAATCTGAAAATTGGATCTAAAATGAACATGTTGAAAGCTCTGTCTAATGGCTTACCACTAGCATCAGTGTCCTTAGAAGTCCACTTCTTGGTCTTTGGGTTGAAGTAAGAGTCACCCCATAATCTGGTCATCATCTTGGATCTGTCAACACCGAATTTCTTGGAGTATCTAGAAGCAAATTGTCTAACAGTAAAAGCCCAACCGTGTAAACCAGAACCGAAAGCAACGGTACCTTGATCTGGGTAAACTTGAACATCACCTAAAGAAGCATCAACGTAAGTAGAGATAATAACGTTAACGGATTCAACAGTTCTAGCGAAAGATTGATATAAATCTTCCTTGGTAATTTGTAATTCTAACATAGCTCTATCAACTTTGTTAATAATAACAACAGGCTTGATTCTTTCACCTAAAGATTGTCTTAAGACGGTTTCAGTTTGGACACAGACACCTTCAACACAATCAACGACAACTAAAGCACCATCGGTAACTCTTAAAGCAGCAGTGACTTCGGAAGAGAAATCAACGTGACCTGGGGAATCGATTAAATTAATTAAGAAACTGTTACCATCAGTCTTTTGCTTGATATCTTTACAGTCTTCATCAGTCATTTCAGCGTATAAAGAAATAGCGGTAGACTTAATAGTAATACCTCTTTCTTGTTCATCCTTTCTAGTATCAGTGAATCTAGCTTCACCAGCCTTGGCAGCAGAAATAATACCAGCTCTTTGGACTAAAGAATCGGTCAAGGTAGATTTACCATGATCGACGTGCGCAATGACGGACATGTTACGGACGTTAGTAACCTTGTCCATCAAAGCTCTGATTTGTTCAACAGTGAAGTTAACTATAATAGGAGATGTTAGTACAATGAAAATTTATCAAAGGATTTAAAGAAATATTTTTTTCGCCTCGAAATAAAAAAAAATACCACTACACATAAACTCCGTGGAAAATATAAAATTTATAACGATATGATGACATGTTTATATAATAGTTGAATTGAATTGAATGAATATGATCTAAACCATCAAAAAAGCAAAGTGTAAATCTAAAGAATATAACCAGTTATATGGAAGTAAACTTCGTGTTTTTTTTTCAATTCTGTTAGCTGTTCATAAAATGCATTCACTAGAAGATGATCATCTAATTTCAGGAGATTGTGTAGTAATAGATACTCCTTGACGTAAAAAGTTTGATAATATCTATAGCAGTAGTTTAGACATACCCATTTTGATGTATAATACTAGTTGATTTTTTTCTGATCTCTTTAAAGGAACAGGTTGTAGAAAAAGAGGAAGAGGGTTGAAATACTGCAATTTGAGATTAAGGGAGAGAAGCAAAACGAAAAAATTTTACTATTGAGAGTCGTGCGTGTACGAGTGTTGCCGTAGGGCGGGTAACTAAACACGTGTAAATATTACACGTGATAAAAGGTTTGATTTACCTGTTTGAAATATTTCTTTGATATAGATTAGGGAAGGTGAAGATAAATTATATAGAATACATGAAAAATTTACAGTGCCACTAGAATGTAGTGTTTACGCCATTAACCAAACCATAACAGCCTGGATCACAAAAGAGTACGCAAATAAATACTGGGTTCTAATCTTTTTAGCTCCACCAGACAAATTACCAGCTTCTAAACCACTAGGTAGAACAACATATCTTAATGATCTCATCATGAAAAATCCTAAAGAGAATACAATGGCAACATAAGAAATCCAAGTTAAAATCCAAGACCCAGCAACTAAATGTTTAATGATCATCATAACTAAAACACTAACAAATTTATATCCACTGTAACTAACCAAATCCCATAATTTACTATTCTTGGAGGAGATACCTAAAACATAAAATGAGATCTTCAAAATTGTGAAGTCACATAAATAACACGCTAAAGTTTTTGTGGTTGCATTACCCAACAATTGAGGATGGAAATCACCTTCAAAACCAGAAAACAAAGCCCAGAATAGAATGTAAGACATAAAAGCCATTAAAGGGATATATAAATCCGGGGCATTCACATCTTCAATTGCAGTAGCATATATTTCAGTTGGTTGAGAGTTTGGATTAGATACATCAGTTGAAGTTCTATATTGTCTGGTCCATGTTTTATTTTTATATGGGAATAAAATTAAAAACAACTTTTTCAAGACATATGAATTTGAAACTTTAAAGTAGTATTTAATATCGGAACTATTTATATATTGACCAAAATTACTTTGCATATATTGCTGTGATGCATTAAAAGCTGATTGTGAAAAATGAAGACCCATCTGAGCAGCAGGATCATTGAAAAATGTGTTAAAATTGTTAGGGTTATTAGCAGCATTTGCTGGGATTTGGTTGGTGGCTGCTATACCCGCAGCTCCTACATTTTGGTGAACATTACCTTGTCGATTTTGATATTGTTGTTGTGGTTCATAGTATTGCCCAGAAGAAGGAAAAGTAGATCCTGTAAGATGTTGCTGATTATTGGCTAAATTCGGCTGTTGGTGGTGTTGATTGTGTTGTTGAGCTTGATAAGGATTGTGCTGACCAGTCTGTGCATTTGACTGGTAAGATTCCTGAGCTGCATAAGGATTATACATGGCTATGAAGAGTAATAGGATGTAAGGAGAATATGATCAAGTTGACAGAAAAGTAAGGAAAAGAGTAAAGGTAATTGAAAACGAAACGTAACTGAAATCAGAGAGAAGTGGAACAGCGAATTTAAATTTGGGTCGATCGACTGGGGCCGGTTTTGTCGATTTGCTTTTGGCGTTTTTTGGCGTTTTCAAACGCGTTCGTTTTAGGTAAATTAAATTTGTGAATATGTGGAACCCTGAACTGGGAATAGTTTTATTTCAATCTAAGTTAATATATTTCCTTGTTCATAATTATTTAATCACAACATATCATGTCATCGAATAATGGGTTCAAAGGCTCATCATCAGCTAGATTTGTGAAAAATAATCAACAAGATGACCCCATCCAACAACAAAAAAACTATAATGTGTTTTCAAGAAACGCCAAACAACAGCAGTATCAAAATGATTTCAATAATAATCCCAACACTATAAAGTCTAAATTAGATTTGGTTAAAGAAATAGATATTATTGATTCCACTTTTGGTTTTGATCGGTTTGAGTCAGGAACTAAAAAAATTGGTTGGTTGGTTAATATGCATCCTACAACTATACCCTCGAACGATGTGATTGCTGGTACTTCAGGTGTTGACTACTATTTTCTAGATGAAGAAGGTGGATCTTTTAAAGCCAGTGTTCAATATGATCCCTATTTTTTACTTATTTGCAGACAGGGCGGAGAACTAGAAGTTGAAGAATGGCTAAAGAAAACTTTGGAAGGAGTATTGAAAAAATTAACAAGAGTTGAAAAAGAAGATTTAAATTTACCTAATCATTTGATCGGACTCAAAAGAACTTTACTAAAACTTAATTTTCATAACATAAGTGATTTACTAGAAGCAAGAAGGTCACTTAATCCAATAATATTAAAGAATAAAGAATTGAAAGAATCAAAAGATATTTATTCAAGTGTTGATTTAAATTATAATATCTATTTAAATAATTACAAAAAGAATGATAGCATAGTAATGGATGATATGCAAGAAGAAGAACAGCAAGAAGGCCTGAAATATGATGATGCATCCGAATTGATTGAAGATATTAGAGAATATGATGTTCCTTATCATGTTCGTGTTTCAATTGATAAAAATATCAGAGTGGGTAAGTGGTATACTGTTGAAGTCAATGAAGAAGGTGCTCGGTTGACAGAAGATCCATCCAAAATTGCATTTGCCGACCCAGTTGTTTTAGCGTTCGATATTGAGACTACCAAAGCCCCTTTAAAGTTCCCAGAAAGTTCAATCGATCAAGTTATGATGATTTCTTATATGATTGATGGTGATGGTTATTTGATTACCAACAGAGAAATTATTAGTGAAGATATAGACGACTTTGAATACACTCCTAAACCTGAATATCCTGGGCAATTCACCATTTTTAATGAAGAGAATGAAAAAGCATTATTAGAAAGATTTTTTGAACATGTTAGAGACGTTAAACCTACAGTGATAGCTACATTTAATGGTGACTTTTTTGACTGGCCTTTCATTGAAGCTAGATCAGCATATCATGAATTAGACATGTTCAAAGAAATTGGGTTTGCCAAGGACAATGAAGGTGAGTATAAATCTAACCATTGTGTTCATATGGATTGTTTTAGATGGGTCAAGAGAGATTCATATTTACCTCAAGGTTCCCAAGGTTTGAAAGCAGTTACTACTGTCAAATTAGGTTATAATCCAACAGAACTAGATCCAGAATTAATGACGCCCTATGCCTATGAAAAACCTCAATTGTTATCTGAATATTCTGTTTCTGATGCTGTGGCAACTTACTACTTATATTATAAATATGTCCATCCTTTTATCTTCTCTCTATGCACCATCATTCCGTTGAACCCTGACGAGGTTCTTCGAAAAGGTACGGGTACTTTATGTGAAATGTTGTTAATGGTTCAAGCTTATGAAAAGAATATTTTGTTACCAAACAAACATACTGAACCATTAGAGAGATTTTACGATGGCCATTTGCTAGAATCTGAAACTTATGTTGGTGGTCATGTTGAATCATTAGAAGCTGGTGTTTTCAGAGCTGATCTAGATAGTGAGTTTAATATTGATCCAACAGCAATTGATGAAGTGTTATCCGATCTAGATGATGCACTGAAGTTTGCAATTACTGTTGAAGGACAAAAATCCTTAGATGATGTTACTAATTATGATGAGATCTATAACCAAGTTAGAAAAGAGTTATTGGAATTAAAGAGCAATCCAAAAAGAACAGAAACCCCACTAATTTATCATGTTGATGTTGCTTCAATGTATCCAAATATTATGTGTAGTAATAGATTACAACCTGATTCAATGAAAGTGGAAAAAGACTGTGCTGGCTGTGACTTCAATAGACCCGGTAAAAACTGTGATAGAAGACTAACTTGGGCTTGGAGAGGTGAATATTACCCAGCAGAAATGAACGAATATAATATGATCAAAAATGCATGTCAAAGTGAAACATTTCCACCAAAGAGACCTGGTTTTCCAAGAAGACAATTTGATGACTTACCTTATTCTGAGCAAACATCTCATATTAAAAAAAGAATTGCAGACTATTCAAGAAAGGTTTATCATAGAATCAAGAAAACTGAAACAGCTGAAAGAGAATCTATCATCTGTCAAAGAGAAAATCCATTTTATATAAATACAGTTAGAGATTTCAGAGACAGACGTTATGAGTTCAAAGGTCTTGCTAAGGTTTGGAAAGGTAAGGTTTCGGGTATTTCAAAGACTGATCATCATTCAATTGATGAAGCTAAGAAGATGGTTGTTTTATATGATTCCATGCAGTTGGCGCATAAAGTTATTTTGAACTCTTTCTATGGTTACGTTATGAGAAAAGGTTCAAGATGGTATTCTATGGAAATGGCTGGTATTACTTGTTTGACTGGTGCAACAATTATTCAGATGGCTAGAGGTTTGGTTGAAAGGCTTGGTAGACCATTAGAATTGGATACAGACGGTATTTGGTGTATTTTACCCAAAAGTTTTCCCGAAGATTTTAAATTTAAATTGAAAAATGGTAAAACTGTTTTCATGTCATATCCATGCTCTATGTTAAACTATTTGGTTCACCAGAAATTTACGAATCATCAATATCAGACCTTAGTCGATCCAGTTAAGTTGAAATATGAAACTCATTCTGATAATTCTATATTCTTTGAAGTTGATGGTCCATATAAAGCCATGATTTTACCAACATCTAAGGAAGAAGGAAAAGGTTTGAAAAAAAGATATGCAGTCTTCAATTTTGATGGTTCTTTAGCTGAACTAAAAGGTTTTGAAATAAAAAGAAGAGGTGAACTACAATTAATCAAGAACTTTCAATCCGATATTTTCAAGCTTTTTTTAGATGGTGATACTCTATCAGGTTGTTATGGTGCAGTTGCCAATGTCGCTAATAGATGGCTAGATGTTTTAGAAACCAAAGGTAAAATGTTAGAAGATGAAGATCTTATTGAATTGATTTGTCAAAATAGAAGTATGTCAAAAGGTTTAGAAGAATATGGCTCTCAAAAATCTACATCAATCACAACTGCTAGAAGATTAGGTGAGTTTCTAGGTGAAGAGATGGTTAAAGATAAGGGTTTGGCTTGTAAGTATATTATAGCTGATAAACCCTTAAACTCTCCAATTACTGAAAGGGCTATTCCAACGGCTATTTTTTCCTCTGATATACATGTTAAGAGAAAATATCTAAGAAGATGGTTGGTTGATCCAACACTAGAAAATTTTGATCCTAGATCAATCATTGACTGGGAATATTATAGAGAAAGATTAGCTTCAGTCATTCAAAAAATCATCACCATTCCTGCTGCTTTACAAGGAGTTGATAATCCAGTTCCAAGAGTTGCTCATCCAGACTGGCTTCAGAAAAGAATTGATATCAGAGATGATAAGATGAAACAAACCCACTTAACTAATTATTTTACCAAGGCACCAAAAGGGTCCAAACCTGTTATGGCAGACGTCACTAACACTATGAAAGATATTGAAGATTTTGGTAATGCAACTCCAATGAATGGTAGTGGTCCAAAAGTTGGTAAAGTCACTTCAAGAAAGAGAAGAATGACTGAAAAAGAATCCCAGGAAGAAGAACATCAACGTATTTCAAATCAACCAATGCCAGATCCTTTGACAGATTATGTTGGCTTTTTGAAGTATCAAAAATTAAAATGGAAACTTCAAGCTCAAGAAAGACAGAGAAGAGATAAATTATTCGGTAAAACATTTCAAAATAGTGATAAATCTGCAATGGGAAGTATGATTAGAAGACAAGCAGAAAATTTTGTTAATACTCAATGGCAAGTTATTCAGTACTCTGAGGATATAGCTCGTCCTGGTTATTTGAAGGCATTTGTGTTGATTAATGGTAAAGTTCAAACTTTATCAATTCATGTTTCTAAAAAATTATTCATTAATTTTAAGTCTGATGACCCTTTTGAAAATTCAATTCCGAATTGTGAAATTATTAAAGCAATTGAAACATTACCAAATGGGCAATCTTCTTCTAATTTATATAAAATTGTTATGTCTGAATCTACTTTCAATGAACAGATCAATCAAGTTGATAGTATTTTCAATCATACTTCGGTTGCAGGTATTTACGAGTCTAATATTCATGCTACTGAAAGAGCAATTATGGAAATTGGTAGTTGTCTTAGATTTAATGAAGACAGAGTCGGTTCATTAGCCAAGTCACTAGAAAAAGGGTTTGACCAAAAGAATTTGAAGCCATTACCAGCTGAGAATTATTTGTCTCGGTTTTCAATGGGTGTGCTTTATTTACTTCACATTGTTTCGAATGGTTATGAAATTTTTGCTTTGTTTGATTCTACAACATCTCAAGCTAACATTTACACTTTAAAGCCATCAGTCAATGCACAACAGCTACCAGCCAATATCGGTGGGTTTTATCAAGATATGCACAAGACCAAAAAAGACTCTTTCTCTAAATTCTATAACATCATTGATTATCAAGAAGAAGTTAATTTTGAGACTCATTATTTTACTGATATTTCCAAGATTTACAAGAGATTGAATTCCAAAATCAGTTCCATTTCAGAGCAAAGTGCATCTAAACCACTTTTTGTTGTACAATCTCCGGTTTCTGATAAATTGACAAAAATTTTAAAAGCCACCTCTAGCTTACCAAATCTGAAAATGAGAGTTAATGAAATTCAATTAAATGCTTTATCTTGGCATTCGTTGTTGATGAAAAGAGTAATGAACCATTATTTATCTTTAGCTGGCTGGATTACTAAGATGATTTCATTAGCTAAATATGGTAATGTTCCATTATGTAATTTAGAAATCGATAATATGGCCTACTTAATTGATATTGAATACGCTAGAAAGTTAATTCAATCCAATATTGTTTTGTGGTGGTCTCCAAGCTCTAACCCAGATTATGGTGGAGCTGAAAAGGATAAAATGAGTCTAAGTATTGAAGAAAATTTTGAATTTCCGACTGTTAATAGGCCCGAAATTTATGAAAGTGTTAGTATTGAGTTTGAGATCAAGAATTTAACTATAAACACAATTTTAACTTCAACTTTGATTAATGAAGCTGAAGGTGTTTTTGGTGGTTTGAATGAAGAGGATAGTTCTGAATTGAAGACTGGTACCTTTGCTGAAGATTCATTTTCTGGGCCTGCCTTGGCTGCTTTGAGAAGTTTAGTCAGAACTTGGTGGGATGATGCAATTAAAAATGACACTAATGCTGATTCTATGATTCATGGATTTAGCTCATGGTACCGTAATCCATCTTCTTTCTTATATGATTCATCATTACACTACCATGTTCATAACTTAACAAAAAAGAGTTTGGCTCAGGTTTTAGGTAGTTTCAAGGGTTTAGGCTCCTCAATCATTTTTGCTGATAGAAATAAAGCCATCATTAGAACCAGCAAAACTCAAGTTGGTAATTCTTACGCTTATGGCCAATATGTTATTTCTGCAATTAGGTCGAAACAACTATTTAATTTCTTAGAATTAGGTGTTGTTAGATATTGGGATATGCTAGTTTGGATGGATCAATACAATTATTGTGGTAGTTATTGTCAAGAGATTGATGCAACAGATGATCATGAACAAAAGTTAGATTTTGTTTCGAAATGGCAAATCCAAACATTCTTGCCTCCAATTTTACAACAAGAATTTCAGGAATGGACTCTACTGATTTTGGATGGTTTAATTAATCATAGAAGTGCAGAATTTAATAGTGGTAGCAATGGTAGTGTTGGTTCACAGGCTACTCCAAGAAGAACTCAAATTACTCAAATTTTGAAGAACAACAAATGGTTCCAAAATAGCAAAGATAATGATTTAGAAGACGAAGAAGATTTCAGTAAAGGTGTATGTGAATATTTTAGATCTCCATTACTTAAAAGAATTAAAACTTTAATTTCTAAGCAAAATGAAACTATTTTGGATCCTGTTATGGGAGAAGATTTTAAGTTTCCATTGCTTGCTGGTTCTCATCTCACTTTGACCAATCCAACTTTAGAGTTGGTGAAATTCATTTGTCACATTTTAAGTTTATCTAAGAGAAGAAATATTGAGGTCAGAATGTTGCGTAAGGAAATTTTGAATTTGTTTGAAATTAAAGAATTTAGTGAAGAAGGTTCATTCAAAAATCCATCAACTTCTTTGATTATTCCACAATGGGTCTGTGATTACTGTAACCACACAAGAGACATTGATATCTGCAAAGATGATGACTCTTCAATTTGGAATTGTGAATCTTGTGATAAACCTTTCAATAAGTTAATTATTGAAGAAAAGTTAATTTTTGAATTTAATAAATTGATAACCAAGTACTTAACTCAGGATTACAGATGCAGCAAATGTTCAAGAACTAGAGATAATGAACTATCTTCCCATTGTAGTTGTTCTGGTACTTGGGCAAGTACTATTTCCAAAAAGGAGGTTTTGAAGAGATTAAAGGTCTATGAGAATGTTGCTGATGCATACCAGTTTAGATTATTAAGAGATGTTACAGATTCTCTACTAGACTACTAGTGTGAGTGTTTAGATTATTAAGAGATGTTACAGATTCTCTACTAGACTACTAGTGTGAGTGTTTAGATTATTAAGAGATGTTACAGATTCTCTATTAGACTACTAGTGTGAGTGTTTTTATTGCTTTATTTGTTTTAGGTTTTATTATTTTATTTTAATTTTATTTTTTGTTTTGGTTTGTACGTTTAGGCATTAACTTTATATACCCACTCACTTGAGAATTTTTTTCTTTCCATTAATTTGTGATCCTTTTTTACATTTTTATCTTCTATTTATTTGTTTATTATTTGTCTATTTTAGTATTATTTATAAAATAATAATTCAATTCGACTATTTCGGTTACAGAAAGCTAATTTGTAGTATATATTATGCGAAAAGAGGTAAATTAAACAAATTGAAATAAAAAGCAATTAGACGTTTGTATGAATTTGATTAGGAGGATATAGAAGATAAAATCAGGTTCAAGTCTAAGATCTTTCCTTTAACTTTGAAGCGACTGTTCTTAAATTACCGTAAACCTTACCAGGTGGACTACCCAAAATTAAACTTGTGACAGCCACTCTAGCCATTCTAATATGAGAGAAACCACCCAAAATATGAATTTTAGAATCTGCCAACACTATTCTTGTTCTGGTGGCATTTTCAATTGCAAATTTGGTTTTACCATCTTTACCAGCAATTCTACCAATAGCTCTTGATAAATGGTCACCTTGTAGAGTCTTAATATCTTTAATTTCAAAAGATTCAATATATAAATCATCTAGTCTTAATAATGCAATGGCATCATCGATATCAAAACCCAAAGAAAAAGCTTTAATGAAGTCAGCACCTTTTTGTAGAGCACCTTCATCGGTTGTCTTTTTACATGTTCTTAATTCAACATTTTTGGTCCTTAGATTCATTCTCACTTGTAATTTTAAATGTTCCACTAATGGAGGATAAATCTTTGGCCAGGCATTTTTCAATGGAGATAATCTATGTGGTGGAATTGCAACTTTACGTGATTCCAATTTCACAGTCATTCCTGAAGCTGCTTGGGATTGGAATCTTGGTTTTCCAGATTCATCTAGCACTAAACCAGTTTGAGGTTTCTTTTTATCTTTAATTTGTTCTTTTTCAGTTGATTCTTCTTCAAGATCTTCATCCATAGCTAAGTCAATTAACACATCATCTTGTTCCACAGGTTCGACTGGATTTATTATGGTTTCTGGTTGTTGTCTCTTTATAGCAGTTGGTGCGGCCATTTTATCTTCTTTTAAGTTGATAGTGGTATTTAAAATAGAAAGATATTACTAAAATCCTTGATAAATTTTTTCCGATTGTATTAAGTCCTGATCGTTTGTTAGTATCAACTTAAATAAGGAATTAAGATAAGAAGAAATTCTTTTCAAAAAAAAAAATTATGAAAAAATATTATTTCAAGGCTGTGAAACAATATATTACACCCGTGCACCGCCTATACCCCACTTTCTTTCTCAAATAGAAGTTTATCCTTAAATATAAAATTCATCTTGTATGAGATTTCTACTATTCTACTAAGGATAGGAAGACTAGTTCAAAAAAGGTTTTAGATACTCAGAGACTATGAAAATTCATTGCAGATCAAGGTTTATTATAAGGCCACTGGTGCAAAAAAGGTTGAATGAAGCGTGGACTCCCATGATGCTAAGATTCCAGTCAACTATCAAAACTTCATCAGATTTGTTCAATCAAAGATATGAAACATTAAGATTGATGATATCTAAAGACTTAGAAGATAATATTTTAGAATCAAAAATAGTTGACTACCTTAAAACAGTTAAGAATTTGCAAGATACAATAAATGAATCCCATTCTAATTTAGAATATGATGATTCAGATATAAATCACTTGCATAAATCCACTAATGATTTAATGGAACGCCTACTTAATTCAAATAATTTAAAGTTAGATGAAGACAAGTTACAAGAATTATTCAGATTTTCAAATATGAAATTGGATCAGAAATTAAACATAAATTTTATAAATTTACTAATATCAAAATTTCATTCAAATGATTCAAGCGCAACAGTCCCATACTCAATTTTAAATATTCCTTTTAAACGACTATTATGGGATGGTCAATTTCATAAAGCATTAGATTTGATTGAGCTGACAGTTAGTACGAAACGGTACAAAAATAAACAAGTTGAAAAAATATGGAAGTCATTAGGGTACTCATTTGGTGGAACAACTGGTTTAATTGCATTAGCTCATGTTTGGATAAGCCTCAGATATCCTGAAATTATGCATTATGGGGATTATGGTATTTATGGTATTTATGCAGCTGTGGTTTCATACTTGGTTAACTGCGGATTTTTAGCAAGTTTAGCTTTCTCTTCAAAGGGTTTAGAAAATGGCAACTTGATGTATGCTAAGCATACATTACCACATAATTGGTTCATTAAATTGAATGAATTAAAAATGTGTTCAAAAGTAGTCTTAGGCGATGCTGAAATTAATGGCCAAGAAGGATTTGCCACAAGAGAAATCGTTACAAGAGTTAAAACTTTGGGTTTCAATGTTAATGAGCCTGAACAAGAGGTCATGCTAAGACAATACTGGTACAGTTCTGGTGAAGGATTTGTTTGGTGTGAACCAGATTTAGATCCTGCTGAAATTATTTGGTGGGACCATCTACATGATGTAGGGGTTAAAACTATTTGGAACATTAATTACGAAAAGGTACAGAAGCAACAAAATAAACAGCAACAAAAAATAGGTGATGATGAAGATATTGGAAATGATTTACTTTTACCAAATCAAGATAGGTAGCGTAAACGTAAATAGTCTTGTGTGTAGAAAAATATAAGCACTATAATAGATATTTAAAAAAAAAAGAAAGAGCTATTAAATCAAAAGTTTTTATAGGAAGTTTTCCAATTGTAGGCCTATTATTTTCAAAGTAAATGGAAGTTGGAAAAACTAGTTCTAGATGTTGCTATGATATTTTCATCTCACAGAGTTTTAGTAACTGGAATCATAAATGGATCACACTATGGTATATCTTCTTTGTTTTCTTCTATCAAATCCATAGTGTAACAAACTAGGTTGCACCCAATTAAGTATCACATATTGTAAGTACATATGCTAAAAAACCAATTTTTGGTAGTTTAGGTTTGGTTTATGTTATGGGATCAATTGGATTTTTAGGATTATTAGTATGAAGTCGATGGCTGGTTTTCTCATGTTGTGAAATATGAGTAATAAATATCACTATATGCTGGGAAGGAGCATATGGATATCTGAAATGATGTTTAATGTACAGTCGCATATTTATTAAATACTTTTTATGGTTTAAATTTTAATATCTTATACATCAGCAGGAAACTTTGTATATTTTTATGATTTAAATAAAAATAAGGGATCCTCAATCTCTACACTTTTACATGAATGTTTCCTAAACATGAGCTCGACAATTGTCCAATAATAATTCATATTTTTATATTTATATATTTCCCGAATTTGCCCTCTTTTTATATTATTATATCAAATTATCTTTGAATTTAATTCTTTTATTTTTTTGGAAAATTTATGTTTCATAAAGACCTATAACTTTTATATTCTTGTTGATTTCTCAATTTCAAATTTCTTGTTTTTTTTTTAAACTTCTCTTATTTCTAATCTATAACTTAAATTTATTCTAGGTGTATGTTTTTTACTTTGAAGAGATAAAATTATTGAAAAATTTCCATCTGTATCTTAATAATTATAATATATATAAATATAATTATATTTATATAATTATATAAATAATATTAGTTATACTAATTTAAATGAATTTTCAAAAGGTATTTTTAATAAATTAGAATTATTATATAATAATTATACATTTGTGAATATGAAAATTAATAATAATGAAAATGAAGAAATAATATTAATGAGTAATAATATAACTTATATTATAAGTTTATTTACATTAATAATTATTTTTATTGTATTTATATTTGATAATACTAAAAGTGGATCATTTTTAGCTATAATAAATAATATTCTTTAAATGTTTCAAGATATATTTAATTGTTTTTTTTTTAATTTTAGTAAGAGTAAATATTTTATTAGTAGAAAGTAATAAAATGGATGAAATTAATGTAGATAGTTCTTCATAAACCTCTACAACTTAAAATCGTTAACTCACAGAACAGGTACCAGATGCTTTTCAAAGAACGTAAATTATATATGTTTACTAGTTCAACAACTTCAAACAGAAAAAATATTGTGTTAATAAATATAAAGTGGTATCAAAAAGATCAGATAAAAAAGACGAAACACAAAACCAATTCAAAAAAATAAATGTTGAATAGAATATAATTATGCCAGTATATAATAATGTAATAGTATAGGAGATAAAAAGTAGAGTAAAACAATCGCATGAACCAAACTCTGTAAAATGCCAAAAACAAAATGCAAGTTTAAATATTCACTCTATATATCTAGGTTAGAGTGACTAATACCATTTCTTCTTCCAGTATGATTATGCTTCTTTAATTTGGATTTATTGAAATTTTTGCCATTAATCCAAAATTGTAGAACGTAATTAAAAAAGAAATCATCTTCCTTATCAAAGCTTCTCAAAACATTTTCAATTCTGGATTTCAATTCCACATCATTTTTAGCAAGATTATTTAATAATTTTAAATATTTGTCAACAGGGGAGTTTCTACCAAATGCTATACTATTTGAATAACCATTACTGTTGAAAACCGTTAGACCGGGTATATTTGCCAATGACTCATTTATGGATGCTGGAGAAGAAGTGATACTAGCTATTTGTTGCTCCGAAGTAGGCGGTAATAGTAACATATTTGAGTATTGATTTGCCACTAACTGATTCAAATCATTGAAGTTGTATAGATTTGTGTAATTATTTGTGATCTTATGAGAGTTTGATAAGAACTGTAGATTGTTTGAATTGATGTTGAAAAATCCCTTTCTTTGAGTTAATAAGTATAATTCATCTAATTGGAAAAATATATTCGATTCATTATCAAACTTTTCCAATCTTGATAAAAGATTGACAAGTTTAGGATCGTTTGGAGATGATATCAGGGAGGCAAATCTTTTTTGATTAGCACCATGTGTTGCTCTGAAGAGAGACCAAGATTTGGTAAAGGTAAACATTTGAAGATTGTGAATTGTAGATGATTGCGATTTCAGTGTAATGGATAATGTTTTAAGGTGAATGAAACTGTGTTGTTCATTGTTCTTGTGATAAGAAACACCACAAGGTTGTGTAATAATACGATAAGCCCACGACAATATTAGGTCATTTCATTATTACGTAATCAATTGAGGTGGCTAAAGGATTGTGGCGCATTAAGAGGAGCTGCTTGTTTATTTGTTTATCCAAATTTGGAATGTGCCATACGACTCTTACTTCGAAGTCCCTTGTTTTCGATTTTAATGGAAACTGAACTCTTTATTATTGTAACTCTTGATTAATTATCCTGCTCAATGATTGCTGTTTCTATTAGACAATTAGCATTCCAACTAACAAGGGCTTCTTCCCTATACAGGGTTGCCATCCCAGCAAACAGGGTTAACTTCTTCTCACAACTCACACCAACTCGTTTCATCTCCACTACATCACCTTTGCTTAAAGAAGCCGCTTCTAAAGTAAAAGCCACCGAAAAGAAAGCACCAGTTAAAAAATCTACTCTTTCAAAGACCAAACAACAAACTGCTACCAAAAAGAAGGCCACTCCTAAAAAGAAAGCTGCTCCAAAAAAGGCTACTCCAAAGAAGAAGGCCACTCCTAAAAAGAAAGCTGCGCCAAAACCAATCAAGAAAGAAAAGTCTCCAAAGAAATTGGAAAAACCAAAAAGACCTTTGAATGCTTATACTATGTATATAAAAGACCATTTTGCTGAAGAATATAAAGTTACTTCCAACTTCAAAGAAGCAGTTGCGGCTGTCAATGCAAAATGGAAGTCTGAACCTCTTGAAGTGCAAGATAAGTATAAGACTAAGGCTCAAGATGGATTAGTTGAATATAAAGCTAAAGTCGACGCTTGGAAGTTGAAGTTCCCACCAAAGAAATTAACAGGTTACAATGCATTTATGAAAAATTATTTTGCCAATGCTCCTGTTTCATCTCGTGAAGGAGCTGTGAGCGGTATGGTGACTGCTGCTTCTGAATGGAGATCTTTAACTAAGAATGAAAAAGAAGCTTGGAATCCTAAATAGATAAAATCAACCTGAGTACTGTCGATAATCTTCCAATATAGATAGTTTCAGGTCAATTTTCCTAAACCTTAACCCACCTTATTAGTTTTTTTTGTTCACTAGTTCTTTACTGCTTTATGTTTCATGAATTAGTCCGATGTATATTTAAAAAAAAAATTTTTCTTTAAAAGAGAAACAGCTGTAAAAACTAAAAGATGAAAGATAAAAGATACAACATCTGAAAACGCTCCGGCCCTCCCTCAGCGGCTTTTCTCCACCCGGCCATCAGAAGGCCAAAATAAAACCATGTGTTGTATTTGAAACTTCGTGACGGGAATCTGGAGACCATGTATATAAATATCTGTTTTCCTCATCTGCTATCATCTTTCAAAAAAAAGCTATTTGTTTTGTGTCAAAAATATTGTTGTCCAAAGTTCAACAAAACATTCATTTTCACTTATCAAACACCACCCCGGAGGCCCTGTTCTCAGCCCCAAACAGCTATTTTATTTATTACAGAATAACTCAAAATTTCAATATAAAATGTTAGGAACTTTGATTTTGGTCAGACATGGCGAGTCACTATGGAACAAGGATAATCTATTCTGTGGTTGGGTCGATATCAGATTATCTACAAAAGGTGAAGAGCAAGCCAAACACACAGCAAATTTAATTAAGCAATATAACTTGATTCCTGAAATTGTATATACTTCAAAATTGACTAGAGCCAATCAAACTACAAATATTATACTAGATGAATTGGATTTAGAGTACCTAGATATTTCAAAGACTTGGAGATTAAATGAAAGACATTATGGTTCCTTGCAAGGTCACAATAAATCTGAAGTCTTGCAAAAATATGGTGAAGAAAAATATATGTATTGGAGAAGAGCATATGAAGGTTGTCCACCATTAGCTTTACCTACTGATAAATTTTATACCACCAATGATAGAAGGTATGAATTAGAGGAACCAGATGATTCCAAACTTCCTAAAGCTGAATCTTTAAAAATGACAATGGAAAGACTGATTCCATATTATAAAGACCATATTGAGTCTTCATTGAGAAAAGGTAGAACCGTTTTGGTTGTTACACATGGTTCAATTGTTCGAGCATTACTGAAGCATTTATTTGAAATAAGTGATGATGGAATTTCTAAAATTAATGTTCCAAATGGAATACCATTATCAATTGAAATGAAATTAAACGAGAATGATGAATTGAAACCAAATACAGAAACATGGACTTATTTGGATCCTGAAAGAGCTAAAATTGAAGCTGAGAAAGTTGCTAGACAAGGCTTTGAAAAAAAAATGAAAGAAAATAAGGAAAAGGTAACCTAAATTTATGTCAATCATATTGACTCACATTTTCCATTTTGCTTTTGTTTATTTAGTCATAGCCGTTTTCTTTGTTTTTAGAATTATCACTTCTTAATATTGCTCATTTTTTCTAAGTATCCTGCATTTGTATTTTTGTTTTCTTTGATGTTCTTTCAATCAATTAATAGCACATATTTAATAAAAATAGTCGTCCTAAGTAAAATTAATCAGATACCTGTAACATGTAAAATGTAAAAAATAAAAAGAACTCAAGAAATAAATGAATAATAATTAAGGGTAAGTATATTGCAGTATATTACAGTTGAACATCCAATAATGAATGAAACAATACAGACCATCCTAAAATATTCTTGTATTGCTCATTAAGCCCAACTTTACCAATACAACATTCATTGCACCGTCCTTTATCGGTGTACTGAATATTATCACCTAAAATTCTACATGGACTGAATCCTGGATCTTTCCTTTTACTAAGTTCATATTTTTGAAAATAATTAAAATTTTCCCAAGGTGGATACAATAATATTTTTTGAATTCTTTTAAAGTCTAAATTAGGTTTACTATTTACTCTAATATATCCATCTGATTCATGAAAAGGAGTGATAAAGGTCTGAAGGAAAGAATATTTTTTGAGCCCACACCTGTCTCTTGTCAGCAATCCAAGTTTCACTTCTCTATGAATCCTTTAGATTAATTCTAATGGGATTCGTTTGTTTAGACCAGTAATAATTTGGAGCTATTTATTATCATACAACCCACAGAATCTCATTAATATCACTAGATAATACTTTTAGGAATTCATCTGAATTAATATATAATGGGTGGTATTCATTTGTCAATAGGGGCCATTGAAATTATTGAAGCAGAATAGCAACAGCCATTGGTAAACTCAATGTCATACGTTCTATTTGAGCCATTGGTTTCATTTACTTTATTGCTTTCAATGATTTCATCAAAATAAATAGAATGATCAAAGTTGTCGGAATCGCTATAATCATCGGCTTGGTATTTGATATAATATTTAGAATCTGGAGGATATTTAGTTCTATTTGTTGAAAATTGAGCTACCAATTTCTATCGTTATATAAAAATTAGGTTGGTTATCAAAATTAGAGATATCAGTAGGTGGATTAAAAAATATTGAAGTGTTATTTCTTGAAAGAATAGGATCTGAATCAACCTATATACCTAACAATTTACATTTACCCAAAGACACAGTAGAATAAGATCTTCTATTTCTAATTAAAAAGGAAAAGATGTGGAAGTTGAGGTATTTGCGCCGAAATTAGAAGAGGATAAAATTGCTTCAGCTTTTCTCAAAAATACACTTATCTCTTTGGACCATAAAATTTGTTACAAAGAACTTGTTATTTGAATAGAGCAATTATAATTGAAGTTGTTGCCCTAAAGCGCATCGAAGGCTGGTACATACATAGCCAAAATAAACAATCAAGTTACGAGAGTTATTGTAAAGTTATTATTGTAGCAAAGACTTTGAATAGATAAATAAAATAAAATGAAATAAAATTAAATGAAACTAAATTCCAATTCACACTAAAAAAGTAAATTTCGTTGAGCTGTTTCCACTGTCTCGTTCAAAACTGAGAGTTCATCTTGTAGGAATTTTTTTCTCATCTCTATCACATGTTCTTCTTGCTCAGATAAATCCATATAACGTGCTAAATCCAAATCAGTTGCTTTTGCCTCAGCTAATTGTAATTTGATATCTTCTAATAATTGTTGAGTTATCTTCTTTTTGTCTAAAACATTATCTTGGAACTCATTTTCAATAGATTTAGATTTCATAGTGTTTGTTTTTAAAAGTTCTATGAGTTCATCGGTAGTAATGTCATCATCCTCATCATCTTTTATTTCAAAAGAACCTAATTCCATACTTTCCAGTTCTGCTGCTATTCTTAAATCCACTTCCTTCCTGATTTGACTTTCGTTGATTAACTCTTCTAAGTTGTGATCAGTTGAATCGGTTTCGTTGTCCTTCTTGATCAAATTCAAGAATTCATTTACTAAGCTTATTTCAATATCACTTTTAGAACTATTAACTAAGTGATCAAATGTAGTGAAATGTGGAATTGGCAATTTTAACTTTTTAGCTTGAGAAGTTCGTAATTCATCAATCAACTTTTGCTTTTCAACCAGATTTTGACTTCTTATCTCACCTTTATCAAACGAAGACATTTCATTATCATCAGTCTGTTTTAGTTTAGAATATGTTGTGGCTTCAGTAATATCTTCCGTAATTATTTCAAAATCGTTCAAAGGTTTAGGTAAACCTTTCAATTTCATAGCTATTGTTATTATTTTAGGCTTTTTAGATCTTTTTTCTTTCTGTACTTTCACGATTTTGGTCTTAGTTTTCATTTCGCCTGATTCGTTCAGATCGTGATCAGTTGCTTTTGTAAATAATACTGATCTCTCAAATGTTCTATTGTTTAAGGTCTTGGTAGCTTCAGCAATTCTTGTATCAATGTCAATATTAGATACATTTTCTTTGGTACCTGGCTCACTTAACTCCAATTTGCGTCTCTTACTGAGATCGTCACGATCTTGCTCTCTAATTTGGACCTGTACACTAGGATCATTGGCGTTCATACGTTCCATATCTTGTCTTCTTCTTTTTTCTTTTTTCTTTTGTTTTTGGGCTTCTTGATTGAATGTACCAAATTTATCTGTATTTTTACTGAATCTATCGTTATCCTTTATGTTTGTTTCGCTTTCTTTAGTTGTATCATAAACACCTTGTTCTGGAACTCTCTGAAATGCAATGTCAGCATTATAATCCATTTCATCTTTGAATTTTTTTTTATGTTTGATTTTGGTATTAATTCCAACCTGTTTCAACTCTCTTCTTTTTTGCAATAGTGCAACTGTTCTACTCTCTGCAAGTAATCTTTCTCTGGCTTTACGTTTTGCCTTTTTACCTTGAGTATTAGCCAATCTTGCTTTTGCTTCACTCAACATTTCTTTCTCATCCTCATCTAACTCTTCAAAATCAGGTCTAGCAGGTTTGGTTTCAGGATTCAGATTTAATGCATCAACACCACCTGGAACATTTCCAGTCAACTTTAAGGTTGTGTCACCAAGATTATCATCGAGCAACTGTTGATATCTTTCAATACATTGGTTTGCAGTTCTATTCATAACTATACTAATTGAATTCCATTGATTAGGTCTCAGTTTAATCAATTTTAATAGCTTTTCATCTTCTTCTTTAGTCCAATCTAATCTTTTAATGGTTGGATTTAACCACTCGTTCCATCTTGATTTGCATTGTTTAGCCGTCTTCTTAGATAGTAACGAACTAACTCTTGACCATTGATTTAGACCATATTTTGCAATGGCCGCTTTCAAAACTTCATCTTCTGAATTGGACCAAACACCACCTTTAACATATATAGGAGCCATTTTTTGTAAGTTGAAGTTGTCTCTGTAAATTCTTCTTTTATGAATGAAAATTATGGATACCATTTTGGTTTTAATTCTAAATATTTGACGATAAAAATCAATATTTCTCTCTGTGGCAAATTAATATGTGGCGCACTACTAAAATGAGCCGCGCCATATGAACCTTGGCTTTTGATTCAAGATACCCAGTAAATTCTATATTAATACTAGGATTTTAGTTCTCTAAAAAATTTAGTATCATCTAAGATTTCGTTTAGAAAATGACACAACAGAAAAGACAGCCTACAGTGCTCATTACAGGAGCTTCGTCAGGAATTGGCCATTCTGCAGCTCTAGAATTTGCCTCTAGAGGTTATAAGGTGTTTGCGTGTGCTAGAAGATTAGAACTAATGGATGCATTAAAAGAGAAATACCCAAACGATATAATCACTTTTCAAATTGACGTTACATCATTAGAATCAATTGAAAAAGGTTATGAATTTGTTAAATCGGAACTAATTAAGGTTTCAGCACCTAATGAAAAACCAAAATTGGATGTGTTATATAACAATGCTGGTGCTTCATGTACTTTCCCAGTATTGGATGTTCCGGAAGATGCTATGGTTCAATGTTTCGAAGTCAATGTGTTTGGTCCTATTCGAATTACAAAAATATTTAGTAATTTGGTTATTAACTCCCAAGGTACAATTGCTTTCACTGGAAGTTTAGCAGGAATTGCACCATTTGCATTCGGTTCTATTTATGGTGCAACCAAAGCTGCCATCCATCAATTTTGTTCTACTTTACAATTGGAGTTAGAGTGGGCTTCTGTGAATGTTGTTTGTGTGGTTACTGGTGGTGTTGATACTGCAATTGGTGATACCAGACCATTGCCAAAAGATTCAATATACTTATCAACTGAAGAAGGCCAAAAGGCATTTGCGTATAGACAAAAAATGGCTGCTAACAATAAGCCAATGTCACCTGAGAAATATGTTAAGAGTGTAATTAATGAGATTGAAAAACACAGATTATGGAGACTCAATTTTTATGAAGGTAGTTACAGCACATTAATCCCATTTGCTGTTAATTGGGTCCCAAGATGGCTGTTACTATTGGTTCTGAGACGTAAGTTCCATTTAGTTGAAACTTGGAAATCTCTAAAAGCTAACTTGACTGCAGAAAATAGTAAGAAGATCGCTTGAATGAAACAGTGAGATCTACTAGCCCATCATATATTTTGATGTAAATTCCTATTAAAGGTATTCGATTAATTAGCGGGAGTAAAATTAATAATCTTATTTTTTGGCTTAAAATCGATATAGATACATTTATATTCAAATAATTATAGTATAAATTGCTTCAGTACAATTGATTTAAAAGAATCAAAATTCCGACTACTATTACAATACTTACATCTAATACTATATGTGATTACTTGCTCAATCGGCGGTTTACCATTGGATTAGTATGATAACATAAAATAGAATAGATAAACTCAGCATAATATCATGACCACATTATTATAAATAAAAACTTGAGTTTATATGAAAAAATAAAAATGAAAGAGCTATACAAAGATAATATAGTTTGAAAATATTTGAAGCAAGACAGTAATCAAACCAACATTATGTATCAACTTTGAAATATGTAAAGACTTATCTATCATAGATTTGTATAAAGTAAAAGAGGAGTATGTAACATTGACAAGAGTCGAAAAATCATTAAATTTCATGTTTTGAAAGACTATTGCATAAATAATACTAGGGGAAATATATATCATGATAACTTTAGAACACAGGATAACTAAATTATAAGAGTCTAAAATATAGACAAAATAATAATAAAAAAAAGAGAAGTTAAGAAAAGGCAAAATGGTTCGTTATGTTAAAGAAAAAAAGCGTTAAATATAAAAAAATATAATAATGACAAACAAATCACTAACAGTAACTAATAACAACATTGAAAATAGTCAATCAAAAAGAGAAAAAAAAGAAATAGACAGTAAGGAAGAAAAGCCATTTTCAAGCAAGATCAAATATAGCTTATAGCTTTTAAAGAAACAAAACAAAAAATGGCATAAATACATTAAAAAATTAACAAAAGAAGTGGTATAATAATAAGTAATGTTGGTCGTGTGGTATTTTGTAGAAATTCCACTAAAAAATATTATTTCATAAAAAATATTATAGAAAAATTGGTTCCATAATATAATAGGTTGATAATGGTGGTATAACAAAAGAAGTAAAAAAAATAAAAATTGTCAGAGAAGATAGCAAGTTTATTATTAATAAAACTCAAGATGAGATCGATTTTTCATTTTCGAACGGTGTTTGCTTCTTCCAATAAGAGCTTGTTGTGTATTTCTATATTTTCTCATTGATTGAAGTATTGAAATATTATATATTTATTAGATTAGCAACGTTATTGAGTAGCAAAAAATTTCACAAAATTGATAATGAAAGACAGAAAAAAAACAAATAATGAATAAAAAGGACATGAAGTAAATGATGACAGACTAATATAGAAGACAAATGACGATGAAGAAGAAGTATTTACATTGAAAACCACAATAAAGATACAAAGTAGGAACTTAAGATGATCTTTTGTTATAAGAAGAAACAGTATATCCATTTTCGGCAATTGAGGATAATGAATGGTAACTATTATCTTTTTCACTTGAATTATTTGATGAGATAACAGCTTGGTCTTGGCTCAACCCGGAGGTGGCAGAGCCAGTTAAAGGTGGCCCTGGAAAAGGAGACAATGAAGAACTTGTAGCTGAAGAAGAAGAAGAGTTGAAAGGTAAAGAAAATGATTTACTGTTGTTATTATAGTTGCTCAATAAAAAACTATTGCTTTTGTTTAAATTTAAATTCGAATGAGATCTTGTCGTCAGCACTAAACCTTCCCCATCATCATTATCATCATCTTGGTGTTCATTATCGTCGTCATCAGTCTCATGTTCCTCGCTGAATGAATCGTCAGAATCATCAAAAGTGAAAGTTTTTCTATTAATATTCGAAGTACTAGGTTTCTTAATGAACGAATTATGAGAAGATATTGGAGCTTGTTGTTGTGAAAATTGTTGTTGACCCATTTGAAATAATTGAGGCTTCGATCCAACCCCAGTTGATCTTTTCAAACCTGAACTACTCAAATCAAGACCACTTAAACCAACTTTAATCGTTGAGACTGACCCGGGTGTGCTATAAAGGGAAGGAGACCCTTGTATTGTTGAAACGGAACCCAAAACTGGAGATTGTTGCGGTTTATCAATATCCATGGTATCATCCAGTTGGCAATCTTCAGGGACATCTTCCAGTTGGCAGTCTTCAGGAACATCATACATTTCAATATCATCCAAATCTTGGTGGTAAGTAGATGGATCATAAACAGAATTGAAGTCATAATAATAATCATAACCACGACCAGATCTAGCACTGTGAGAAACTGTCTCTAATTCAACCTCATTTTCATCATCTGAACAGTTCTTTAAAGTGGTGGCTGGTAGTGGAGATATAGTGAAAACTGATTTACCTCCTGTTAAAATCTTTTTAGCATTGTTGTGGGGATGATGTGAAATTGAATTTAATTTTGATTTTGGGCTCAGAACAAATCCCCCATCTTCGTCATCATCATCATCATCATCATCATCATCATAATCGTCAGCGTATAAATCTCTGTCTTCAGCGTCCTCTTCTTCAATTGGATAATCATGATCTTCGTATGGGGATTGAGTAAAGACTAAAGAAGATTGGTTTCCTTCTTCAGAATCATAATCATAATCTGTAGAATAGTCGGTTCCATATTCATCGAGTGCAATACATTGATCAACTCTCATATTAAAATGAATATGTCTATCTTTTTTGGAATTTACAAGAGAGTCGGCCTTAGTCATAGGACTATTAGTCATTTCTTCATCAATTGAGTTAACATTGTCAGATAACATAAATTGGGGGCTTCTTTCAACACCATTTCCAGAAGTTATTGGATAAACAGGTGGAGATGATATAAGATTATTATTTGTTGACTCTAAGATTGGAGAACGCCCTAGTCCACCAGCTGTCGATTGCTTGCGTTCAGACTTTTCTAATAAATGTTGAAGTCTTGAATAAGAAGCTTCACTGATTAATCTTTCAACATTTGACTTCATTTTAAGAATTGATTTCAAATGGTCTCCTGTACCATCATTTTCTTCGTCGTTACCATCCATTGAAGAAAAGGAAGAAGCAGATGATTGTGGCTCACCAGTTTTCTTGATACTGTTGGAATTGCTACGCTCAACAGGCTGTTTTCTCTTTTGTTGATCAATAAAATGCACATCAATATCAAAATCATGTTTATCATCTTTCAATATTGGGCCATAAAGCCAGTCAACGTCAGTGTCTTTACTCCAATTCAATTTCTCGGGAGATATTTTTGCTAATCTTAATCTATATTGAGCCCATTGTCTCCAAGAAGCATTTTCCAATCTTGAAGCATTTTCAAAATCTGCTCTTCTTCCAATAATATATCTCCAAGATTTTGTTAATTCAGACTCATCCCAATTATGAGAGAAATAATCGACATGCTGTTCAGCTGAATAATGAACGTCGGTATCATCATGCAAGTGTTCGTTATTATTCATTAGTATATCATTATTAGTATTATTGTTATTGTTGTTATTATTATTATGGTGATTATTGCTTTGTTTTGAGCTAGAATTACCATGCAACTGTTGATTTTGTTCCAGTTCATATCGCTGTTGTGTTTCTTGAAGTTGTTGTTGTTTTTTTAATTGATGCTTTGGAGTTAAATTAACTGTATTTTGAGCAGACCCTAAGGAGCTTAAAGAATCTTCAGAGTTGTAATTATCCTCAAAAAATTCATCACTTTGAAAGCTCGAAGGTGAATTGGAGTTTTGTTTTGCACCTTTTTTTCTGGCAGAAGGTGGTAAGACGGATGTATAAAAGCTTGGGACATTAGCAGATCCTTCATCATAAGTTGGCTTGATATTAAGTCGTCTTAATGTTTCGTCAGAAATAAAATCTCTGGATGTAATCTTTTTAGTATTACCCCCTGGTGTGTTTACTGAATCTGTATCTTTTGACATCGGCTTTGCCGTAGAAATAAAATCATCTAGAAGTCCCATAGATCTGGTTCTCTTTAACTTATAAGATGCTTTTTGGAAATGATCATCATCAGTTGATTCAACATGTTGAGAAGTAGTTGGGCCTTCGTTAAACACTTCACCGTTCATGTTGTTGTATATATATATATATATATATATATAGTCAATTTCTATAGGGTTGTTGTGAGGTTGAATAGGGATGCGGGATTTAAAGCAGTTAGAATAGTTGTGGTTTATAAGAAACCCCCAGTTGTATAAAGTAGTGGAATCCGGAGAATTTAAGAAATATTCAATTAGTCACTTGTCGATATGAAACCTAAAGGGAACTATTAAAGGGAAGTTGGAGAGGTTATTTCTATGAGAAGCAGTATGAGTAAGTGAGACTATGAGATTGCTTCAGTTGTTTACGTGAAAATGATATTCCCTTTTAAAAGTATGTTGATATAGGAGAAGCAGTAGAAAAGATGGATAAAGGCAAGAAGAAGTTAAGAAGAAGATAGGTTGAGGAAAACAAGGGCTCAAAGTAAATGTGACTTGTAATGTAATCGGAGAAGGGAACCACCAAGATTTAACAGGTTCAAGTTTTTTTTACTTTCAATTCGAATTCGAGTGAAGGCTGAACTTCGCCACACCACACACCACATGGGCAACCAACCTAACTACCATTTTACTTACTGACGCTTCATCAGAATTGAGATCTCATACATCGAGTGACCGCCACGGCAATAGATGGAAGTAATTCTTGATTATCACTTTGCTGGCATTTAATAAGTCTAGCGTATCTTCGTTGTTTTAACCCTAAGCTCTAA
The DNA here is from genome assembly GCA_003706315.3 of Ambrosiozyma oregonensis (nom. inval.). NCBI lineage: Eukaryota > Fungi > Ascomycota > Pichiomycetes > Pichiales > Pichiaceae > Ambrosiozyma > Ambrosiozyma oregonensis (nom. inval.). The sequence continues at coordinate 321,105 of PPKY03000004.1, forward strand.
AACTGGCTGGTTTGTATTTGCTGTGGCAAGGTTTCTTTTTGGAAGTTGCTTTTCGGGGGTGACTTCTGTAGAAAACGAGCCTCAGACCGGTTACGGGTGCGACAAAATTGGAGCGTTTCCCATTTGGGCGGTCTGCCCGATGCTGTGCCACATGACAGCCGCTAACCAGCCGTCAGCCGGTACCTTCCTTGAATTTCATGATCCTACCCCAGGTTTTTGCTTCCAAGTTCCCACTCTGTCATTTCAAATATACACGGCGGTCCAGACACCCGAAAACAAAACCGCAATAGTAGTCGCATACACGTCATATGATATTGTCCACCCAATTGTGAAACAGATGCGTAATATCAACACTAATCTATACAATCATTCTTATATTAATCATGTTAAGCCTTATTCCCCCGGGTCTTAATTTAATTGACCCCTTATTATTCAATAAATCCTTTTTTTCTTTTTCTCTTTCTTTTTCCCTTTCTCTGTTTAGATGTTGATTATACATTTATATATATATATATATGTGCTCAGATTTATTTAATTTTACTATCTTTAGTACTATATAGAGCATATGGGGAAATACGGATGTTGTAATTCCGACTGTTGAAATCAGATGAGATGAGCTCTCTATCAGTTCAATCCGTCATTTCATTTAAATGAACTAACTCAATGACTCTTTGGAAATCTAGTCCGTACTCTCCGAATATGACTAATCAATCATCATTGAATCATATGAATCTATTTACCTATGTATGTATATGTATATGTATATGTATATGTATATATGGATGTATATATATAATTAAAGCCTTGTATTATTTTCGTAGATGACCTTTTAATCCGTTAACGGTTAAAATCACAACCTCTATTATCATCCCTTCCTGGTGTGAACCGCCTGTTATCAACTCATCGTGACCCCCACATGGCATTTTAGAACACTTTTTCTTACATCTGTCATGTACTCTTTCGTCAATGATTTCCTTATAAATATTGGATTTGAATAATATCTAAGTTGAATCATTGATTTTGTAGTAAAGTTAACATGAATTATTCTTAGATCTTTTTTGACAGATTATCCAGAAATATAGTCTACAAATTGTTTCAAACTATAATATTTTCATCCCCTTGTTCAAATAAATAAATGTAGTTTATCCTTCCGAGTATGATCATCTCATAAGGATTCCGGAGGGCGCGAGGGATCAGAACCAGGCGTTTAACTGGCGGGTGGTTCTTCCAAGCCTTGTTTCTTCCTTTAAATCCAACAAACGTTTTAACGGTCTCTGTATACTTCATAATTGAACTTATGAAATCTAGTTAATGTGGTTTCAAATCAAGTCACGGAGGCAAACAGCCGCAATGGTTACCCCAGAAACTTACAAAAATAATTAGTATCATAATAAAACCTCTTTGACTGGTTCAACTGTATAGTTTTGTTTTCCTTAGTCTATCAAGAACACTTCTGAAACTATAATGATATCAATAACAATAAAGGTTTAAGTTTCCAAAAATTACAATCAGATAAGTAAACAAAACAAATTTTTAATTGAGTTGATGACCATGGAAGATAAAAAAAAGCCAGTAAATATGCCTCAGACACATTTAGTTCTACCAATCAGCTCGTTCTATATAAGGTTTAAACACCAGCCAATATATATACTTTACTCTTTTCACTTCTTGATTCAGTTACACAACCCATTTTCTGGGGTAATATCAAACTAAAAATATGGCTTTGAATCTTGAGAAAAAAAAAAAACACGTTGTCCATACAACCTTCACTAGATCTTGTACCAATGTTTTTATTTTGATTGATATTATGCTCTTCAGACGTTTTTAAAATTGATTATACTCCCTTCAGTCAATAACTAAATTATTAATTGAGAGGTTTATGTACCCTTCCTTAGCCCGGCGATATTTAACCTTTTCCAAAATGTGGCTGGTGCGCATGGCAGGATTTTAGATAATTCTGGATTGGGAAGTTAATCCGGTGGGTCTATGGAAGTTTTTTTTTCCGGGTTTGACTGGAGTCAATAGCGTAAGTTTACGTAAGTGCGCACTGAAATCCGTGTGAAAACTAATTGCAGAAAATTGACGTATTTGAATTTTTACAACGTCATGGGATGAGCCCCGACTTAACCCGTTCTAATCCGTTCCGGCTTTATTCTAAAAGCATCCATGCACCGGTAATGATTTTGTATTATGTTGTGTTAATACTTACAGTATTAACTTAGTCAAATGAAATCAAACCAATTCAATTTGTAGGTTTTTATACCAACATTCCATTAGCCACATTTCACTTGTGAATGGCAAGCCGTGTTAAACAATAACACCACAATTGACCTTATATAAATTGTATATTGGTGATGGATCTGCCCCGTAAAATAATTGAGGGGGTTAAATCTGGGGTTAACTACTTTTCCTATTTTTGTTTTCGTTTTGCGTATCTTTTCCCCCACGTTTTTTTTCTTTTTGCAAGTCAAGTAGAAAATTCTTTAAATATCACAGGCCCCGTCACTTCCGCGTTACATTGTCATTGAATGACTAAAATCTATACTATTAATTATTGTAAACTGGAACATGAATTCTATAATTCTAGATTATATAAAAAGAGAGTTAATGACTGTTTGATTTGAAAGTTCACCAGTTTGATGGTTTTATGATTTTATGATTTATAGGCCGTAGTTTAATATCATTGATAATGATCATACTGATACCGATATTAATATTGATTGAGTGATGAAATCTTATTAACTGTGTATCAAAAATAAGGAAATAGAAAAGTCTTTTTGTTTGTTTATGTTCAAAATAGTTTAATTTGTAATTTAAACCTTGTACAAAAATATGCAAATCCAATTAACAAACCATTGAAAGAACCGGTCAATAAAATATCTGAAAAAGTATTTGGAAATACTATATTCAATTTACTTTTGATCCAATTCCAAAATGATATAGATTCACCATGATTGTCATACTTACTAAGTAATAAAAGTAATTCACCAAAAAAATAAACCTCTAATGAACACTTACCAAAAGTACTTAAAGTATTCACTAATAAATTTGGAAAATGAGGAATTGCAATGTTAAGAGCAGAGTATTTGATGATTGACCAACCAGAAGTAATCATCGTAAAACTTGGAGTCCATAATGGTTTACATATCGGAAAATATTTGGGAGCTAATTTTGAAATTAAAAAACCTGAAACCATTAGTATTGTACCGATACCAAATGATTGTAATGTATCTGAGTTTTTCAAATTCTGAGAAAACCAAAATCCAGACCAAATTGTGACTGAAGTCATTAATGTACCTAATAATCCTTCTGGATCGAAATGTGGAAGATATGTTCTATTACCAAATATAGGTGAATCAAGTTTCTGTTGGGCTGTTTTTCCCATTTCTTCAAATGGATTATTTCTATTATCAGCAAAGCCAACTGAAATTAAAAACCAAATTGAAGATATCACTACTGGATACCATATTGAATTTCTTAATCTTAAAGGTGTTAGATTGTTTAAAAGAATAGCTGATAATCCATGTCTTTGTAAAACACCAAGTGGTCTAAACTTCAACTTATCAATAGCAACTGGCATAGAATTGAAACCCAAACCTAATCCAACCAGTTGTAAAGATTTCTTGAGTGGTATCACTTTATATGGTGATAAAGTTAACCCAGACAAGAATGAAAAGGTTGGGAAAATAGTATCTGCGTAATTTAAAGTTTTGTCGTCGTATGAAGCATGATTGAAAAATGGCAAGTCAGAGAATTCAGTGATTTGCATCTCAAGCATATTTAAACCTCTAAAAACATCGATAGTAATATCTCTCATGATAAATTTACTGTATGTATTTTATTGAAGATTATCTGAAGCTTGTATATAATAAAAAAAGTGACAAACAAAGTGTTGAAGAGTTCTAAGATATAGTCTTGGGACGCGGTAAAGATGCGGAGCGGGAGAATTGATCAGTTCGTTACCATTTTAGTATTTACTAATTGAAAACAAATTCAGATTACTTTATTTATTATTTTTCCTCTTATCACGGAGTTTTTCTTTCCAACAAATTAAGTAAGTGCCCAGAATTTACAACGATTAACCCTTGGCAAATACTATCATTTCTTTCAATTATTCTCTTCAGTTTTAAAAAATATATGCAAAACCAGTTTCATAACCATTTTATTTTATTTTTATCAATGGTTCCCCATTCAGTGTTACATTTTAGAAAATTTCAACAAAATACTACAATAGCTTTCTTATCGTCCAATCAAGAGCGAAATGTCGGTAGCCATATAAACCGCTTTGCCAAATTTTTAAAAACTAAACAAAGAAAATTAATAAAAACAGAGTTCATTCCATAATAAAGAACGTTGCCATATATTGATATTCTATAATATTTACCACCACTGACTAATTACTCGGAAAGATACAATTCCTCGATTACTACAGACTAATGTTACTTTTATTATCAGTTCAAATAAGATACGACATTTATCTCCATTAAACCTATATCAAACTTGTGTAACTCTAGTCGGCTATCGCCTAAAAAGAGACAATATTATTAATGTCTGGTTTTTTATTTGTGGAATCATACTATTCAATTTCTTGATCTAATCTATATATATAGTTGGTATTTCTCTGAGCGGCCTTTCTAAATTTCCAAACACAGACTGTATCTCCGATCAAAAATATAAATATCAATATTTTATTAAAATGGATAGCTTACCAATTGAAAAGACCGATCTTCCCCAAAACATGTTACGTCTGGAATCTACAAAGTCACCTGGTACCCTTAATAAAGTTGGATTAGGTCAAGTTTTATTAGATACAAAAATTGCTGTTGACGAAGAGAAAAACATTTCTCTCTTTCAAGCTATTAAATTATATCCTAAAGAAATCTTCTGGTCATGTGTTTTCTGTCTTGGTGTTGTTATGGCTGGATATGATGGGCAAATCATCTCTTCCTTTTACGCTTTGCCTGCTTTTACCCAGAAATTTGGGGCTAGTGATGGCAAGGGTGGATATGAGATAAGTGCTGCATGGCAAACAGGTCTATCGATGGGGTCTCCAATTGGCCAGGCACTAAGTTTATCAATTACTTACCCTCTAGAATGGTATGGTAGAAAAATCACCTATGCTGGTTTGTGTGTTCTTTGTATAGGGTTTGTCTTTTGGCAATTTTTTGCTCCATCATTAGCTGTACTAACTGCCGGTGAAATTATTGCTGGTTATGCTTGGGGTGGTATGGTTTTAATTGGTCCTACTTATGCAGCTGAAATCTCCCAAATTAAATTAAGAGGTATCTTAACTTCAATGTCGAATATGTCTTTTGTTGTTGGACAATTTATTGCTAATGGTCTTGCTGATGCATATTCAACAAATTCAACTAAATGGGCATACAAAGTCCCATTTGCAATTCAATGGATATGGCCTGTTATTATTTTAGTTCTTTTACCTTTTGCTCCTGAATCTCCATATTGGCTAGTTAGAAATGGAAAGATTAATGAAGCAAGAAAAGCTATTAGACAAATTTCATCCTCAAAAGTGACAGATGATGAAGTCGATGGTAGATTAAATCTTGTAATTCAAACAGATGCATTAGAGCAAGAACTTTCTGTGAATACATCTTACAAGGATATTTTCAAAGGCTCAAATTGGAGAAGAACTGAAATTTGTACAGTTGTTTATTCTATTCAAGTATTTGCTGGTGTCCCATTTGTCATGAACTATTCTACCTATTTTTTTGAACTAGCAGGTCTAGGAACTGCCAAATCATTTGATTTATCTCTAGGTTCTACAGCAATTGGATTTACTGCAACTTGCTGTTGTTGGATGACTTTAACATATGTTGGTAGAAGACCATTTTATGTTGGATGTTTGGCATTGACTACTTTGTTGCTATTTATTATTGCTTTCATCGATTTGGGGAAAAATTATTATGAAAACCCAGGTCTTGGTTATGGTCAAGCATCTTTGATGTTAGTCTGGTCATTTATTTATCAACTATCACTTGGTCCCTTATGTTTTGTTTTCATTGGAGAAGTTCCTTCAACCAGATTGAAGTCCAAAACAATTGCTTTTTCTACAGCTGTACAAGCATGCTTCTTCATTGTAGCTGTCGTTGCAATGCCTTATATGTTAAATCCTGAAAATGGTAATCTAAGAGGTAAATGTGGATTTGTTTTTGGTGGCTTTTCAATTTTAGCATTAATTTGGAGTTATTTCAGATTACCTGAAACTGGAGGAAGATCATACGAGGAATTGGATGTTATGTTTCATAGACATGTTCCAACTAAAGACTTTTCTAAATATGAGATTTATGAAGTTGATAATATCAGTGGTATTGTTAGCATAAAGTCTCATGAATAGACTGAAGTTTAGTGTTTTAGTATTTTTGTATTTTCGTATTTCTTTAGAGGTATATATTTCTGTATATTACCATCATTTACCCAATAATATTTATTTTTTTAGAGGTTCAAGACCATTTGTATGTAACGGATGTATCGCGATTTCTGGCACAGCAGTTTTTGGTTTCTCTTTTCCCGAGATGGTCATAATCTGATTCGTTTTGATCTGATTTGAGGAGGTTGATTATCATTTGCCTAACTTAACACTACCACCATTTAAAACAAATCCTAATTTCAATTTTATCATACAGTGATCTTTTTTAATAATGCTGACTCAGGTTTACACTAGATCCATACACTCTCCACACTCTTATTTTATACCAAGAGTGATTTCAACATGTGTAACACCTCCTTTGGGCCTGGAACAGATGAGACACAGTTCAACCAAAAACAAAGACAATAACGAGAAAGAAGAAGAAATTGAAGAAGAAATTGATCTAATTACACTTCAAAAAAAATCTGTCAAAACGAAAAAGAAAGAGAAGCAATCAACATTTGCGGAGAATGGGAAGGTTCTAGAGCAGCATAAACCAGATTATGAACCTAATATTGACTCACAAGTTCCTTTTGAAGATTCTCTAATTGATAATTTACTGCAGAAAAAGAAACATGGTGTTAAGACAATGAGTAGATCTAGTGGTGTTAAATTCAATCATCTTAAGAACCTGATTTTACAAAACATGAGCGGTGGTTCCAACATTAAAGATAAACTAGCCAAAAATACAAATTTAAGCCATTTAGATACAAGTCATTCAGACTCAATAGCTGACAGTGCTATCAAATCTCTGTTAAAAAGTGAGCACTTGAACTCTAATATTGGAATCCACAAAACAACAAAACCACTGAAAAAGAAGGTTAAATTCGATGAACCTCTGGGATATCCATATTTTAGTAAGGTTTTCAAGATCCAACAGGATTTGCTTAAAGAATTTCTTTTTGGTAAAGATCTAGAAACTCAGGAAATTTCCAAATTGTTAGAGTTGTTTAAAAAAATTATGAAATTCAATAAACAGGTTAAAAATAAAGATAATATGCTGTTATATTTAACTACGTTGCACAGAAATGAACAATACTTGAACTATTTTATTTGGCTAAATTTCGGAATTGATAAACGCCCAATTATTACGGAAAATTTCAAAAATGTAAAAGAAGACATAGAGTCGAAACAAGAAGCTGAATCAGAATCAGAAAGAAAACCAGAAACACAGGTTGACAAAAACTTATCCAAATCTGAGCTGGACCAGAAAGCAATGTTAAACAAAGTTTCTTCGGAAACTAAATTTAACAGACCACTACTCTCGCAACTAAATAAGATTCTAGAAAAGAAACCTCTAAGAGGAGAAATCGAATCTTCTGCGCAAAAGGATTCAATAAAAAACCAACCTGTTTCGAAGGAGGATATTTCAACATTACCAGATTCTCACACGCAAGAAAATATAATAAACACTATCGGTGAATTAAGGTCGAATGTTATATCTAAACCTGCTGGATCACGTATGAATGGATCTTTCAAAGATTTATTAACCTCAATTAATAAAGTCTCTAAGAATCTAAACTCTAATAACGGCTTACCTAAGATGACCAAATTGAGCCCAATGCCAATTTTTGAACAACATAATTATTCAAATAATTGGGAGGATAATTCCGCAGCTTTTGAAGTTAATGCTGAATCTATGGAAAGCTTTTTAAACGAGGCCAAGAAAAAGGACGACTTAAACCAAGATATGTTGTTCAAGGCCAGACTGAACTATGAATGGTCAAAGCAACAAATCTCAGGAAATCCCAAAACCCTTGAAGATGGTAACTTTTTTACTCCAGTCTTGATCCCTAAAACAGTTGTTCCGATCAACTCTTTGGTTAATCCATCTGATGGGGTGATTGATTCAAACTTAAAGCAGTCAAATGGAAAGGTTGATTGTTTGTTATTATATAGAGACGGTTCAATTTCTAAGAACTCTAAATTACAACTACCTCTAAAGCAAAAGAATATTTTTAATATTATGCAAACCCTCCAAAAACCAGAGTTGTTTACGAATAATATTAACAAGTTGTTGAATCGTGGATATAAATTAGTTGATGGTGATTATACTAAGCTCATATTTGTTAGAGACACTCCAGCTATTTTGTGGAAACTTTTCAAGAATATAATGGCTTTCGTGGGTGGAGGATTCCTAACTTTATTGGGGCTCAGCTATTTCCTAGATATTCCACAACAAGAATTGAAATCTTTGAATAAAGATGACACAAACTCAACCCCAACTAAAGATTACAATTAGCATATTTTGTCTACCAAGTTACTTTTACTCAACTTTGCTTGGCATGCAAAACTATTTATTTATTTAATTTTTATATATTCCACCGTATTATTATTTATATTATTTTTAAAAATATAAACTGAAAATTAAATGAAAGGTAAACCTTAATAATTTAATTCATTTTTGAATCACTATCTTCCAAATCTGCTCTTTTGATCATTCTAAATTTGATAGCCGTTAGACCACCATGATCACCTTTCCAGTGTTTGAAATTTTTAACATTGTCAGCATCAGTTAAATCTGGTAACTTCCACCCAGTTTCAAATAAGTCAATTTCTTGTGCTTTTCTAATTTTAATTAAATCCTGTCTTTTGGTTGCAGGTCTACCTGGTCTTCTTTCTTTAATCAATTTGGCCAATTCTTCATCGTCTCTATTTATAAACATTAAAGTCAAAGCTTTGATTTGCTCTAAAGTGAATTTTTCAAGCTTACCAAACTCTGGATCTTCTTCTATTAAATCATGAATAAGTAAATACACTTGAATTTCACCCTCTTTTTTCACTGTATGTAATAATTTTTTTTGATTCACCTTTTCATCTCTTAGAGCTGCTCTTGCCAAAAGCTTAGCTTTACGTCCTTTTGGATGCAATGGTGAACCAGATTTTTTTGAACTTAATTTCTTTGTAACCTTTGAAAAAGATTTTCCTAATGCCATTCTGTTATGAGCGTTCTTTTAGTATATACTTGGGATGGATCAGAGTGTCTCAATCATTAATCTTGATTAACCTTGATTAATCTCTAGAAAAAAAATATAGAAAAAAAAGACATCTGCCGCCACGCCGCTGATCTGCCAAAGCTTTAATCGTGCCTCTTCAATTTTCTGCCGAATTTTTCTTCATCTTCAAACTGTCTCAAGACTCAGGAAGTAAGTAAGTTACACGAAAAACATAACCTAGCCCTAAATTTTGGTTTTCCAATACTCTCTTTCAGTTGATAAACAGCATGGTTCAAAGATATACATACGAAGAATTATTTGCCTTAGAATCCCAAGGTGTTTTGCCAGCTGGTGTTGACTTACAACCATTCTTAGACTTAATTGAAAAAGTCAAAGAAGCAATGGCTGAATTTGAAGAAACTCATCCAAGAAGAAAGTCATTCACACATCCAAAGAAGAAGAGAGCTCCAAAGGAAATTAAACATGTTGATGATGATGGTTGGACTTCATTTGTTCCAACTAAAAAGATTGCGGATGATGCAACCGATGTTGCTATTGAAGACGATGATGATGGATTCACCCCAGCACCATCAAGTAATTCCAAGTCTGGAAAACAACATACCATCTTTAAGTCCTCAAGTTCTAAGATTTCATCTGGAAAGGCTGGTATTGCTGATTCTAGAGATACTGTTGCCACTACTCAAACTTCAAAATTTAATGCCTTTGATGCTTTAAATGATGATGATGATGAAGATGAGTAGGTTTATTGGGCGGGTGTTAATGCTTATGCTTTTGTTTCTTTGTTTATTCTTTTTTTCATTTATTTCTCATTTATATCAAAATTGATGTTTACTATATCTTAAGTGGTCAAATATGCCTCCGGTTTGTAATTCATCACTATTTATTCCCAAGTTTTAATTGGATAACTTTTTTGCTTCAAGATAACTTGAATAATGATTGATATTCTCTAATTATTCAATCGTAAGTAGTTACAATCTGTATAAAGGAAAATAGCAAAAAAACAAGCTAAACATGGTTGAAATAAAGATATTGAACAAGAAAAAACAGAAGTGAACTGAATAATAACTGTAACTGAAAATTAAAAAAAAAAGTAAAAAAAGAGTAAATTATAGATAGAAATGATAAAATATTTGGAGAGAGAATCAAAACAAATCTATATACTTATATACTTTTTTCTTGCTCCAGAATATTTTTGTACCCTTTACTAGTACTAGCAAAAACGCTATCGCTTATTGGTTCACTTGGCTAGCAGTTGCGACTGGGGCATCAACAAAATTATTATAGGGATTGTTAAATTGATTGTCAAGTGAAGCAGTTGTAATATGATCTTCATCATCCGAGAGATCCAAGTCACTAATACAATAAGCTAATCCACTCTTTTTATGATCTGATGAACTTTTGGTATTGCTTCTTGATTTTACAGGATGTGAATTATTATTGAAACTGCCATTAAAAATATTAAGTGATGTGTTTGGTGATGTGACGGTACCACCATTCACAATTATACCTCTTAAATCTCTAGCACTTGGAGCATCAATAGTGTTACCGGTGGTGGCTGCACCACTTATATTCCTGATAGTTGAGCCTGATGATTTTATCGATCTCATAGATTTTGCTGTTAACCCACCACTCATTGAAGGTTGAACAAGGGAAAAGTTAGCAATCGAACTGGTTCTCGATAAAACACCAGTCAGATTAGGAGATAGTAATAAGGAAGAGCCAGAAAACACATTTCCACCATTGGCACTTGATCCAGGTATTCCCAACTGAGATAAAACACCTGTCTCATTGTTTAAAATCGAGTTTGTTGTGGTGGTTGGTCTTGAAAAAGTAAATTTAGGAGGTTCTCTTGAAATTGGCCTCAACTCTAACTCGTCTGGATTGTTATCAAGATCTTGAGCTTCAGCATATTGAAGCCATCTACCAACTTCCGGATTAGTATTCAAGATGGAAATAATAGTGTCTTGGGTCAATGGAGATAATGCTGATCCTCCAGAAACTATATTTTTTTGAGCTTCTGGAACTTCAAATTCGTCATGCCACTGATCATTCTTAATCAAGGTTTCAATTTGTTTTATTGACATTGCGGATAATTCTTGATTATTCAAGTACCCCCCAATTTCATAGAGTAATGTCATAGTTAAGGAATATTTAAAATCTTTTGGATCGTGTAACCATCTTTTGGTAAATCTTAAGAATGTTATAATGAAATTCAAACCGAAATCTTTAATCATCTCTTTGAGAGTAATGAAGACTTGTGCATTCAGATTCTTGGTCTCTGTACTACATATTTCTTCCACCGTATCTAATTGGATTGCAATTGGATTTGACTCCATTTTTTCAGAAATTAAGTTTTCATAATTTGGCTTGGAATATGTCTCAGGTTTACAATCATATTTTAAAAATTGCTCAACTAGTCTAAACCATTCTGTTTGAGTTTCTTGTTTAGCTCCATATTCAGGATAGGCTTTAAAATCTATTGTGAAGTATAGATAATCAAATATAGTACTGATATAAGGTGCCTTTTTAGCATTGATTAACTCGTCTTCACGGGTAGCTTGGAAAATAGCTTCTAAATTATAAATGAATAGATTAGAAAGTCTGAGTAACTGCTGTGTGGAAAACTTTGTTTTTTCAACTACAATTAATTGATAATAATATCCTAAAATTTCTTCAACCATATCATTAATTTGATTATTATAGTAAATATGCTTACTTAAGCTTCTGATGACGTTATTATACTCGTCTTCTAAATCTTTAATCACTGATTCTTTTAAAATTAAATGTTTTTCTAACTGCAAAATATCTCCTAAAATCTCTTTGACCGGTAATCCAACCATGTTGACATCTTCACAAGAAAGTAAATTCGAAATAAAAGTAGCTAAAGAACTTTTACTTGAATAATTATCAGCTTTGTTTAACTCTAATATTAAGATAGAGATAATTCTGTATCTCAATTCAATATGGGTCTTCTTAGTGCATGCTTCAATTAGCATATTAGTCCAAGCTGGGTCGCTGTCATGTTTCAAAATATAACTCACTAAAGACTTAGTTGACAAATCAACTTGCTTTTTATTATTTGTATCGAAAAATAACTTTAAAGCCAGCATTGAATAATCTCTTATAGTCAGTGAAGATTCATCCAATTGTTTATCAGAATTTGTGACAGTTTTAATTAACTCGGGAGATGAGGCATTATGTTCTAACTTTACCAGTAGCATATTGATCGAATCTTCAATTAAAGACATTTGAGAAGTATAAACCGCATCAACATGACAGGAAGCAGCATGTGTGGCTTTAATTGAAATCTTCTGCCAGTCTTCAGATGTGCAAGCATCATCTAAATGAATCATTTGGTAGGTTAACTTCAAAAAGACTTTTAAATTGGAACCATCTTGGGTGAAAATTTGTCTTTGTTGAGGTTGTAAAGCTTCACAATAACTTTCAAAGACATCAGATGCTAGTTGAGAACTATTCAAGTCTCTTAATTTCAAAATTGAAAAAATTGTATGAATTATAGTTGGAGTCAAAATACCCAAATTATCTGTACATTCTTTAATTAATTCTTGTAAAATATATAAAGTTACTTTCAAATGGCCAACTCTTCCATGGGAAACATCCGAATTGGTTTTCTTGTCTAAAAATGTACAAACTTTCTCCAATTTTGTTCTTCTTGTTTTTGCATAATAAACTAAATAACTTAATTCAGCATTGTTTGGTTTTGTTTCATTACCAGGTAACTTTTTTGAAGGATAGCATCGCAATATCAACTTTTGATGTTTTGGTTTATACATTATCATTGTGATTTAAATGGAATGTTAAAGCCTTAGTTGGGAAGAAATTTCAAAATGAGAGAATCGTAACGACGTGTTATTTGAGGCTGGTGATGAAATAATTAGTAAAAGGAGAGGTGAATATCAGGTAGGAACACTTCTTGAAGACTATGGATTTTTCTTGATGGTCAAAAAAAACAAAGAGAAGTTTCAATGACTGAACTTTCTTTTGTAGTGCCGTAATATTGCGATTGCACTTTGGATAGCAGGTACTGTTGGGTGGACCCTAACCGGTCATTGAAAGTTGGTTGTTCTAACTGGTTGTTCGGGCATTCAGAGATTTTTCTATACATCTGTGCACTGTATAATATTCCGAATTTCCACTTTCAAATTCCGATTGGTTTTTATATTATTTATATTGAATTAACTAATTAAAGAGTGATATACTTGTTTACAAAATTAAATAGGTCCATAAATTAATATTAGAACACTTGAATGCTTTGCTTTCAATGATTTCCAGACCGGGTCTAAACCAAAATCCTTTTTGAAAGCAGATAAAATTAAAAATATAAAAAAATATCTATTAAGGAAAGGTGCAACCCAACTCATTCTACCTTCATAAAGATTCAGTGTCTTTTTATTGGCATTTTCAATTTTATTGATAATAATTTTAGCAGCATCTTTTGATTCGATCGATTTTTCTAGTTCTTCGGCCATCTTAGCTCTTGCAATTTCGAAAGCTTTAGCCCCTTCTTTAGTTGAGAAATAGATGGACTCTTTTGGAACTCTCCTTTCTCCAGTATTGGAGTTTTAACAGTACCGGTACAGACATTTTAATCCCAAAAGGCTCTAATTCAAGTTGAGGGGTACTAACATAAGCAGATAATGCAGCCTTGGAAGTTGAGTAAACGGAAAACTAAGGTAAAGGCATTTGAAAAACACCAACAATAATTGAAGTAAAGGCAATAGTACCTTTAAAATTAATTAGTAAATCAATAAACGTTTTGGTGATATGGATTGGATCAGCCACGTTAACATTTAAACAACGGTTAAGAGCGTCATCTGGAACTTCAATTGCAGGATAAGTACATGGAACACCACTGTTATGTATAGTAAATCCAATTTTGGAACTTTAAAATCTTTTGAATAACTAAGCTTTAACAAGCCCGCAACCTTCGTTAATTGATTTTAATGAGCTAACATCCATTTTGGAGATAACCACATTATTTGGGTATTTTGCTCTTAATGGTTCCACTAACTCAAGTTTTCTAGCACAAGCAAACACTATATAACCTCTACTGGCTAATCCTAATGCTAAACTATATAATAACAAAAGAACATCCTGTAATCAATGCTGTTTTTTAAAGATTTATGTGTACTCCTTTTTTGAATATAAAGTGATTTTTATAAAACTCCAAAAACAAAAAACCAATAAATTAATGAAAAGATGGCATGAATCCTCCCTTTATAAGGCTGAAGTTTATCTTCTGCCATTTTCTTCTTTTCATATTTGCCGCTCAATAGATGAACTAATTGCTAATGCTAAATAAAATACAAACTAGTAAGTAACTACACCTCATATCTTTTTCCGGCATCGGGCATGGACATCGGTTAAAAAAAAAGTTGAAGAGCCCAACACTAGACACACCACATTGTTTGAAAAAGTACAGTACATATAATGTAATTTAGATGCGTATAAAAAGCAATATCTAAAATTGAAACGTTGAGAAGGAACTACTTTAAATTGAGGATATGAAATGAAAAGCCCTAGATAGACAATCAGTCAGCTTGAATTCAGGTTCTAGACTTGTATCAATCTAAATAGAAAATAATACTTAAAAGTTACTATATAGAAGTGAAAAAAATTACTTAAGAAAGTTTCTATATCTGAAGTTGCAATTGAAGAAGTAAACCTAGTTCAAAATATTTGAGAAATCAAGAGACGTTTTTATATTTCTTTCTATATGATTCAAATAATTCTACTAGTCCAATTTTCTTGGTTAAAAAATTAGACATCATCCATCTAGGCAAAAAAGAGGAAGCAAAAGGGGAAACCCAACTTAAATATCCTTCATAAATATTGAATGTATTCCAACTTGCATTCTCAACTTGAGTAACAACACTTTTAGCATAATCTTCAGGTTCCATTAGTGCACCTTTTAAGATACTACTTCTGTTTCCAAAATACTTTTCGCCTTCTTCAGTTGTCAAATAAATGGATTCTTTTCTAATAGGTTTAACGTTGGCCAAATTAGTGTTAATCCCTCCGGTGTAAACATAAATCACCTTCACACCAAAAGGTTCCATCTCATATCTTAAAGTTGCACAATATGACTGAAGTCCACCTTTAGTTGCACAATAAACACCAGTCCACGGTAAGGTGGAGATTGCCGAGGTTGATCCGGTAAAACATAAAGTTCCTTTACCATTGATAACTGGATCTTGAAAAACCTGAGTAACTAGCATGGGTCCAATCAAATTGACATTGATACATTGTTGAATTTCTTCAACAGGAACGTCTAGTGCAGGGAAACTGCAAGCAATCCCAGCATTGTTATATAGAATATCAAGTTTCGGAACCGGATCAGCTTTGGTTAACTCAGTTTTAACAAACTCGTAACCTTCTTTAATTGACTCGAGCTTTGAAACATCCATTTTAAAAGGCACGATATTTTCCGGATATTTTGACACAACTTCATCTAATGAACTAATATCAGAAGCAAAAACCTTGTATCCTCTAGAGGCAAATTCCAAAGTAAGACCCCTACCAATTCCAGAAGCACTACCAGTCACAACGGCAGTCTTTTGTCTCTTATGTTCTGACATGATTGATAATTTGACTTGAGTATTTAAGTATATCAAGTCTTAAAAGAAGCAACTTGTACAAAAAAAAACATAAAGTAGATGAAACCTTGTTAATCTTCTTATGAGACAGAAACTACATTCCAACGAAGAAACAGATAACGAACCACTAATGCGAAGTCAGGAATGCCGGAAATGACCAAAAGACCGCACTCGATTTTGAGTGAGTGAGTGAGTGAGCTTTATTTGAATATTTCAAAAACTGCTTAATATACCTACCTATTCATTACAACCATCTGCAAAAACATATCTCCCTCCTTCATCATTATCATTTATCAATAACTGTTCTCTCTATGTCCAACAATTACAACTTCAACATTGACGAGGATGATGATGTCTTCATTCAACCTGACGTCCAGCAAAAATCAACTTCCACGTCATATGTTCCACCACAATCGACAACACATGAAACTCAACAAGGTTCATCTTCTCAAAATAATGAAAGTACGGGATTTTTCAATTTCACAAATTTTGTGAATCCACAACAATATTTTAATCCAATTCTTGAAAACAATAATATTCAAGTTAAAGAAAGACAATTTACTGGTGGTAATACATTAGATGAGTCCGTGGTTACCACTTTGCATCGTGATTTATCCAAAATTGGTGATAAATTACTATCTATACTGTGGCCTTTGAGATTAAGACAGAAGTTAATTGTTGTGGAAAGAGTGAGTACAAGACTATCTAGTGTTACAAATAACATCTGGAGAGGTAATAATTCCGAAAGTGAAAGAGTAGACCCAGGACTTGAGGAAGATACTATTGAATCAGATTTGAATCATGCTTCAGGTCTGAATAATGATGATTACTCTAAAGATACAATCAAAAAGATCTTAGATTGGGATCTTTGGGGACCGTTAATTATTACATTGAGTTTCAGTTTAGTTATAACATATTTACAAACCAGAACATTAAACTTGGGATCTTCAAAAAATGAACAGCATTCAAGTGAGATATTCAGTGCTTCTTTTAGTTTAATTTGGGGTGCTTTGTCAGTTTTATCATTAAATATACAACTTATCTCTCCTGTTCAACAAAAAACAGAGAATGGAGGACTAACTGGTGGTATAATTGGATTGTCATTATTTCAATGTGTCTCTATATTATCTTATAC
This sequence comes from Ambrosiozyma oregonensis (nom. inval.), assembly GCA_003706315.3. Lineage (NCBI taxonomy): Eukaryota > Fungi > Ascomycota > Pichiomycetes > Pichiales > Pichiaceae > Ambrosiozyma > Ambrosiozyma oregonensis (nom. inval.). Next base: position 338,238 of record PPKY03000004.1, read on the forward strand.
AATGTTCCCTATTTTGATTGGTGGTACTATCTCTATTTTCATCAAATGGAAATTGGTCAGACTAGTTATCAATTTGGTTATGTTGTTCTGGTCAATGTTATGTTCTTGGTTGATTTTTGCTATTATTAATAATTGCAAGACTCAGGGTACGCCATCTTTTATATATGGAGCAGAACAGGACGAAGAAGCTACAGATGGTGATAAGAGATTATTTTTAATGGTTTATCCTATATTCTTGGTTTTTGGTTTATTCTCTTGGTTGTGCGTTATAGTCTAAGTGTGGTTTGGAATTGTGTTGTTTTTCGTGTACTACATACTAATCTATGGGTTTTTATACATCTCAATAATATCAAATTTATATATATAGTACAATAGACATTTGTTTTCAAAGAGAGATAAATTCTTCTGGAATTTCAAATTCTTTCTTCAATTGAGAGATACTATGTCCGCTTGATTTGGCAATAAAAGATATTATAGTTTCCAAAGTATCACTCAACTCTTCGCAACCTTCGATTAATTCATTATTTTTTTTCTCTAGTTGTTTCAAATAAATTGGAGATGTTTGGCCAAACTTATCTAATTCTTCTGATTTCAATTTTGATTCTTTTTGTAAATGTTCAACCTCAGTAATTAATTCTGATCTCGTTATACCACCATCAATTTCTTGAGCTCTCGATATATTTAAATTGTTTATTTCATTTTTCAATTCAAAGATTTTTGATTCAGTTTCTTTCGATAAATTAGAGTACTTTTCAAATTCTTTATTTAGTTTCAATTGAGTATTGTATTTGAAAACCCAATAGATATTTTGAGTACCGCATTTCTCAACATTGATTAATCCATCATCAATCAAACTTTGCAATATATCTTTAATTTGCATCCCTGGAATTCCAGTTCTTTTTGTTCCAATACTTTCGATTTCTTTAATATTATAAATTGTATGCTCTAAATTAAACCAAGATAATAATCTAGATCTTTTCTCTTCTAAACTGAGTCCTCTTTTTGGTGGCTGTATATATGAATTTCAATATAGTAACGTGTTAGTGAAAAAGATCCAATATTTGGCAAGCATTTTTAAATGGGCCAGAAGCTAAATCATACCATAATTACATGTATATAGTATACTTTGCGGTATCTATAAAAAGATTGAAGGTATAAAGGTATAAACTCAGAAAAGGAATCAATCAAAGAAAAGGAATAAAAAGGGAACACTCATTTTTATTCTGCCACACTAGTATACACGACGTGGCACACACTATTAGTTACCTCCCCGCCTAAAGCATGAACAAGCTGATCATCTCTAACTCTACGACGTCTCAAATCATGAAGCTTTTTATTAACTTTATGCATCTTGTCAAGGGTGGGTCTTTCATTATATTTGTTCAACTTATGCAGTCTACTGGACTGTAGTAGACCACCTCCAATCCTTCCATTTTGAGCCGATAACAAAATTGTCGAGACGAAATCTAGGATATGAGAAATATTAGGAAAAACCACCAATAATTCTAAAGGGGGGTTTATTGATAAATTACTTGAAGATGCTCTAACGTGATATCTTAAAGGATCATCTTGAATATCTGTACATAAATCATAAAATCCAGGAATGTCAATGTGATCTGGAACAGGAATTAATTTTCCATAAATTGATTCAGTAATATTTTCCAAAGCATTAAAAATAAATGAAACTTTTGATGTACCAGCAGGCATTCTAGCAAAAACTGTTTCTTTAAGCCATGTTGGTTGTTCAGGAAAACTTTCAAAACTATGTAATAATTGATTATCTATTTTTAACCCTTTGACATCTAAACTATGCAAAATACCTCTAATTGAGCACCAATGGCAGTAAGCTCTTAAAGCATTATAAACATCTTTATTTTTCAGAGCTTCATATCCACAAATTTTAGTAATCAGTTCCCTCAATGCAAATCCTTCTAAAGTTGGTGACATAACATGGTGATCCGTCTGCAAAAAGTTGATTTTTGTAGCTGCCAAAATATTACAGCCTAATTCAACATAATCTAATCTATCATCAGTTGGCACATCATTAATGTAATTCAAAGCTTCTTCTTCCAAATCAAGTGGATTATAAACCGAATTTTTCAAAGTTGTGACTTTGGTATTTGACTCATACCATTTGTTCAATTCAATTTCTCTTGATGTGAAAATTATAATTAAACATAATCTTTTCTGATCCTCCAAAACGGTACCACACTGTTTTAAAATCGAATAACTTGAAATAATTGATAAATTACGTTTGAAATCAACGTAATTGTCACTAATTATTAGATGTTTTTGTTGATTTTTCACTCTAACAAAATTTCCTTCATCAACTTTTTTATAAATCCTACCATTAGTACAGTACACACCTTCAGCTTCATTATTTTGTTTAGAGTGTTTATTTGCTGTATTGATTAATTCATCACAGATATCAACTAAATTGTTGGAGATATCTTGAAGTAATTCTGGACCATGTGCGTCAGTCATATTCAATAATGTGTTGTGATCAGTAATGAAAATTAAATGGTCAAAAGAAGGCGGCAAAGAAAAGTCGTAAATCAATTGTTAAAATTGTTGATCCAACTATTAGTATCATATTTACAAGACTTCAACTACCAATTGTTTTGTCGACTCCCATGTTTACATTTTAAATTTTAAGATGTGAGGCGGGTGCGATTTTGATGATTTCCAATTACCATACAAACTCATAATTGATATACCGCGTTTGCGCCTGATGGTAGAACTGGGAAGTGACTCCACAGTGCACCAATCAAAGGCCGATAACTGAGTGAGTATAATATATATTTTAATTCACTTTTATTTATTTGTACAGTATATTGTTTAAAAAAAAACAGAACAGGATAATTTTATACATAGGTTTTAATTTAGTGTGACTTTATTTAAACTTACCTTTCAGTTTAACTAAACTCCTTCTTCTTCAAGCTCATCTTCTTCAGCTCCAAATTCCATTGGATCATAATTACTTCTTAACATATCTCTATTATCAATTTCTGCTCTAGTTGGTTCTCTAATAGATAGATAAATTTGATCATATGTTAACTCTTTAACTCTTGGTTCCAACAATGGATCAAATCTGCGTTTCTTTAACTCTACTCTTCCTGACAATGGTACATACATTGCTGTTGAACTATTTTCATCGAAAGAAATAGCTAAATGGTTTAATGATTCAATTTCATCATATGTCTTAGCTTGCCCATCATAATCTCTCAACTTTTTATAAACATAAGCTTTATTATCAACTGGATTTTCGGCTTCTTCTTGCGAAATTGGTGCATTTTCAGTTTTATCATCGAATTGTTCTTTAATTTCCTTGGAATTTTCTTCATTTGTAGTATACATCGACACCAATTTAGTATCATTAAAGTCAATTTCTCTGAACATGGCTGTTAATAATCTTGGATCTTTCTCATTTTTGATATCATCTCTTCTCTTATTTTTACCTTTGGTTATTGATGCTGAACTTGCAAATTTTATATGGAAATATTTTTGATCCATCATTGAAGTATCGGGTAAAAAGTTCCAAACTTTTTTTGCTTTCAAATTCTTTTTGATTGGATGTCTTAAACGTTTGACACTGTCGGAATCCAACGTTGTACCAAACATTTCTTCAACTGCCCTTAATTGTGCCTTAGGATCTAAACCTTCATCTTTCTTCAACTTCAATCTTTGCTTGATTGAATTCTCCGTCTCATTCATACCATCTGTAGTTCCCTTTTCTTCAGACGAGATATATTGGGTTCTACGTAAGAAACTCACTGTTTCAGATTTCAAAGTAGATGTAGTTCTAGTTGGATCGGTCAATAAGATCTTATCACTTGGATGTAAGTTCTGACCATTACCATATTCCTCTGTTAATCCACATATATTTGAAATATCATTCTTTTCAATGGTTTCAGGAACGTCTAATAAATTCATACGTAGTCCTAAATCATCATCTAAAGTAATTAAATTTTTAAAATGTTCTTTTCTGAAAAAAGATGATAATAAAGTGGATGAGTCTAATGATTTGTTGTCTTTAATGCTAGAAGTATCTAATAACTTTGGAGGGCATGGTGGCGGTGGTAAGTCATTTATATACCTCACTTTAGCAATAAAATCTTGTCTTGAAGAGTGTGAATTGGACATTATTGAATAAGAACCTTTAGAAAATATTTGTATCAATAATCCGCAAAATCAAATAATATAGGTAGGCAATAATAATAATACTAAAAACCTGTAAAACAGTAGCTGTATATGACAAAAATAAATATAATATCTTTGAGCTGTTGTTTATCTCATGAGTTCATCGAAATATTGTTCAAAGTTTGAAATCTCAAATTAGACGGTGTGCGCACGACTCTTTTTGCACTATTTTGATTTTAAAATATTTAAATCTAACTACAACTTCTTATGGTCTTGATCAAATATACAATAACACAATAAGAAAGCTATAATGCTTATATTATACCTTAGGAAAATATGACTAGTAATACCAAAACCCATAAATTACTTAGGCCTTTAGAGGGTGTGCAATGTTCAAGCACTCTGACTCCCTCAGGAGTTAAAAAGAAACTCGCTGGACTTGTTTCAGATTTAGGCGGTATATACTCCAGTGATTTGCTAGTTGAAACGAAATTGTTAATAATTGGTGATATTGTTGATACCCATAATCGGTACAAATTTTGTTTGAGTGAAAAATATAAATTTTGTGCTAGACAGAGAGCTGATGTTAATCTAATTGATATTGATAGCATTTTTGAAATTCATGATCAATGGAAGAGAGGGAAACAAATATTGTACAAAAAAGTATTAAATAATTTTCCAGCACCTGTCTTTAAATCCGTTCAATTTTGTTTGACTAGATTATCCAATATTCCTGAAAAAATCTATGAGAAAGACTATCTTATTGCTTTAATTAGAGAGTTTGGTGGTAGTTTTTCAGATGCTTTAACCAAAGAGAATACCGTGGTTGTCACTGCTGAAAGAAGTGGTAAGAGATATGAAAAGGCCTTAGAATGGAACATACCTGTAGTTCATCCAAAATGGGTCTTGGATTGTGCTGTCAGATGTGCGATTTTGAATACCGAATATTATGAAATAGATAAAGTCTCAAGAAGAGATATAGGTACAGGTTCTTGTGAAGTTTGGAATAATTTGAAAAATCCTATTGACTATTATCAATTCAATGAGCGTTTATATGATAAGTATTTTGGAGATCCTAATCATTCAAAAAGTGAAGACGTTGTCACAAAATTGGTTGAAGAAATTCCTGATTCTGATTCTAGTTTATTCATTGCGTGTTGTTTTTTTACTTACGGTTTCACAAATGATCAATTTGAAAAATTAAATAAAGTTATTAAGGAAAGAGGAGGTGAAATTTTTGAGGAAGATTACGACTCCGTTACTCATTTATTAATACCTTCTACTTTAGCATATAATATTCTTCCCAGTCATATACATAAAATGGTTGAAAATCATGATTTAAAAATTATTAATGAGTGGTTTATTGAAAGATCAATGTTTTACAAGAAACTCTTATTGGATAGCTGGTCTATTCCTAAAAATTTTCCCTCTTTGAAGTTCAATTTAAATATTAGCACTTCAGGGTTTTGTGGAATTGAATTACTTCATATTCAAAAATTGATACTCTATATGGGAGCCGAGTGTAATGATATATTCAATGAAGATTGTGATTTGTTGGTGGTCAATTTATCCACTTTAAACTTAAATAAAAAGAAGAACCCAAATTTATATTCTTACAAATATACAGATATTCTTGATATGAAGCCGCCTCCTAATCTATCAACTCAGTCTACTAAGAATAAAATCAATGCTGCTAAAATATGGAGCATTCCTGTTGTATCTTTAGCTTATATTTGGGAAACATTTGAAAAAGGTGTCTTGCCAAATATTCTAGACTATAGATGGTGTATATTTGGACCAATAACGTCAAGACCAGCAAGTAATTTTATGGAGTACGCAAGAGGAGTCACCGGTGGAACTTTTCAAACACAAAAGAATAATACTTCAATCACTAGTGATGGTACTTCAATAGCTAACAATACCATAACACTTTCAAAAAATCAAACAACCACGAAAGAAGATGATGATGCGATTAAAGAAGGATATCCACGGTCAGATAAACCAAACGAACTTGATATGAAAGAGTCACCGAAAAAAATAAATCTGAAAAATATTTTAGAAGAGTCTGAAAAGAATAGTTTACCTGTTGAGCTCCCAATAAAACTTCCTTCTCCTAAACGTAATAAACTGCTGAAAAGTTGGCCAAGATTGACTGGGCAAGCAGTAGTATCTCAATTGAAACCACCCCCTCAACCCATCTTTAATAATATAACCGTTAGCACTTCCAGAAGAAAGAGATTAACTGAACTATTAGAAGAAGATATGAGTACGGAAATTGGGGAAAATCAAATAGGGTATGATTGGGAAAATGTTGGATATTCTAGAAATAAAAGGTCTAGAAACAGCGCAAGTTCAACAATGAATAAATTATAAAATTATGCACATTACAATATAAATATATTTAATTGAGGTAACCCGTTTATATAGAACTTTATTTTTTAAAAAATATTTACAATATGAATAATGATTATTTTGTAAAATATCGCCCTAATTAAGGTTTCTGAATTCATCTATCTGGATTCCGTCTACACCAAAACAAATATTAAAAAAATTGAATCCCTTCTTCCGGGATCGAACCGGAGACCCTAAGATTTCTAAGGCAATTTACAGTCTTATGCTCTTCCAACTGAGCTAAGAAGGGATTTCTTGAAAACAAATTTTGTTGTACCCTTTATGTTCGCGAAATTATTTGGATAAGTATTTACTAAATACAATTTTTGTTTTTGGAGCTTTGTCTCTTTTCTGGTCAAATTAACACCTAATAAATCATTTATTGAAGTAAAAGTAATAGTTTTGAGCTGTGATTAATAAAAAAGTCCATGTATCGGAAATAAGTTATCACATTTCATTATCATTATGATAATATGCATGTCTTATTACATTGTTACTGTAAATCAATATTGTTACAAATTACAGGTTATAGGTCATCCATGTTTCAGGATCATCCATATTTCCAACTAATTAATATTTCTTAACTTTCTTTTTCTTAATTAATTTTTTGTATAAAAGGTGAAGTGTTTTCCCAATTTAATTTTTGTGTAATATATAGATTTTATAAGAGAAAAGATTATCGTTTCTATTACTAAAAATTCTAAGATCAAACTTATAGTCAATTATGGTATGCTAATTCATACTACCTTCTAAAGGAGTAAATATCCATGGTTGAAAACAACGGTTAGATTCTAGTTCTCAAGATATCATATCAATAGAAGGTATATGCACCCCGTTGTTGGATAAATAATTGACGGAGATTTATCTCTCTTACGGCGACACCATGTTTTTATTCATAACATAAAAGTTTTTGAAAAATTGAAAAATACACAAATTAAGAAAACTCTCAAAAAAAATATTTATTAGGTCTGAACTAGTCTTTTGTAAAAGATCCATCTACCTATCTATCTATCTATAGTTATTTGTTGTGAATACGTCTCTATTACTCATTTATATTAAAAACTTCAACCAGAATGGGTCTATTAGTTGCCAATCTGGTTTTTTTTTAACTAATTTGGCGAATTCATTCGATTATTTATTTAAAGAAATATAAAAAGCAATATGACTTCCCTCCTGCTTCTTTCTGAAAACATAAAACAAAATAGATTAGTGTTTTCATCAACAAAAAAAGGGAATTGATCCCAATAGCAGGTTTCGCATTAATCACTATGTATGATTCCTTTCATTAACGTCCTTGTTGAAAAGTAAAGCACCGTCTCTTAATTTATTGAATAATCTCCTTTATCTAAGTAAGAGACAAAAGCTTTAAAAGTTAATGGAAAAACCAAGTAACACAAATAAAAGAGAGAAATCAGACTAAATGCACAGTTTAAAGTAAAAGCATAAAAGATTGTTTTAACAGAACAAAACATTTTGTAAAAAACCAAAAACCAAAAACCAAAAATGTGTATACAATTTCAAACCATGTTCAAAACAAGAGTGAATTTGAAAGATTCTGTATGGTCATCTAACTGTTCACCTTCATTGAAAATCAACCAACCATCAGCTTCTTCAGATACATCATAAACACCAGTAGTTGAAAAATTTAGACCTCCAATCAATCCATTATGTTCTGAAGAATCATAATAAATCGAAACAGCTATATTAACATCAAGTGGTTTTACTTCTTGGTGTTTATCAAAAGATAAATCTGACGATGAAGCACGGAAATTCTTTGAATTTGAAGCTTTTAGTTTTGATTTCGAATATGTGATTGGACCAGGTAATCTACTTGACACCTTTTGTCTTGTACTATTAAATGAATCAGTTGAATTAGATCTAAATCTTGTACCAAATTTGTTTTCTGGTTGATAGTTTGAATAATCCATTGAATTTGCTCCACCTGATGTTGAGAATCTCCTCATTTTTTGTCTTGCATTACTTATGGAAGGTCTAGTTTTTGATCTATGAGAATCGCTCTCTAACGTTACTTTTAATCTATACTGCTTTCTTTTATTGATAATATCTTCACCATTCTTAACTAATGTAACTGACCAATATGATCCGGAATAATAGAAAAGATCAGTTTTAACAGTGTAATTTTTTATATTTGTAAGATCAAACATGAATGATGATCTAAAAGGTGGAATACGAGTTTTTTGGGTTGGATGAATTTTGTTGTCTTCATTGATAAAATATTGTATTTGTGATGGTAAACATCTATCGTTTGATGAGGTAGAAAAATAACTATAGAATTTAGTGGATTCGTTTTCACCAAAACCAATAGTAGATTTTCTATCTTTTGAATGGGCTGAAGACTTATCTAAAACCAAATATTCCATCATTGCATTTTGTATTGTGTCTTGTAGAATATATGAGTCTCCATTTACATCTTTATAATTTTGAAGATTTGACAGTTTATCTCCTAAAATATTAGCATAGATAATTTTTTTATTCAAAACTAATTTTAACAGTTGAGTTGAATTAGAAAATTTCCCATTAATTAATCTTCTTTCAATTAATTGAATAATAAAGAGTACCCTTTCATATTCATTAGGAACAAAAAAATAGTCTCTTGAAACAACGCCTACAATGATTGGAACAGGAATACTATCCCATTCCTTAGAACCATGTCGCCAACCACTCTTAAAAAGATATGTTTTGCACATCTCAACCACAGTTGAATCCCATTTATCAGCGGATTGATTTAAGTAAGATCCCATTTCTTCTAAATCCATATGTTTTTGACAGCTTATAAAAGATTCTTCAATTAAATCTTTAACACCAAAAAATTGACCAGTAATTAACATTTTTAATGAGGTTTTGGATTCTAATTTTTTATCTGGCTTTTTGTAAATTCTAGCTAACATTAATTCAAAACTTTGTTGAGAGATTAGTGGAGTTTCAATTGTCAATCTATAATAAGTTGCATTAACATAAGTAACACTATCACGTTTTCCGGAATAAATGGGTAAATCATTACTCTTTTCATCTAAGGGGTTTTCAGATTCAAGATAGTTAGGCAGGGATTCATCAACTGTTTGATCATAACCCGGCAATGAAAGGATATCTCTGAAAAAGGGAGAATTGAATACTAAGACTGCTTTATGCAAATTGTATTCTTTGTTAAATATTTCAATTGAAATATCGGAATGATTTCCTTTTGTTAGATACTCATCATGAAAGTAATCATCAGCAGATTTTATATTTGAATTACTGTGAGATAGTTTGAAACGATTCAGCATAATCAATTTTTTTTCAAAAGACAACTCTGATTGATAACTAGTTTTATAATAAAAAAGATAATAGCAATATGAGGCATGCTTATTAGTCGACGTATTAAAAAATGCTAATCGTAGAACAAAAATTAATTTGGGTTGTTTACGACCGTTCAGCCTTAAATAATGATAATATGGAATGGGTTCGTCTTTCGTCTGTGGTACTAACACTTTTTGAATATACCGAAAATACACTACTATATAATGAATGGAGATTTTTTGTTTTTACTTTACATATATTCAAATACACAAAGTTCGGTATAACTAACCTAACAAGTGTAGACTATATGCATTACTCTCTGAATTTATAATTGAAGAATGCTATATTATATTAAACAAAGAAAGTAAACGATGATGAAACATATAAAATACAAATGAGAATCCATCTTTAATCAATAACCGAAAGATAACCTAATAACTCCTTGGTTATAAAGAATAGATAAAGAAAGTTCATAGTTAAACACCATTATACCAAACTCTCATATATTTCAATTCAACAAAATTAGATTAATAAAGTTTCAATCTTATCCTTGATGGCATAGATTTGAGTCTTGATAGCAGAAGCATCGTTAGTGGTAACAGAAGCAGCAATGACTGGTCTAGAAACACCACAAGCTCTACCTAAAGCAGTTTTAGATGGAACGAAAACGTAAGCAACGTTCTTATCTTCACATAATAAAGGTAAATGTAATAAAATTTCAATTGGTTCAGTGTCAGCAGCCATGATAATAAATTCAGAGATACCTCTGTTTAAAGTCTTAGTAGTTTCATTGGCACCTTTCTTTAATTGTCTTAAGTTTTGAGCTTGTTGAACAACATCTAAGATTTGTTGAGTTAAAGCGGAATCGGCTAATGGGAAAGCTTTTGGGTTTGGGGCAGACATTTTGAATAATTAAAATTAAAGGTTCCTTGCAGATGTATATAAACTGGAGCTCGCCTTTGGTTGTGATTAAAGAAGGAAAAAAAGAAGGAAAGGTTTAAATTGTGATAGATCTGAAAAATTTCTTCTAATTAAAATAAAAAAAAAAATAAAAAAAAAAATACAGAGCCGCAAAAACCCATAAGGCGACGCGCCTATCGACCACAGAAAAGCATCCAAGCCCCCATCGACGCGTCGCTCCAAAGCTTACTCTGGATGAGGTTACGAAGCCCTCGCAGCTCAAACTGAATGAAAAGCAGCAGCAGCCAAACTTGGTCCTCTTTAAAGTTGAAAACTGCTTTTCCTTTCCTTATATTCAAAGACTACTTGTTCTTCCAAGCATTTAAATTAGCATAATATATACATCTCATACAATGTCTGATCTTTGGTATGTACTTTTAAAATAGTATAAAATTTCAATTGATTAATAATATAGATTACAATTTTTTGAATTTCAATTAGGCCAAGTTTACATTAAAAGTTAGAGCTTTTCAAAATTATATGGGTTCTAATGTCTTATCTATGCTTTTCAAACTCAATTGTTTTGTTTAAAAGAATTATTATTTTAACTAGTTATTACTTTTGTGTTATTGATGTTATATTAGTGGCAATATTTTTGGGATTGCCTACCATATAATTTAAAGTGATGATTTTCTTATCAAAACAAAATATGACTAGAATGAATTTTTGAAATTTGATCTAGAATCTCTATAAACAATACAAGGAATCATAGTTGATTGGTCTTATTGAATCAAAGTTGTCTTAAACCTGTTCATGTAATATACTAACATTAAATTATTATATGATTAGTCCTGTTTACGCTCCATTCTTTGGTTCCATTGGTTGTGCAGCCGCTATTATTTTCACCTGTTTTGGTGCTTCATATGGTACTGCAAAATCTGGTGTTGGTATTTGTGCCACTTGTGTTTTAAGACCAGATTTATTAATTAAGAACACTGTTCCAGTTATTATGGCTGGTATTATTGCCATTTATGGTTTAGTTGTTTCTGTTTTAATTTCATCTTCATTAAAACAACAACAAGCTTTATATACCGGTTTCATTCAATTAGGTGCTGGTTTATCAGTTGGTTTATCAGGTTTGGCTGCTGGTTTTGCTATTGGTATTGTTGGTGATGCTGGTGTTAGAGGTACTGCTCAACAACCAAGATTATTCGTTGGTATGATTTTAATTTTGATTTTTGCTGAAGTTTTAGGTTTATATGGTTTAATTGTTGCTTTATTATTAAACTCTAGAGCTAACCAAGATGTTACTTGTTAAATCATTTAAAAAGAAATAACTCAGCAGCAAGAGTAATTCATAATAGAAAGTATTATATCATCTATGAGATAAAGAAACAACAACAACAAAATAAAGAAATTATTATTATTAATGTAATTTCCCCAATCCCATTCATTTTTTGATATTATTATTTATCTATTAACTATCATTACATTTTTTTCTTCTTCTTATTATTATTATTATCAAATCTCTTCTCTGTTTATCTATCCATTTTCTTATCTATGATATAAGAAAAAACATTCCAAAAAAAGAACTCTTCTTCTTACTTGTCCTTCTCTTCCTCCTCCTCGATTTTTCTTTAAATTCCTCTACTACTTCTACCTATATTATATATTAACAAAAATATAACATTATTACTTGTTTTAAATTTTTAAATAATTTTTAATGAATAATTTTTCTCCATTCTGTGTTCAAATAGTTCAAAACTCTTTTTGTCAATAGAGTATTTCAATAATTAGTGGTTACTACAATAAGGTATAAAATATTAGAAAAATATAAGTAGGTAAAACAAGATTGTAGCAAATTGTAAAATTTAATAGCATTTGTAAGAACAAGAAAGAAAAAAAAAAAAAACACAACCACAACCACAAAGAAGTATACTTATAATTGAGATTCAATAATTTTAACAATAGTTTCAGCATCAGTTGAACTTTCGATTTGATTGAAGAAAATACCATTGATTAAAACAGTTGGGGTAACATGAACACCAAGGGTTCTATGATATCTTGTAAAATACTTAACATCTTTTGCTAATAAATTACCATTATTTGAAGGTTTATCATTTGAAGATTTCTTAATTTCAACTAAATTCCAAATTTTTTTTGAATCAATTTCTTTCAAATTTAAATTATTAATTGCTAGTTCAATTATTTTTGAATAAATTTCTTTTCTTGTTAAATTATAAGTTTCCGTATCGTAAAATAATTCAATATTATTGAATAAAATTGTTGAAAATTTCCAAAATTGATCAGGATATAATTTGGAAATTGCTAATGAAACTTCATTTAAAGTACCTGAATTAATATGATGCCATGGTTGAATAACATTAATGAAAACTAAATTTAATTTATTTAATAAATCTTTCTCAATTAATAAAGGAATTATTTCATCATTTAATTTTTTAAACATTTTAGCTGAAAATGGACAATTATAATCTAAAAAAAATTCAATTGAAGTTTTATTTGATGTTGAAATTGGAGTTAATGATGATGATTGTTGATAAATATGTGATTGTTGATAAATTGGTGATAGATTAACCATTTTTGAGTTTATTAAATTTAAGTTTTTGAAATTTAAAGATCTTTTGAATAATAAAGAATTAAATGAGTGTATTAAAAACAGGATGTTAAGATTTAATAGTTGATTGATAGGAAAAAGAGTAAAAGAGTTGGAAGTAATTGTGGCAATTTTTAAATGTATATAGAGCGGAGTTTGTATTGATAAGCGAAGCCCGAGATAAATTAGACTAGAGTAATATTAGTAGTAGTAGTAGTAGTATATAATAGAGTAATAGTGATTGTGATAGTAATTAAATATTTAAATACGTCATACTAAGTTGTTAATAAAAAGTGGGCGTTTTCAAAAACATCGGGAAAGGAGTTTGAATTGAAGTTCAAATGAAATTTAATAGAAATTTAATTGAAATTTGAATGAAATTTTACCTCCTGAATAATTGATTTGATAGTTTTTCTTATCTTTAAAGGAAGATTTGATATAATACAGTTAAAATACCATTAAATAATGATAATGCTATTTATAATGATAATGCTATTTATAATGTTATTGATATTGACATTAATATTGCCGTAGTTATTACCATTAGAATTTTTAAAAATGGGCATTAAATAGATTATTAATAAAACAAGTATATGGCTATGCCGTGATATCTTATTTAAAATCCAAACTACAGGTACAATTCCATTTAAACACTATTTAAACTCCATTTCAATACTATTTCAATATTATTTAAGTAAACTCCTTTCTCTTTTCAATGGAAATAACCACGGATGAAAACACACATTTTTTTTTGCGGCGTTCCGCTTTAAAATCAACTTTTGTTTTTTAAAAAAAAAAAAACTGCGCCAAATTCAAAATTTAAATTTTGATCACAACTTATTTAAAGCTTCAATTTTTCCAGTGTTTTCTTTTTCTCTTTTTAATATTAACTAATTTTCTTTAAAACTATATATATTATAAAATGTCTGAACTTAAAATTGATATTATTACTCCAGGTGATGGAAAAACTTATCCTCAATCAGGTGATTTAATTACCGTTCATTATACTGGTACCCTTGAAAATGGTAAAAAATTTGATTCTTCGATTGATAGAAAGAAACCTTTTCAATTTAGAATTGGTCAAGGTATGGTTATTCAAGGTTGGGAAGAAGGATTTGCTAAATTATCTTTAAATGAAAAGGCAAGATTAACTATTCCAGGTGATAAAGCTTATGGTTCAAGAGGTTTCCCAGGTTTAATTCCACCAAATGCTACTTTGATTTTTGAAGTTGAATTATTAAAAATTAATTAAGCTTTTGTTATGTTTTCATACATTAATTCACTATTTGCTTATCATTTAAATATAAATAAGAAAATGGAAATTCGAAAACTTTAGTGGAACTATGATTTTTTCTTTTTGACCTTACTACCCATAGTTTTAAAGTAAATTGTGTTTAATTTAATCATTCTTATATTTTATAAATTTGTATACACGTTACATGATATTACTATTGCGTTTCTACAAATTCACTAATATCTTACTAATTATAGAGATTAACACATGCTAATTTCATTGGCTAAATTCGGAAGCAGTATTAATTCCTTTTCTTTGCTAACTATACTTTTACTTAAAAAATTTTCTAGAAAGACTTTTTTTAGTGAAGTTACTGCTTACCAGAGGATCAAGGATCATAATGAACAATAAAGATCAGATGAGATAAAATTTAATGATAGGTTCATTAAAGGATTTTACATTGCAATCAGCATTTTACTCTCTTTAATGTGGGAAGTAGTATCCTTACCGGGTCACAAGCTTTACGGAAGCAGTTAAATTTCTTATAAGTCCTTATTTAGATTAAACTATACAACTTACTGTATGTAATGATTATTTAAATAATAAATTCCATCTTTACCAGTTTTTAAATTTTCAGAAACTATTAAATTATTCAAATAAACTTTGTAATTCAAATCATAAACTTTAAATTCAGGTAGTTTAATTAATCTTGTATTATTACTATTATTATTATTATTATTATCATTGATTAATTCATATTTAAATTTAATAATTTGTTTCATGAATGGCATTAATAAAAAATTAAATGAATTTTTATAATTGAAAATTTTCCAACTTGATGATGTACTTAAACTTGAACTAAATTGAAATATTCTATTTGTTGGATTTTCTAAAATATAATCAATTTCAAATAAATCTTCGCTTGAATCTAATTGTTTCATTGAAACTAACAATCTTGGATCTAAATGTGGTAATGAACCTTTCCATATTAATCCTTCATATTTATCAATAATTTTTAATCCTAAATTATCGTTAAATGAATATTTAAAATCTAAATAAATTTCAACGTTAATTGATCTTTTCAAATGATTTTCTAAACATGATGATGAAAGTTGAAATTTTACGTCAACATTATCATCACTATTATTATTTATTCCATTTTTAAGTATGATTTCTTCATTCAATTTATTTTCTAATGAAACTAATTCACATTTTGTATTTTGTGTAGTTGGTTTAATCATAATATTATAATTTCCTAAAATTTTAATTGATTCATTTGATATGTTTTTAATTGAATTTGTTGCATTCCAAATACGTTGATGAATAGGTAAAGTTGGCAGTTTCATAATTCCATTTTCATCTTTACTATCACCATTTATATTGAAAATCGATGGAATAATTGAATTAATAGAAGGCGAAATTAAGAATTGTAGATTAAATTGTTCAAACATTGGAATTGTAATCTTCTTAAGATTTTCAATACTCATTTGATCGTTATTATTGATTAAATAATTATAACGTAATTCAATCTTTAACTGTTGTTTAGATTGTTGTCCATACAATGGTAAATCATGAATCAATGGTAAAAAAACATATAGTATATTATTTGATGA
This sequence comes from Ambrosiozyma oregonensis (nom. inval.), assembly GCA_003706315.3. Lineage (NCBI taxonomy): Eukaryota > Fungi > Ascomycota > Pichiomycetes > Pichiales > Pichiaceae > Ambrosiozyma > Ambrosiozyma oregonensis (nom. inval.). The sequence goes on from PPKY03000004.1 coordinate 354,427, forward strand.
AGTTGATGTATTGGAATCCCCCACCTTCATCAAATCTTCATTATTACAAAATTTAGAATACTCTTCATCTTTATTCCATTTTGTCTTAATTGATTGTCCTTCAATATATGCTGATACTGATAAATGTAATCCAAATTTATCCGAATCTTTATTCTCAAAATCAATTTGTATAGGAAATATTTGTCCATTATAACATTGTTCAGCATGGTTAATTTTACATCTAATTTTTGGCTGTTTGGGTATAACAACAAAACATAAATGTGGTTTAGTTCTTGGAACAATATCATATTCAAACTCTTTTTCAAAAGCTGATGATGGTTTAATCCATTTTAATCTTGGTGACATCGAAGGAACTAATTTCAATTGATTATCAAATGATAATGTTGATGATTTGAGTTTCAATTGAATTGATTCAATTGAAAAATTCCCAATTCTATTTGGTGATAATTCAAAGTTGAAAACTTTTGTCTTTTTATTATCAAAATTCAAATTACATTGAAATTCAACTTCATTAGCATTATTTTTATTTTCTATGGTTAGTTCTTCATTATCTTTAAATTCATTGAACATTTTGGATTCTTCTTTTAAATCATTAATAACTCTAATTTTTTTGAATCCTCCTTGAAACTCAATAAAAATTTCTTCAACTTCCAGATTTTCCATTATTTTATTAATTTTGGGTGTTAAAACTAATTGAAATTGTAAATTTTCACTTAATGATAATGACTGATTTTTAAATGAAATTAATTTATCAAATAATGAATCCTTAAATGAAATATTTTCATTGTTTTCTCCATCAATTTTATTTTTATCAATATTATTAATATCAATGAATTTTATGAATGGTTTTATTATTTTTTCATCCAATAAACTCAATTGAATAAAATATATTAACGCGTCTTTATGATTTTCAGTCTTAATGCAACATTGATACAATCTAAATAAAATAATTCCCGTTATACTGTTCCAATTTTCATTCTTATATGCTGTCAATGAAACTAAAAAATTGATTATAGATTGTGCATAATTCTTCATCCCAAAATATTCTTCACCTAATTGAAAATAAATAAATGCTTCGGTTCTAGAAAATTTTGCTTCTTTAGCTCTTGAAAAAAAATCTAAAGAACTGCTTAATAATTTAACACACTGATTATTATATTCAAATTTTAACTCTTCTTCTAAAGGCAATGATAAATATGAGTCTATTATTGGATTGGTCTGTTTATCTGCAACTAGAGCTAATTGATGTCTTCTTCTCATTAATGAACACGCTTGTAAATAAAGATATCCTCCATTAGGTAATAATAAATCACTCGAAATATCAGAAACTCCACCAAACCATTTTGTTTTGATCCATGGTTGTAATGATCTATCGATTGGAACTAATTTTTCAGGTACAAGTTCAACTAATTGGGAGAACCATGTGAATTGTAATGAAATCCATCCCATTACAGGATAAGTTTGTATTATATTAGGAGGTAGTATGGCCATTGCATTTTGAATATGAATATCAAACTTTTTATAGGCCATATTTCCATCATTCATAATAAAATATGATCTAGTTATATGTATTCCAGTAAAATCAAGCCACATTCTACATTGTTGCCATAACTTTGGTTGTGTTTCCATATTTAAATCTTTCAATACATCAATTAATTTTTCATAACAATATTCTAATGATTTTGTTGAATAATCAGTAATACCCTTCATTTCTGATAAAATTGCAATTTTTAATGCTTGTCTTGCTAACCAAAATTTTTCAGGATATTCTAAATTTAAAATAGTTCTCTTTTTCAACTTTTTTTCCAATACATTGAAATATTCAATTGACCATGGCTTAATCAAAAAAAGTACAGACATGACGAAGGATTCTAACTCTCTCTGAGTACTTGCTGGCAGAAAAAGTAATCCAGTTTTAGCAGGTAATCCTGTGATTCTTCTCAAATTGGCTATTCTTTCATCCAATTCAGGATTTAAAGCAGTTGATTTCGAGCATACTATTAAACTTAGAAATTTCAGTCCCTTTGATGAACATTGTGTCTTTATTCTTGTTAATTCGTCTGCCAATTTTTTGTCTTCTTCATCTAAGTTTGTATCCGTATCACCCGCAGTAATTAATTCATACACTGATATGAATACAAATGGTTTCATTTCTCTATATTTCTGAATCCATTCAAATGGTAGTATACTGTTATAAAATTGAGAATTCGGATTAAAAGGTGACAATGGAGATGAAGAATTTCTAATAGTATCCATAAAACTACTGGATGGATTTATTTCTGTTAAAGGAGAGGAAATTGTTGAACTTTCAGCTACTGGTGACGTTGTAATGGATGGTAATGATGGAGTTGAATCTTGTTGTTGTAGCTTTGTTGTGGTTTTTGTATGTGTTCCAGTCTGTTTATTGGGAATTAAAAATTTATCCCCAATGAATTTAATATTATAGTTTGTTTGCTTTTGATATTCTTTATTATTATCCAAAAGCCAATAGCTATCTTCAATATTGAAACTATTTAATAAAGAAACTAACTCTAAACCTGAAGCAGCTTGAACCATAGGTAGTCCTCTTTTGATGATAGTAACATCAGAATTCACATCATCATTCAATAGATCATAAAATAAAGAGCTTTCAGGATCATTGATAGAAGGTATTTTCACTGATTTATCAGTAGGAAGAGCTCGCACAATATTGGTATTTGATGAGGTGGTTGTTTGATGAACGGTACCATCAGGTAACCCATCTTGTCCTAATCCTTGAACTACGACAAGAGGTGCCAAAATAGAGCTTATTTCAGCTGGATATCTCTCCATATGTAATTGATCTGGTAAAATGAAGTATTGACTTATGATTTTGGTATAAGTTATTAGTTGGACGGGGAAACTCCACTAAAAGAACTCGTTTTTTAAAAAGGGAAACGGACTCTGCCAATTAAAAAAACGTGCCAATATCATACAAAAAGACCATTCAGCCGCAGAAACGCCGCAAAATAACGCCGCATTCATATATCGGATAAACTGTGTTGTGATTTGATCGTTTGTGGAGTTATGTTCTTATTCGTATTTCCAATCGTATAAAATAGATCAATTTTCTCTTTTTTAATTTATCAGATATTATAGATAATATAATAGAATTTACATCAGTTAGACTTTCAAATCATTGAAAAGAAAAATGGTGAAGACAACACATATTACAGAAGTAAGTTCACTATTCAAGTGGTTTTGAGAATAATAAATCTACAATTTTATACTAACTTGTTTGTTTTAACTTTACAGCCTTATATAAAATACCATAACAGTAGACTATCTGAAGGTATTACATATAATCCAGCAAATAATTCATTATTATGGGTTGATATCATTCAAGGTAAGATCAATAGAGTTATTTTAAATGATGATTTATCATATTCAGAAATTGAATCATATAAAGTTAGTTCAAGTTTGGGCGTTATTGGATTAACTTCAAATCCAGATGTTTACATTTGTGGTACTACTGAAGGTATTGGTCAATTTAATTTCAAAACTAAAGAATATAAATTAATCAAAGAATATCCAGCAGAATTTCACAAGAAATCAGTTTTTGGTAAACAAATGAGATCTAATGATGGTTCAATTGACTCAAATGGTGATTTTTGGGTTGGCACAATGGCATCTTTTGATGAAGAAGTTACCCCAGTTGGTAAATTATATAAATATAATTCAAAAACATTAGATTTTAGAGTGTATATTAATGATGTTGCAATTTCAAATGGTATTAACTGGTTTGGTGATCAAATGTATTGGACTTCATCTTTAGAACATAGAATTTATAAGTTCAAATATGATTATGAAAAAGGTACTCCTGATTTATCCACTAAAAAAGTTTTTCTTGATACTCAGAAAATTTTCAATGATAACACTGAACTTGCAAAAGGTGAACCGGATGGTTCAACTATCGATCAGCAAGGTAATTTATATGCCGCAGTTTGGGGTACTAATAGAGTCGTGAAGTTGAATCCAAAAGGTGAATTTGTTGAAGAATTTGTATTACCAGCCAATCGAATCAGCTGTGTCACCATTGGAGGACCTAGTTTTGATCAACTATTCATAACTACTGGTGATTTACATTTAGATAGTGAACATGATTCAGATTTAAAATCAGATCCAAATGATTTAGGAGGTTATATTTTTAAAGTTCAGTTAGATGATGGTATTAAAGGTATAGAAAAGAATAAATGGAATGGTAAATTATATGTCTAAATAATTTATAGATTTTCTTAATATATATGATTAATTTTGTTCTCTGGACAATATGTTTAAAATGTATTCGCAGAATTCTTCAAATATTATGTTTTCTTCTAAACCTCCACTTCGTAGATTGACTAATTTCTTATTTGCAATTTCAATTCTACCATCTGTATTGTATTCATTAGTTAATGAAACATTCTGGAGTATTTCAAATAGTATATGTATGTTCATTTGAATCGTTGGTTCATTCAAATATTTTAAGAATTTTGAGTCTTGGTATAACATTATGAGATCTGGGTCTTGTGTATTAATTGTTGTATTTGAAGTTGTGTCTTGCTCATTATCTTGAGTATTTTCCTCTTCTTTTTTTTTCTCCTCAGGCTCTGTATGTTTATGCGTTTCTGATTTATAACATGCTAAAGAACAACTATTTAGTGTTATGGTAACCTTAGGTTAGTATCAAAAAAAACAAGAAAACAAAACAAAAAAAGAAGAAAACATGTTTGAACATACTATTTAACTCCACATTTTGGACATTTATACTTGAACGGATTAGAAGAACATATTTCACAATTCATAATAGATATGTATTTGTATATTAAATTGAAGTTTCGGGCGTTGAAGTAAAGACAGTAAATAACAAGTACAAGTGGAAAATTATACTCATCGTGAAAAGAATAAAATTCAAGAAACTTTTTAACTGAGATCTCAATTTGAGAACATCAATACTGTTTCTTCTCGTTTCAAACTGTTTTTCAATACTATCCCAGAATAATAATGAATGCTCTAGTAGGTTATTCTTCAAATTCAGATTCAGATTCAGATTCAGATCCAGATTCAGATACATATAAAGATACTGAGATACAACATCAACCTAAACAGGATTTCATAAATAAACTCCCAAAAACATTATCAAAACCAAATTTACCAACTTTCACACCACCTCCTGCTTCTAAACCAAAAGTTCAAAATCCAAAAAATGTGCCTAGAGTTTTAGGTAAGTCAATAAAAAACACTTTTAATAGTGAATCAATTATAAAAAGCTCCATCATATTTCCTGAGTCTAACATAAAGTCAACAGATCTACTGATACCCACACAATATTTAATCAAGAAGAAGCATGCCATTTCAAACAATGAATCTCAAGAAGCCAAAAATATTGCGATAGAAAAATCTAAAGCTCAACCATTCGGTTTGGATTTATTTGGAATCAATACACCCAGACTGGAAAAAAGAAAACTAGAGACAACAGAAGATGAGATTGAACTAGGTGAATTTGATGCCTTAGGTGGATTTTCTGTTAAAGATAGAGACCAAGACAAACAAGAAGTTGACGAGGAATCACGTAAATTTCAAGCATCTTTAGGAACAGAACCTAAGAAACGAAAAAGAAACGAAATTGACGAATCTAAGATTCAAGACGTTAGAATGGATGAATTTTATAAACAGAATAACAAGATGATTGAACAAGGTGAACTAGATGCACACGAACATATACTTAAACATTCAAAAATTAGATATTACCAACAAGGTAATAATAATTTGAGTGATATCATAAAATTTACTGAATTCAATAAAGATAAGCTAACCAGGAAAGTGGGTATCGAGAAAGCTAAAGAAAAGGATAGGGGTAAGCAATACGGCTTTAAATGATAAACAGGGTCTTTTACTATGTAAATAACATATTTTGTACGATAATAAGAATAATAACTTTAAACAGTTTCTTTTAAAAAAATGCATTATGTACAGAGATAGATATAAATATAGAACAAAGAAGAAGATGACAAAACAACACAAAACAGAGCAGGAAGAAGAAGAGTCAGGACCTCAACACCTAACTCCTTCAATATAGTAGCAAGCATCTATTGTTTGTTCTTCTTGGATTCTTCGTACTCCTTCTTTAATTGAGAAATTTGGTCTTCCGATAAAGGTGGGATAGGAATATCTTCAAAATCATCTTGATTTAAGAAGTTGTATGTATACACATACACACTCAATGAAATACCACCTAAAACAGTCAATAGAGCCATGTTTTTCCAAAAATATGGTCTTCTAGCTCTTAACATAGCTGGAGACATCTGATGTGTGTATTTGTTATAGTATGAATCAGAATGGAGACTGGATTTCAATACGGTGTTGAATTATGTTAGTACACCAGTTGATCTGGAAAAAAAGAAGATATTGTAACAGTTTGAGTGTATTTACATACCGTAAAGCAAATTGAGATGGACGCATTATATAAATATATTATTGTTTGTCTTTAGTTTGGAAATTAATTCAAAAGCGGAAAGGGTTTTTGGTTGAATTATATATAGCCTTTTCAATGATTTTGAAGATTAAGAAATTTTGTAATTCAACCATATTGTGCGGCTCACACCCGTACACCTACAAAAGATTTTTTTTATATTTTTTTCACTTTTATTATGAGAAATCCTAGTTTAGTTATTAGTTTTATAAATTATAACGAGTAAACTGAATATAATTTCAATCCAATAATAATAATAATAATAACATGGTTGATTCAAAACCATCTAAGAGTTCACAACAAAATGTTGAAATAGCTGAACCAGATGAAGAAGAATTATACTTAACCAAACTAGTTTTTGGTGATTCTGAAGGTTTTGAAAATAATCTTAAACAAATTGATAATTTATATGATGTAGATGAAGAAGAAGAAGAAGAATCAAGAAAATTGTTTACGTTTGATGATTCAAGTGATGAAGAAGATAATGATGCTTTTTTGAAAAATTTGAAAAATCAAGAAGGTGAATTAGACGCAAATGAATCAAATTCATCAGATGAAGAAGAAGATAATGCAATGGGTCAACTACATGATGATCAATTATTTCAAATCGATGAATCTGGTAATGATGAAGATAAAATGGATATTGATTCTGAAGGAGAAGCTGTTTCCGAATCAGGTTATACTTCAGATGATAGTGATGCCTGGAATGATTCAAGTGATGAAAGAGTTACAGTGTCTTTATTATCTTCAGATAGAATAAGAAAATTAAGAAAAGTTGAATTAGATAATAAAATAACAGGTAAGAAGTACATAACAAGACTAAGATATCAATTTGAAAGAATATATCCAAGACCAGACTGGGCTGATGAGTATGAATCTGATGATGAAGTTAAGGAATCTGATGACGAAGAAGAAGGATATGAAGCTAATGGTTCATCAACTGATATAGTATCATCATCAACAAACCCACTATTAGATTTTTTGAAAGCTAATCAATCTTATAATTTGAAAAATGAAAACGCTAAACTATTACCAACAGGAAAAATTGATATTTCAAGACTTACAGATGCCAATGCTAAAAAAGCATCTAAATCAGCTATACAAACGATATCATTCCATAAATCACACCCATTATTGTTAACAGGGGGTTATGATAGAACTTTAAGAATTTATCATATCGATGGTAAAATCAACAATTTAGTTACATCATTGCATTTAAGAAATTCCCCGATTCAAACAGCTGCTTTCCAAAATGGAGGAGATCAAATCTTTGCAGGTGGTAGAAGACGTTTTATGTATAAATGGGATATCTCTAATGGATCACTTGAAAAAATAAGTAGATTATATGGACATGAAAAGACACAGAGATCATTTGAAAATTTCAAAGTTAGTAATAATGGTAAATATATTGGTTTAACTGGTAATTCTGGTTGGATCAATATTCTATCAGCAAAAACAGGACAATGGATACGTGGATTTAAAACTGAAGGAACTCTTATTGATTTTGATTTTAGTTTGAATTTGAAAGGTGATATCTTTTTGGTTGCAGTTAACACTGGTGGTGATGTTTGGGAATTTAATGTTGATAATGGCAAAGTTTTAAAGAGATGGAAAGATGATTCTGGTGTTGGTATCACCAAAGTTAGAATTGGAAGTGAGAGAAATAACAGATGGTTGGCTATTGGTAACAATTTAGGTATAGTTAATGTCTATGATAGATTGAAATTTGTTGATGGTCAGAATCCAAAACCAGTTGGAGTTGTTGAAAATTTAGTTACTACTATTTCTACAATTGAATTTACATTTGATGGTCAATTGATGTGTATTGCTTCAAGAGACAAGAAAGATGCTCTTAAATTAATTCATTTACCATCATGTAAAGTCTACAGTAATTGGCCAACAAGTGGAACTCCATTAGGAAGGGTTACTTCTGCACAATTTAGTCCTGGAGGAGAGATGCTTGCCACTGGTAATGAAGCTGGTAAAGTGAGATTGTTTAGAATAAACCATTATTAGTATCTCTGTCTGTATAGTATAAATATAATATAATATAATATAATATAATATAAATATAGATTTTTTTAAGAAAACTAACTATCAAAGCTAGACTAAAGTCAGGGGTGAACGCGGGTCAATCTTCTCCACAAAAAAACGAGTGGTAGGGGTGCACCGTTTTGTAATTCGGTACATAAAAGAGATAACAGTGGATGTTTTCCCATTGTTCAGTTAATCAAAAGATTCAGGTGATACAACAAATGCCAATGTTTCCTCAATCGGTGGATTATGATATTTTACTACACAGAGTGGAAAATCTTCTCAAACCAAAATTAAAATCTAAGATCAACAAATCAGAACAAGAAGAGTTTGATTATAATTATAGAGCCTTCATCTTGATAATTGGTGCTCCTGGTTCAGGTAAAACAACAATAGCCAAGAATCTAGAAAGAATCTTGAATGAAAAATACGCTTCAAAAGGGTACAAAACCATTAATCAGAAACAGCAACTTTGTCAAACTGAATCCAAGATTATAGATTCATCAATATCAAAACTTTTACCATACACTTCAGATTCAGACATCCCTATTGAAGATACATCATTTCGTCCGGTAATTGACCGTTCACAAAGTGAGCGAATCAGAATCATAGGACGAGGTTTATCTCTTTCTGAAATTGATATTTTACCGGCAAATACTAAAATATCTTCCAATGATACTAATATCGAAAATGGTGTATTTGCAAAGACAGTGAGTATGGATGGATTTCATATACCTTTAAACAGGTTAGATAAGTTCAAAGATTCTTCAAAAGCAATGAAATACAGAGGTGCACCATTCACATTTGATTCAAGTATGGTCTTAAAATTGGTTGAATTGATCTCAGATACATGTAATTATTTCCCTAATGTTAATACTAATATTAATACAACAACTGCAAACAAAAAAATAGACAGTGGCATAATAAAAGATGCATACAGTATGTATGATCAAACTTCAATTCCAACAATATGTGTTCCTGATTTCCATCATGGAACAAAAGATCCAGTTCCAAACAGTTCAACAATATCATCATCTACAAGAGTGGTAATTCTAGAAGGTAATTACTTGATGCTTGAATCAGAATCACAATGGAATGAAATTCCAAAATTAATCAAAAAATTGAAGGTACAAAAGAAAAATATTGAAATTTGGAAAATTCAAACAGATTTAGAAATTACAAAATTAAGAGTTGCTCAAAGACATTTAAATGCTGGTGTTGTAAATTCTTTAGAAGATGGTATTGAAAGATTTAATTTCAATGATTTACCAAATGGTAAACTTGTTTATGAAAATTCTGATGAATCTGTTGTTGATTTAACTCTCTATAATTAAGTTATTAAATTTCTGAATATTCTGATTGGTAAACTTGTTTTCATAAATTCACAGATTAGTGTACAACTTGAATTAATTTTAAAGTACTAATTAATGATAACAGATATGTAAAAATTAAACTGAATCATAATATAAAATAGAACTTAAAGTTTTATGTAGTAGTAATAGTGGTAATTAAATTATTTAAGGATATAAACGTAGTGGTAATAATAAAAAATATTAGTATTAATACAATACTTACCGACAGTAAGATAACCCAAAAATTATGATTTGTTCAAGAACTAAACCATGTGATAATGTGATAATGTGATATGCAAAAAACAAAATAAACAAATAATAAACACAAAAAAATGAATAAAGAAAGAATTGTCGATAACAAAAAGAGTGAGAAGGATGAAAAAAATGATATAGTTAATGTCCATGAAATAAAGGAAAGAAACAGTGATAAAAAAAAAAAATGAATGAAAAATCAAACCGTATAACCAACACGTTTGGTAAAAAAGAAATACAGGAAAAACACAAAACTGAAATGAAACTTCTTTTCTGTTTGAATTTGAAATTCTTTTCAACAATGAAAAAAAAGAATGAAACCCCAAAGGAAATAGTTCAAGAAAATAAAAAATAAAAAATTAAAATAGAAATAGGAAAATTAAAAACACAACATAATGTATGAGAAAGAATAAACAGAAAAAACGGTAAGTAGCAATGGATATATGAATAATGTACAATTGAAATGAATCAAGAGGAAATGAAACCTCCCTGGTTGCATCAAGGTAGGTTGCACGATCATAGAAGACGTGTGTAAACACCATCACATGCAACAGTTGATTGAAAGGATAAATATTTGATAACTATCTATCTCATAGAGCAAATATAGTTATAATTTTAAACCGAAGCAAAGGTAAAAAAGGGTAGTTCAAAAAAAAAATCATAATGGTGGAAAGGAACAATATTATATTTTAAAACCAAAAAATGTTCAACAAACGCCAGCTTCTTTAGGACCACACCCATGACTTCCCATCAATTTTCTACGACTTAAAATGGTCGAATCCCCTAGGCTTAGGGTAAAACCTCCTCCAACAGAAGATAACACATCATTACCAGACAGCATTGGAACAGTAGCTCCACACCCATTATTATTCATGTTATCAATTTGATCTACACTATATTTCTTTGTTGGTTTTGGTCTAGAAATATTGAATGGGTTGGCACCATGTGGGTTATAAGAATCAGTGAGACAACAAGGGGTATTGGTGGCCATATCAGTTTCTGTTTCATTAAATTCGGAGTCTTCTTCTTCCTCCATAAAATCTAAATAAATCTGACTTGGTTGAGGGGTTTTGGGGTAGCCATGATGTTTCTTATTAGTTGAGGTGTATGATGGTGACGAGGAAGATGAGATCGAAGAGGTTGCTGGTGGAGGTGAAAAAGAGATATTGTTATTGTTATCTGTTGTAATTGCAGTTGGATAAAATTCAGCTGGATCTACCTCAGATGACATATCAGATGCACAGTTAGTTAATTTTGGTTGTTTAGGAATAAAAGTTGAAGTAATTGAGGAAGCTCTTGAATTCTGTTGACTAGCGGTGCTTGTAGGGTATGTTGATTGACCCAATGTATACTGCAACGAAGAAGTTAGTGACCCACATCTGCTTGATTTACTAGCAGCACTATTCAACTGGAAAGAAATGGATGATTTTCTTCTTGAGCCAGTTGTTGAATCCTCAATTTCACCAGTAACTACAGAACCAACATTGGAGTCCAAGCTATTTGCCATAGAAACCCTTCTTAGGCCTGATTGTAAATATTGTTTCGATTTGTACGATGGAGAGCAGGATATGATCATTTTAGAGCTACCAGGTGGCATGAGATCCATTTCATCCTCTTCGTCATCATCATCATCATCATCATCATCATCATCATCGTCGTCATTTTCACGATCAAAATCTTCGTCATCATCATATTCACCATAATCAGACATATCAGAGGAAAATTCAGATTCACTTAAAGAACAGTTTCTACGTTTGTGTTCAACACCAAGAGTCATCATATCAATCGTAGCATGAGAATCTTCCTCTGGTAAAACCTTAAGTCCTGACAGGGATAACACAGGAACGTTAGCATTACTATTTAACTTATTTATGGATATAGGTTGCATTCCCATTGGTGATGTTGCTCTTTGAATCACATTACCTGTATCAAAAACCAGTTTGATTGCTTCAGCTCTGGGAGTAGTCACACCAATTTGAGCAAAATAATTCCCGACAGGATTAATTTTTGTTAAATCATCGTTCAACTGGGTATATAAAGCATGATCAAATGTTAATAACTCAGGAGCATCTTCTGCTGCTGTTGATATAATAGGAGTGATACAATCCTCATCTTCATAACCTTTTATCATCCATGGATCTTTCAATAGTTGATCAATTGAATATCTTTTCTCTGGATCTACAGTTAATAAGTTTGTGATTAAATTTTTACATTCATCTGTAACCTCATCAAACCAAGGAGATAAAAATTTGTAATCACCTTTTGAAACTTTCAAACTAATATCTTTTGAGTCTTGAGTATTTGAATAAAATGGAGGAAACCCAACAACTAAAGTATAAAGAACACAACCAATTGCCCAAATATCAACTTTTTTAGTGTAGCCTAAATTCAAATGTTGTTCAGGAGATGTATAACCAACTGTACCACATGGAGTTTTAGCTTTCATATTATCATCAAACAGAACTGTTGATAAACCAAAATCTGCTAGTTTAACCATACCAATAGTACCACCTCCATAATTTTTCGTGAAACCACCTTCATCAACTTTATTTGAATCGTCAGATTTTCTTCTTGCATTATTTTGCTCCTTTGTAGATCTCTGTAAAAAATCATTCTTTATGAATAATAAATTTTCAGGTTTAATATCTCTATGCACTATACAATTATCATGTAAATATTTAACAGATTTTGCCACTTGTCTAATAATATGTCTTGATAAATCTTCACTAAAGTAAGTGTATTTTATTATTTGATTGAAAATTTCTCCTCCATCAATGTTTTCAAGATATAAAAAACAATATTTTGAGGAAGAACTATTTTGATGTCCATACAATTTAGTTATATTTTCATGCTGTAATTTAGACATTATTGATATTTCTTTTAAAACAGAATTGATTTGTTCCGTTTTCAAGTGAGTTTTATCAATGATCTTAATGGCAATGATCAATTCATTTTCTGTATCAATGGCCTTAAAAACTTTTGAAAAAGCACCTTCTCCAATTTGTTCAAGTAGTTGATAGCGAAGGGATAATTCTTCATAATATGGTGTACATATGGAAGGAGGTTTATAGAAATTTTGTTGTTGTTGTTGTTGTTGCTCCGTCTGTTGTTGCTTTCGATTATAATCTTGATGGTTCTGATCATTCTCTAAATGTTTTCTCAATTGTTGTTCAGCTTGTGATTGTTGAGAACCATCATCCTTTTCTTTTTTAGATTTCTTTATAATATTTTTAAAAAGGTCTAACATTTCCTTAATAAAATGATATGCTTTATCAGGCTATTTTTAAAGTAGATTAGATTAAATGTATGAAGTTGGCTTAAATTAGAGAATGGTGAGTTTCTTTCAAATAAATCTAGCCTTAGCCGTTCTGGGCAATAGGGAGAGATATAAAGCAAGAGTTATAAGTTTTAAAAAAAGATGGGGAGGGTTTTTGTTTTTAATATGTTAAGGAGTAAAGGGAGAAAAGGGAAACAGCTCAGTGAGTGGGAAATTTGGAGAGTTTTAATGAAAGAAAAGTTTAGTTTGTAAAAATTGGTCGTGCGTGTCCCAATATCTGTAGACTTCAAGATGTACCGTGGTGCTGCCCGATTGGAAAAGTAAAGAGAGGGAGAGTGATCAAGAGGGGGAATCTTCTATTTCTATAAACCAATAATTTTTCTATTCCGATTCTTCCTTATTTAACTACTAGACTGATTTACGATGTGTCCGAGGAGTTTTTGTTTGATTGCGTCTTATGCATGTGAGTTGCTCTAAAAAAAGTGAAAGCCATACTTGGTAAGTTTGATTTTTTTAATTCTTTGCTTTCTTTTGATTTTTAAACTTCAAGCTTAAAGCTTAAGCTTAGGCTTGAAATTTTAAAAAGATGAAAGTTAATGATATGCCACGATTCTTGTTTATCGCGTACTATAATTAAGATTAGGATTAGAATTGAAATTAAAATAGGGAAGGTCACCACGACGTCATAATAGAAACACTTTCTTAGTTTAATATATAGGTGATGATCATGGATGATCTATTAATATGATTTGATCACGTTTATTGAACATGTTTCGTTTAAGTTTTACTTGTTATTTCTTTTGTTTGTTACTTGTTGTTTGTTGTTTTCTAAAGAAAAAATTAATCTTTAGCCTACATACCTTATGCCTTATGCCGAGGTGCATTTATATTATATTTTTATATATTTATATATATATTTAAAAAGATAGATACGTAATCTGGTGTCAGGTTTTTTCTCAACCTGTTTGGATTTGTTTTTGGTATTGTTTACATTTTATTTTATAAAGATCTGCTGCAATTAATTAACCTGTTCCTACATCCAAATGAACGATCATCGCTTTCGGTCTCAAACTTCAAATTCAACTACAATTTCAGTTTCATTAAAAGATTTTTTTAATTCTGCAAACTAATATATATAATTTATGTATGTGGTTTATTAATAATTATAATTATAATAATAATAATGATGATAAATGATAAATGATAAATGATCTAATGTGTGGCAGACTGGCGGCAGTGCCTTTTGTTATGCCATATGTGCTCTTTTTGAAGTTCCCTTTAGGATTCGCGCCAATCACAACCAATTATATACAAGAACCTTTTCAAAAATACACACCACTCCAGTAAAAATCACTGCATAACACTGTACCAATATACTACTATACTTTTTTTGTTTTACCAAACTGGGCCCATTTAATGATCATAAAAATAAAAATGTTTATTATTTAAAAATTGAAAAAAAACCAATGTAGTTAGATAGGATATTTCCCCTGAGCCGCTATAAATCTTCCCATTTGCCGCAATCATTATTTTAACTGTTTATCTTTCAGTTAATTTATCTTTAAATTTAGTTAAGTTTGAGAACTTTGGTGTTGTTTATTAACATTCATATAACTAATGATTCTTGAACAATATAGAATATAGAATTGTGTTTTATGCTTTCTTTGATTTACTTTTCTTACTTTTTGTTGAGATATAGTTTTTCGAAAAAAAACAAAAAAAAAAAGATATTAAAATACTAAAAATTGGTCTACTTGGCATTAAAACATTCTGTCTACTCCGGAATTGTGGCAAATAGGTACGTTTGAAGGGGCTCAACGGCCTCAAAAACATATTGTATATTATGATATATACAAAAAATCACACTAAATATGATTAGTTTTAAAATTTTTAATATTCACAAGTTTTTCAATTTTTTTCTATTATTATCATTGGATTCTCGCAATAATTTCTAGACTCTGAATTCGGTACATATATTTCAAAATTAGAAAGAACAATCTAAAGATTGAAACCTCAGTTACAATTTTCTTACA
The DNA here is from genome assembly GCA_003706315.3 of Ambrosiozyma oregonensis (nom. inval.). Classification (NCBI taxonomy): domain Eukaryota; kingdom Fungi; phylum Ascomycota; class Pichiomycetes; order Pichiales; family Pichiaceae; genus Ambrosiozyma; species Ambrosiozyma oregonensis (nom. inval.). Next base: position 369,844 of record PPKY03000004.1, read on the forward strand.
TTCTACTAGTATATTCTACTAATATCTTCTATATTGGTGTCGTAAGATATATAACGTTTCATTACTAGTATTGGTATCTTGATGATATTGTCCTGCCTTTCTAAAATTTTTCAGTTTACCATGATCAAACATCATATTGATTATTGATTATTGATTATTGATTATTGATCATTCATTACTTATGTCTGGAATTAGTTCTTTGTTTAAAATCCCTCTTTGTAATTTAGGGCGGTATATAAATGCTGTGCAGATAGCTAGATTCTATCTTCCATATTCCATATTTCATTTTTCATATTTCATTTCTCCTTTAATTAAAACCTATCAAACCGAATGTTAATTTGTCAAAGTACCAATTAAATTTCTCTTTACTTTAATATCACCTTTAATTTTGTAATCCTCTTATCTTATAATAATTAACAAAGTGAATTAATGGTGACTTTCCAATAATTTTCCACAAATTCCTACAAAGTCGGGAACTCCGGGTGTCTGGTCCACTCGCTTCCAACTTGACTTGCATTAGATAATAATAAAAAAGAATTGAAAAATTGTGCACCGCAAGAACTCCCCACAAATCAGAATCTTGTTTATATTTAGATATTTAGTTTTTTAATACTATCTGGAAAACAGATATTTTATCAAAATATTCCATCGAATCTGACCAAAACAAAGCATCCTCCCTCCATACCTTACCTTAGTTGTTCTATATATACTTAAGAAATATCACTGAACATTTTGAACTGGGAAAAATTATAAATTTCCAAGTAAAAAGAGATATTAACCAAATTTCCTAAAACGTATAGTTCCATAGACATTTTTCAATATTAATGATATATATATTTCTTTTTGAACTTTGAATTAAAGCTCCTAGGTATCCATATTCTTTTTTTAATAATATTTGAAAGTATTAATATTCACCTTAAACAGCTATTGATTCATGTTCAATGCAATAGGACAACATTGAATATACCCCCCCCCCCCTCCCCCCCAAGTCCGTTTTTCTTTTATGTCTCGATGCATTAATTCAATTTAACAAGCTCTTATAAAGACAAATATGATCATCATTAGATATCACACAAATAAAAGTTACAATCAATTTTGAAGACTGTGCATGGAACAATTGTTCCTGCATATTATATATATATATATACATATATATTGATTTACTTCTAATAGTAATTGATTAATCACATCAATTTATTCCTGGATTTTTCAACACAGGCCTTTTATCTTCCCAGCTTTATCATCCGAGTTACTTTAAGACTTTAAATAGCAATAAGTAATGGACTCTTGACTTAGAATATTCAAATCAATAAGTAATGGACTCTTCAATTTATCTAACAGAGACTCATCTGAGTTAGCTGATTGATTTTTTCGTTTTCATTTTTTTATACTTTATTTCTTTTTTTAAAAAAATGCATCAATCTTACTTCTTTCTGCTCTTTCTCTTCTTCTTCTTTTTCTTTCCTTGATTAACAATCCTCTTGTAATAAATAAGTCGAATAGAATGGTAGTTCGGCATTCACCCAGGCATAACCGTCACGCACAAATATATCACGCAGAATCAGCAGACATGTTGGTTATGCTCCTCTCTAAATTTTTCTCAACCTCCAAATTAGCTTCAACTCTCACTAGCTCCACAATTAATATGACTATACTAATATATTATATTAAGTTTAACACAATTTCTTTTTTAACATACATATATAACATAATATAATGTCTACTATAGCTAAACAAGTTCCAAAATACTTCAAAATTACACAACTTAAATCAACGATAGCTGTTCCAAAAAAGAAAGCTGATACTTTAAAATCATTAGGCTTAAAAAAAAGACATCAAACAGTTTATCAAAAAATATCTCCAGAACAAGCAGGTATGATCGCTGGTGTTAAAGAATTAGTTAAGGTTGAACTATCATCAACTAAGAAAACCAAGAAACAGATGAGATTGGAAAGAAAATCTGACCCTGGATTTATTATCAACAAGGATAAGAATTAATTTCTATCCATTAGCACTGATTCTTTTTAATCTGTGTGTTTGTCATGTATTATACACTTTACTATTTTTAGGTCACTATGAGATGTCTGATATCATTGAATTTTCAGTTAAGGTAAATTAGCTTTGAGAGCTTGAAAGGGAAAAAAGAAGATGTCTAATTTGTTTTTCTATTAATTTTTTTTTTCTTTCATTTGGTTTTCAAAATTGTTTTAGGTTTTATTTCATTTTCATTTTCATTTTTCTTTCTTCTTATTGATATTCTTGTTATTGTTGATAACTTTTTTTGCATTTTTCTTCAGATCATATATATATTATATTACTTACTCTTCCATTTCATGTACATATTACTTAATGAAACCCTACTTATTTTTCAGTTGAAAGATAGATATATCATAATGTTTTTTTTATTCGTTATTTTCAGTTTTAGTAAGTTTCAAAAGAGCAAAACCACAAAGAAATAAAAAAGAAGATAATGTAAAGTAGAAAAAAAGTTGCAACGCTAAAATAAGAATTTAAAGTAAGTAGGAAGTAAGTAGAGAGAAAAAGACAAGATAAACAAAACAAAACAAAACAAAACAAAACAAAAAAAGAAAAGAAATAGAAAGCTCTACTTAAGGTAATCAAGGTATCATTAAAAAAGCCATATTTGAGAAAAGAAAATACCAACAATAGTCTGAATAATAAACTAAACATAAACTTTTGATCTAGTCAAAGTAAAATAACCCAGCTTAAATAACAAGAAATATAGTAAGAAAGTAGATAATGCCACAGCAGGAAAAAAATGAAATGCAAACAGTGAATAGGTAATTAATGAAATAATCGTGTATACGGAAAACAGAACTACAGTAAAGATTAGATTATCTAAATCTTGGCCCCAAACCGCTTGATCTAGATGAAGCATCACCCCAAATGGTAGATCTGGTATTTCTGATAACTCTTTGTCTACCCAATGGATCCAAAACTATCTTGTTTTCCAAATCTTCATTATCATCATCATCAAATGCACTATCTGTTAATGCATTTTTCAAATCGTCTGCGTTAATACTAATCTTTTCATTATTATTAGCATAATTATTGTTGTTGTTATTAATATTTGCTTTTGAAGGGTGTATTTGTGACATTGTATGTGTGTAAAATTCAGTATCACTTGAAACTAAGGAATCATCAACCATTTTCATAATTGCTTTTGCTGAAATAGTCATTGAATTATCTATTCTTTCATTTCTATGCTTAACTTTCAATGTCTTTAATCTTTTGTTTAAAATACTTTTTGAAGCTGGCTGTAATGGAGAGAGCTGATTAGTTTGCACTGGATGATGTTGAACTGTATTGTTTGATGTTGATGGGGATAACATTAGTAATGAACTTTGTGAAGTGACTGATGATTTTGAGGAGCAAGTTAATAATGAAAGATTAGCAGGAAATTCTTTGGAGTTTGAAGAAACTGGAGTGGAATCTATCACTTGATGAATTGTTCTTTTAGATCCAATTGGAGTGTCTGGCGTAGCAATAGCAATAGCAATAGCATCAGTGGAAGTAGCAGTTTGTGGTCTCTTAACTATAGAATCAATACCACCTTTATCATTAATAGTTATAATACTTTCACCAAATTCTATTTCATTATTTTTGTCCATTAATCTATTTTTCTTTGAATTAAATAAATCATCCATAGGATCCTTATCTTTTGTTGAGGGTTTCAAAAACTCTATATCTTTTGTAAAAAAATCTTGAATTGGCTGTGAATATTTTTTAATAAAATTTGTAGGGAAATTAGCAGTAGAAGTAAAATCAATTTCATCTTGTGGTTTTGTTTGAATCAAATGATCTAATTGCATATAAGGAAACAAATAATCAGATGTTTTCTTATAAATATTTGAAAACTTATAATTTGGTTTTAATTTAATTAAATTTTGTTTAGCCAAGTTAGCATGATTACCAGAACCATTATTTCTCTTATTAGCAGCTGATCTTGTTCTTGTATGTCTTGTTCTTTGTTGCATATCAAAATTATTACTGTTATGATGATGATTATTATTCCGATTAGTAAAATTGGAGGTGTTTGATGAATAAGACGATTTCCCTCCTTTTTTTGTATCAAAATTTGATGATCTGCCGTTAAGCTGAACCTGGTTTGAAATATCAGTCAGCATTCTTAGCAAGATGAAATATAAGATGATTTAATTGAAAATATATCGTTATTTTGAAATCTTAAGAAAAGATTTATAATATGTGACTTTATATAAAGCCCAATTAGTAGTTGTAAATACAAGAAAGCTATAGTTAGAGCTCTTTTAAGAATTTTAACTATTTATGTTTACGAATGGCCCAAAGAGGAATACTAATTACAAACAGCGGAAATTATGTGCGGCTTTAGAAGAATATTTTGATAGTCGCGTCGTCTTTGTTTCCGACGCAGATCTTTTTAATCAAATCCAAGTCACATGATCAAACATCACGTGCTACAATTTACCCGGCCCTTCCAAGAAAATTATTCAACTTTCAAAGAGGTGCTTCAAAACATATTGGAGAATTAACTAAATTATATGATGAAATCAAATATTTTTGAGCATTTTATATAGCACTGTACTTTTATCATGCCAAAAAGGGCCAATAATACATTTTCTCTTCTTAGAGGTAGAGTTCGTACCTCTTTCAACAAACATAATTTGTTCAATCTTTATAAAAAGTCTAAACCATTTTTCAAGAATCAAACTTTATATCAGCAAAAATGGTCTGCCAAACAAGAAACAAGAGCTTACCATGGTGAACATCTTACTGAAGGAAAATGGCAAAATACTTTTGAGCCTAAACTACAGGGTGTTGCCCAATTAGATGCCTCTTTAAAAGGATCCACCAAACCAACTCCAATGGTGCTACAGACTTATGCTGCCTTAGAAAAAAGATTAGATTTTGCTTTATTTAGAGCATTATTTGCTTCTTCTGTTAGACAAGCCAGAAAATTCATTTTGAATAAACATGTTAAAGTTAATGGTACTACAATCGTTCATCCAGGTTATACTTTAAAACCAGGTGATGTGTTTTCAGTTGAACCATCGAAGGTTTTAGAAGCATTAGGTGAAAAGAAACCAAGTTTAAAACAAGCATACAAAATTGATAAAACCCAAGTCATGAAATGGCAAAAATATGTTAAAGAAGCTAGAGAGAATCCAGTTGAAGTTTGGGAAAGACAAAAGAATAAAAGACAAAGAAATGCGGAATTATTCAAAAATAAATATTTACCAGAACCAACAGTTGAACAAAGTGATATCAACCAAAGAATCGAAGGAATGACTGAAGTTAAGTTAGATGAAATTAAAGCTGCTCAAAAATCAGTGTCGAGAACATCCGTTTTGAGAGATATTTTAATTGCTATTAAAAACGAAGATAATCAAGTTACAGAAAAAAGTTTTGAAAGTAAATTTGATTCTGAACTTTCAGTAAAATGTTTAGAAGTTTACCAAAAATTTGGTGAGAATGATAGTATTTTCAAATTAGAAGGTGAACAGTTTGAAGCTGAAATAAACAAAATCATACCTCATTTCAAAGATGGCAAACCTCAAGGCGAGTTTTATACTGAAACAAAGTATAAGAAAATAAGACAGTTAGTTTCTGAAATAAATGTTGCATACTTGGAAAAGATCAGAAAAGATCACGATTCTAAACCACTCAGTGAAAATGAAATTATTAACAATTGGGTTTCTAAATTAAAAGGTCATCCAATGTTACCGGATTTCGCTGAAGTTGAAGAAAAAGGTTTATATGAAGTGAGATTTCCATGGCAGAAAGGTATGTATGGTTTAAAAGACCCATCTAAGCCATATTTCACTCCTTGGAGAATGAGACCTTTCGTTGCTCCTTTTGCTTTCCTACCAAAACATTTAGAAATTTCGTTCAAAACATGTCATGCTGTGTACTTAAGGGACCCAGTTGCTAGACCAGGTGAATCAGAGGTTCCTTCTCCATTTGATGAAGACATTCATGAAAGAGCCTTTATGTACTATATCAAGAGAGGTATGTAAATGAAGTCATGTATAAAATCTGTTTCTATGTTTCCTCTTTTAGGGTTTTGCTATTCCTCTTGTAAATATATATAATACAACCACATAGTCATATAGTTTGTTACTAGTAGTTACTGCTCAGTAAGATTTAAGGTTCAAAGTAATTAAACATGATATGGGAAAGTAAAATTTAAACTACTCAATTAACGTTAATGCGCTCTGGTCAATAAAGATTTGAAAAAATCAAACAGTTAGAACTGCCGAAGTAGACCAAAAAGTTTAACAAACGCCTAGAACTTGAACTATAAACATTGCCGATGATAACGAAACAACTTCTTGCCATTTTATCAAAATCATTTCCCATAAATCAAGCAAGAACCGAACTCAATTGGATCAAAATCGAGTTACCTGAATCGAAATGGTTAGACGCAGTTACTAGAAGATCTCAATTAGAACCGTTACAATATATTCTCGGGACACAACCATTCTTAAACTTTGATATACTATGTAAACCTGGTGTATTAATACCTAGAAACGATACAGAAGAATGGTGTTTTGAATTAATAGAAGTTTTGAATGAAAGAAAAGCTGGGGAGAAAAAGTTTAACGTGCTTGATTATTGCTCAGGATCAGGCTGTATCTCTTTGGGTATGAGTATGTTGAATGGGAGTGAGAAAGTAATTGGAATGGATTATAATGAAAAGGCAATTGATTTGGGGAAATTAAATTATGAAAGTAATAAGGACTCTATTGCCGTTGAAATTAATTTCCAACAGGGAGATATTATGAAACTAGATACTCCAAACCCCACCACTAACTTTGAATTGTTGATTTCCAACCCTCCTTATATTCCAGCTGAAGAAATGTGTAAAAAAGGTGGAGTAGAAGAGTCTGTTTTATTATATGAACCTAAAGAAGCTTTAGTTGGAGATTTAGAGTTTTACCAACAATTAACCAAACTGATTCCTATTATTGGTGCTAAATCGTTTGTTTTCGAATTAGGGTATTTGAAACAAGCTATATACACTAAAGATTTACTCCCAGATGCATGGAAATGTGGAATCAGATATGATTCTGGAGGCAGAATAAGGAATGTTATTGGCTGGTCTAGTGATGACTTCTCTGGGCTACGAAAATTATGTCATGAAATGATTAAAATTTAGATTTTTATAATTAAGTATTAACATGCATGCTATGTATTTTAATCCATTAAATCAAATGATATAGTAACAGTATAATATACAATGTACTTCTATAGAAACACTAATCTTCTTGAATAGTATCAGCTTTAGTTTCCTCTGCCTCTTCAACATTATTGGAAGAACCATTATTTAACTTTTGCTTTTTACCCCCTTTACTCATACCTCTCCCAACAGCAACAACACCTTCCTTTGGGAGCACTCTCAACCCCCAGAATAAATAACCACCACCACCTCTTGATGTCATCAGAGGATGTAATTTGCCTGGTATGGTTTGGTATTTTCTGACTTTGGATCCAAAAATGTTGGACATCAAAATTCTCTTATCTTTATTAAGAGAATGGTTCAATCCAACTAAAATCTCCTTAAATTGAGAATAAACCACAATGGATCTAGAACCAGATATTCTTGGTAACACTTTTGGAACTAAAGTAATTGGATTTAAAGTTGATACACAAACAAAACCATCGAATGAGTTTGATTCAAGAAGGTCCAATGTGTTGTTTAATTGAGTATATTTCTTAAGTCTCTTCAAATAAATGTTCTTTTTATTCGTAGGCATTTTTTCAACTTCTTCATCAGGCAACACAAAGTCTTTGATTCTTTCATTTTCTGGATTGAAAAACTGTAATAAATTTATTGGACTAACCATGGAGTTTATCTGATCTTCGGAATAACCACAGTTTAATAGAGCACTTAATTTGGGTTGATCATTTTCATGTAATAAAGTAATAGAACCCTTTCCCTGCATTCTTTCAAGCATAGCATACACCACTAGACCACCAGTTTCATCAACAACTAAATAATTTCCTCCTGGCATAACATCACCTTGACTCATCAACAAACCTAAAGTTTCTTCACTCATGTCTAACACCCTTGAAGGGTCCTTTTCATATAAATAGTTCAACATATTAGAAGAAGATAAGTACTGTATAGTGAACCTTCTAGTAAATTTCTTTTGCTTTCTAGTCAGGTATTTTTCTTGAGAGAAGATTGTTTTCTTATCGAATGCTTCATGACTTTGAATCATTTTTTCAATAATTTGTCTTCCAACTTCATTAGAGCCACCTTCTTGCTTCAACTTTTCAATATCATCAGTTGTTAGCTTTTGAACTATAGAACCTTTATCATGTAAGTCTTTATTAGTGATAGAACTGTTAAATTCAGGAACTGGTGTAGTTTCTTTAGTATCAGCACCACTCAAAACTGCTTCTCTATCATCTGATCCAAGAGTTAAACTTTTAATCTGTTGAACTTTTCTATCTTCCAAAATTTCAAATGACTGCCCATAAGCAGATCCTAAAACATTATCAACTAAGAATTGACCAAATTTTCCCAAACTGATTATACCACCTTTTCTCAATTGAATAATTCTCAAACCACCGGATGGTATAATGATCATTGCATACTCATCTTCTGAGACAATTTTTCTCTGTTTCTTTGCAATTATATCGTCTGAAGACATTATTCGATACAAGAATGATGATTTTAACTTCTTCTGAAGCTGATATTTACCAATTTTATATGTACGAGGGATCTGAAAATTGGAAAATAGACTTTAAATTTTTTTTATTTTGAGCGAACCACGACTGTCAAAAAAAAAATTGAAAATTTTTGAGAAGCCTAATCTATTTATTTTCTTAAATGTTTATTCAATATTTCTCTTTGCTAAAATAATCAAATAATACGTCAGTTAAATAAAGATGGGTAGAAGAGCTAAGAACAAGCAAGGTGCTCCACCAACTTTTGAAGAAATTCAAGCCTCAAAAACCAAGAGAGAAAATAAAGAACAAAAGAGAAAGAGATCAGATTCTATAAGTGAGAAGAAACCTGAAAAGAAGTCTGAAAAGAAATCCGTTACAAAGAAACAGAAGAAAGAAAAGAAACAAATGGAAGATGAAGTTTCTGAACCAGAAGATCTACCTGAAATTGATTTTGAAGAACTAGCTGCTGCCAAAAAATCATTATTTGAAGACTCCGATCCCGAAGAAGAAAATACATCAGGTAAGCTTGAAACTTTAGACGACTTAGACGGTGAAGAAGATGATGAATTTGATGTTGAAGATGCTGAAGTTGCATATGATTCTGATGAAGAAACTAGAGCTAAACCAATGTTCTCAGACGATGAAGAGTACAGTGGTGATGAAATGGATAAAATTAATGCTGCTAATATGGAAGCTTACTCCAAACAATTAGATGATGAAGCAAAACAAGAAGAATTAGATGCTGAAGACGAATTACTTGGACAAGAACAACAAAATCCTAGAGCTAAAATCTTACCATCAGCTGAAGAAGCTGAAATTATCGAACAAGGCCCACAAGATTTAACCATGGTTAGAACCAGAATGTTAGAAATTGTCAAGGTTTTGGAAGATTTCAAGAATCTAGCTGAAGAAGGTAGAAGTAGAAGTGAATATCACGAAAGACTTTTAAAAGATATTTCTGAATATTTTGGTTACACTCCATTCTTAGCTGAGAAGTTATTTAATCTATTTGCACCATCAGAAGCTATGGAATTTTTTGAAGCCAATGAAATACATAGACCAGTCACTATCAGAACAAACACTTTGAAAACCCGTCGTAGGGAATTAGCACAAACATTAGTTAACAGAGGTGTGAATTTACAACCTATAGGTCCATGGACTAAAGTGGGTTTACAAATCTTTGAATCTCAAGTGCCGGTTGGTGCTACCCCAGAATACTTAGCTGGTCACTATATATTACAAGCTGCCTCTTCATTCTTGCCTGTTATGGCTCTATCCCCACAAGAAAATGAAAGAATTTTAGATATGGCCGCTGCTCCAGGTGGTAAAACTACTTACATCTCCGCATTAATGAAAAACACTGGTTGTGTGTTTGCTAACGATTTTAACAAAGCTAGAACCAAGTCATTAATTGCCAACATCCATAGATTAGGTTGTTCTAACACTATTGTTTGTAATTACGATGCTAGAGAATTTCCTAAGGTCATTGGTGGTTTCGATAGAGTTTTATTGGATGCCCCATGTTCAGGTACCGGTGTGATTGCTAAGGATCAAAGTGTTAAAGTTTCCAGAACAGAAAAAGATTTCATACAGATTCCACATTTACAAAAACAATTACTTCTATCTGCTATTGATTCTGTGGATGCAAATTCTGCTACCGGTGGTGTGATAGTGTACTCCACTTGTTCTGTTGCTGTAGATGAAAATGAAGCTGTTGTTGATTATGCATTGAGAAAAAGACCTAACGTTAAATTAGTTGAAACTGAACTAGATATTGGTAAACCAGGTTTCACTCAATACAGAGGTAAACATTACCATAAGAGTGTTTCATTAACAAGAAGATATTATCCACATATTTATAACGTTGATGGTTTCTTTGTTGCTAAATTTAAGAAGATTGCTCCAAGTCCACATGATGTTTCAAAAGCTGGTGCATCCGAAAAGGAACACTTTGCCAGATCTGAAGCTGCTGAAGAAGGTATCATCAATGACGACTTTGCTGAATTCAATGATGATGACGATAAGTCCATTATGAAGGAAGCTATCAAACATAGTTTAAGAAAGAAAGGTATCAATCCAAACTCAGTTGATATTGAAAAGAAATTGAAGAGATAGAATCGTTTGACCACTCTTTATATAGATAGCTCTTGTCGTGTACAATAAAATAATTCTTGTTCTTAATATTTTCGAAATACCTTACATTAAAAAGTATTTATCTGTTTTTCAAAAAAGAATTTTTATTTTCTTCAAGTATACAAAAGTTTATTTAAATTACAGATTAAAATAGATATTGCAGAAAAAAAAACCCTCTATAAATTGATACAACCCATATTATTCTCTTTAATATAATCAGGTCCCATTTCTTCATACTGCTGTTTAGTAACGTAACTATTTTGTGCTTCGGCTGAGGTTGACCATTTAGCCATACCCCTCCAGGCATCAAGCAATGGATCATTAGCTTTTCTGATTCTTAAATCTGAACCAACAGGTAAGAAACTACGTAACTCATTTTGTAATCTTTCCTCAAAATTTTGGAATAGAGCCTGCCCACCAGTTAAGAAAATGTCTTTCAATATAGCATTTGAATCATCTCCCGAAAATCCTGTTTCAGAAGGTAGTCTTCTTAAGATTGTATCTTCACAAATTTCTGTAAGACCTGCTTGGTCAACACCAGCAATTGAAGGTTGAAATAAAATTTCAGGAATTTTAATTCTTTCAACATTTAAATGAATCTGATGGTTTTGATGCTGATCATCTTCTTGATAATCTCTTGGTCCCCTCAAAAATCTATGAATCAAAGAATTTCTCCAATTAAATTGTCTTTCCAGAGTATCGTTAATAGTGAAATTAGGATCAAATTCTAGTAATTCTTCTTCTAATTTCAAAATGAGTTGTTCTTCTTCTTCTTCAGCTTCTTCATCATCAACATTAGCTAGATCTCTATAGACAGCCCAATCATCATCATTTGCGCCAAATGTATCATTTGGATCATTATCAATCGTAACATTAGTACTATTAACTTTTCTTTTACGACCACCACCTGAAGCTGGAACATCATCACTGGCCAAAGTTGCAATACTTTTCATTCTTTGTTGAGCAGCTCTTGACTTTCTATCACCTAATTCTTCTTTTAATTTCTTCTTTTCCATTCTCAGTTTAATCAACTTGTCTAATTTTGCTCTTCTATTGGAGACCCAATCTTCTAGATCATTTTCTCTCCATTTCTTATCCTTTTCAGCATCTTCTTCAGCTTGTTTTTCAGCTAGTTCCTTTTCGTGTTTGGCTCTTTGTCTTGCATCATAATTAGCCTTCATTAGCCTTTGTTTTCTTTTCTCTTTGATTTGCTCTTCATCCAATTGATCATCTGGAATATTGACTAATGGCCAAGATGGAGGTTCAGCGTTATTATCATTTTCACCTATGTCTTGTTTTCTTGCTTTTTGTAGAGAGTTTTCTAAAGATGTCATATATTTAGCTAAATCTGCCTCATCATCAAAACTTTCAGCTCTCAAAGTTTCTAATATTTGTTTCTTATTCATTTTGGACATTTTCTGTTTTAAATCTGTATAGTACATAAAATCCTTTTCTTTTTGAACAAGCTTTTCCAGTCTTCTTTGTTGTGCTTGTTCTTGTAATTTTCTCAATGTTTCTCTTTTCTTTTCAGCATCCAATTTTAATTCTTCTTCTGTTTTCACAGACTTGATAATTTCTGTAAATGGTGCTTCAACTACAATATTGGTTTTTTCAAGAGCATCTAAATCTAAGTAGGTTTTAATTTCTTCATTAAAATTTTTTGAAACGTAACAAAAATCTTTAACCATATTATCAACATTATAATTGCTTATTCTAGTTGGAAAAAAAGGATATTTTAATGCTAATGAATTGGCTAAATATGTATTAGATTGCTCACCACCCCAGTTAATTCTCTTTGTTATCTGAGTGACTGGTTTTGAATTTATAACTGGAATAACATGAGTGGCATTATGCCCTGTACCCAAGACTAATCCTGTTTTACCGCCATTAAAATAAAAACTAAACAAGGAATCCACACCAAAAGCAACTTTTGGAACAGAATAAGTTTCAAATAATAGTTGAGACAATGTATATCTTTGTTGGAAAGGTGGAGCAAAAACTTCATTCATGACGATTGGACTATCCAGTTTCCCAGATGAGTTCACACCAAGATGAACAAAACTATAATCTAAAATAGTCTCTAAATGTTCCCAGTTTGTAATCATTGGACCATCAAAAGGCGTACGTACATTGGCTCTAACACTTGAATCGAAAAAACAATCATAACCAACTAATGTTAATGACTTATTGTTTTTTCTATCTCTATATCTTGAACTCACAGTGGGGAAAATATTGGATGGATCTTTTTTATTAGCCATTCCAATTCTCAAGTTGGATCTACCCAAATCTATAGCAATTGGTATACCCGCTTGATAATCAGTATAGAAAGGTTCTGGGTCAGCACGTAATGGGTAATCCATCATAGGGTGGATAGGTAAAGGAGGTAGAGCTTCCTCATTTGATTCTTTGTTATTCATTGAGCTAACCGTCATTTTTCAAAGAGTGTTTGTTTATCTTGTAAAAAGTTGGCTTTTCGTCGTCTTCAACGATAGCTCATAAAAGTTGTACGTTGAAGTACTTTTATTTTCAAAGTTTGCAAATCGATCGATTGAAACTTTAGAGTTAAAGCGAATCGAATCGAATACAGAGCTGAGCGAAGTTGAAACTTGAACACATGTCCAATGGTGCATCCTGTTTTCCTATCAAACCACTTAACTGACTACCCAAACATCTCAATCATGAGTAATGAAAATTTCTCCATCCACGGTTATAATCTAGTTACATTATTAAAACGGTATGTATGATTTACTGTCTCTGAATTGAGACCGATACGATAGATTCATAGACAAAACACATACTTCCAGAGATCAAACGATACTAACAAAACATCGATTTGAAGTCTTGAAACTGCCACTTCTCGTTTAGAGGATGTCACGATCTTTCAGAAAGGTATAGTTGAACGTGGGTCTTCGCAAGGTACCTCAACCAGTATTACATCCCCATCGGCTCCAGTGTCTAAGGCAATCGGTGGTTCAACCACTTCCAATTCTGCTTTACCCCCACCACCTTTAGCTGCTCCAGTTGCTCCAGCTTCTCCAACTGTTGAAGAATTACCTAGATCAATTGAAGAATTTGATAACTTTTTAACTCAATTCGTTGAACCATATGTTTCCAACTCAAAAAAAGTGGACTCTGTTGTCCTAGAACAGGCAGAATTGTTCAAGACTGCATTATTAGAAGAAAGAAATTTTTTACTAGCAGCATCCAAATCTAAAGAAGTTGAGCTTACTGATCCTTTATTCCAAGAAGCGTTGGCCCCAATTAATGGTCCAATTATTCAAATTGGAGAACTAAAAGATAAGAACAGATCATCTAAGTTTTATAATAACTTGAATACTGTTGCAGAAGGTGTTCCAGCGTTAGGCTGGGTTTGCACAAAAAGACCTGTTTCGTTTATTCCAGATTTTAAAGATTCAGCACAATTTTGGTCTAATAGAATTTTAAAAGAAAACAAAGATACCAATCCTGATCAAGTTGCATGGGCTAAATCATTCATTGCTATATTTGATGGATTGAATGAGTATGTTAAAGATTTTCACAATACAGGTCCAACTTGGAATGTGAAAGGCAGTTCTTTGAAAGATAATTTGAAAGCTTTATCAACTGGTTCCACACCAAAGGCCTCCGGTGGTGCTCTTCCACCTCCACCACCACCACCACCACCAGCATCTGTTTTTGAAGCAAAAGCAGATCCAGCTCCTGTTGCTTCAAGTGAAGGGAGCATGAATGCAATCTTTTCTGAATTGAATAAAGGTGAAGATATTACAAAAGGTTTAAAGAAAGTTGATCAATCTCAAAAGACTCATAAGAATCCATCTTTGAGAAAGTCATCTTCAGTTTCATCAAAGAAAGACCATCCCGTCCCACCAAAGAAACCCAGCTCACTAACTGGACAATCCACTAAGAAGCCTGAAAAAAAAGAATTAGTGGATTCTAAATGGATGATTTCTAACATTGTTAATTCTAAGGATATGATTGAAATTGATGGTGAAATGCATCAATCTGTTTTTATTTCCAATTGTGACTCAGCAGTGATTCATATTAAAGGTAAGGTGAATGCTATATCCATCAACGCTTGTAATAAGGTTGGTGTTGTTGTTGATAAAGCAATTTCTGGAGTTGATGTCATTAAATCAACCAGATTAGAATTACAAGTAATTGATTCGGTTCCTGTTGTTTCAATTGATCAATCAGATTCATGCTCATTATACTTTTCTGAAACGAGTTTAGGCACTGAAATATATACTTCATCCACCACTTCATTAAATATCAATGTTCCAGATGGAGACGATGTGAAAGAGTTACCTGCACCTGAACAATTCAGACACGCAATCAAGTCAGGTAAACTGGTTACTTCTGTTGTTGAACATTCTGGTTAGTCAAATGTGTATTTGTTTCCTACTGTTTACTTATTATTTTTTTATCATTGTTATCATTGTTTAGTTTTATTAGTATTATAATTATTATAATTATAGTTATATTCTATTTCTTTGTGTGTAGATTCAGATCATATAAATACTCAGCCACCGTATATGTCACTGCGCCAGCCCTGTCTTCTCTTCTACCTGCGCCACTAACAAAATCCCCGCGCCCGAGTTCGCTTTAGAAAAACCAATGAAAAGGGCGACATTCTGGCTTACTATCGTTCCACTTATGGTTGTTTTCAAGTTAATTGAAGGGGAAAACATGTTAGAAATTGAATAGTCTTCAGTAGATAAATAATATATATGATATAGATGTAATCAGTAAGCTGTAAGATTTATCATCCTTTTATAACACCTTAATTGGGTGTAGGAGCACAGAAATGCGATGAGTTCCATGTGTGCGAGCCAGTTAAACTTGGAGGGTGTACGTAAGCGACGAGCCCGCCGTCGGATACCAACAGGTTGTAATTTATTTTGGGTACCTGTTTTCTTTATTTTCTTTCACTTATTCCTTTCTACTTTTGATTTGGATTCTCCATTGTATCAACCATTTCCATCATGTTGAGAACTGCTTTAAAGTCAAACTCAAAAAGATTGCTACAGCGCACGGTTAGTGTTGCTTCTGCTCCAGTTATCCTATCCTCTAGAATCTCTGTTAGATCCATTCAATCAGCTGCTCTAAGACCTTCTTTAAGATCATTCGATAACAAATCTTATCAAAATGTCAATACTTTAAAACCAATTGCTTTTACTTTAATTAGAGGAGAAGCAACTGTTGTTAAAGTTCCTGATATGGCCGAATCAATCACTGAAGGTACTTTAGCTTCTTTTGCTAAAAATGTCGGTGATTACGTTGCTCAAGATGAATTGATTGCCACTATCGAAACAGATAAGATTGATATTGAAGTGAATTCACCAGTTGGTGGTACAATCACTGAATTGTTAGTTCAGCCTGAAGATACCGTTACAGTTGGCCAAGATTTACTTAGAATTGAAAAAGGTGATGCCCCAGCCGGAGGTGCTGCCCCAGCTAAAGCTGCTGAAACTCCAAAAACTGAAGAACCAAAGAAAGAAGCTGCTCCAGCTGCAACTACTCCTCCACCTGCTCCTACTCCAAAGAAGGAAACTGCTCCAAAGAAAGAAGCTGCCCCAGCTGCTACAAAACAAGAAGCTCCAGCTAAACAAGCTGGTGAACCTGCAGCCCCAGTTTCCGGTTCTTTTTCAAGACATGAAGAAAGAATCAAGATGAACAGAATGAGATTAAGAATTGCTGAAAGATTAAAGGAAGCCCAAAACACCGCTGCTTCATTAACCACTTTTAATGAAGTTGACATGTCCGCTTTAATGGAAATGAGAAAATTATATAAAGACGAAATTTTAAAGAAGACTGGTACTAAATTTGGTTTCATGGGTGCATTCTCTAAAGCTTCTGCTTTAGCTATGAAAGATATTCCAGCTGTTAATGGTGCAATTGAAGGAGGTAACACCATGGTTTTTAGAGATTATGTTGATTTATCAATTGCCGTTGCTACACCAAAAGGTTTAGTGACTCCAATTGTTAGAAATGTCGAATCATTAACCGTTTTGGAAATTGAAGATGCTATTGCTAGCTTAGGTAAGAAGGCCAGAGATGGTAAATTAACTTTAGAAGACATGGCTGGTGGTACTTTCACTATTTCTAATGGTGGTATCTTTGGTTCATTATACGGTACTCCAATTATCAACATGCCCCAATCCGCTGTTTTAGGTTTACATGGTATTAAAGAAAGACCTGTTACCGTCAATGGTAAGATTGAGTCAAGACCAATGATGTACATTGCTTTAACCTATGACCACAGAATGTTAGATGGTAGAGAAGCTGTTATCTTCTTAAGAACTGTTAAGGAATTAATTGAAGATCCAAGAAAGATGCTATTAATGTAATTATTTCAAAATCCTTTATACTATTAACTCTTACACTTTGATCGAATAAGCATTGTTTTTATTATCATTTTTATTTATTCGTTTTATTTTAAATTTTCTGATTGACTGACTGACTGACCCTCCTCATCAACTTGAACTTTTTGTGTTTTTCTTATATATATTTCCTTTATGTTTTTTATATTTTAGAAACTGACTGACCTGACTGACCTGACTGGCCAATTTTATGTGAAATATATTCGAAATCGTAGAGTAAAAGAATAGTTGCGGAGTACGGTTCCCGATACTATTCTTCAGTTGAGCACAGCCAGAAAAAGTTTTCTTTCGTATTTCCATTTTAAAAAGATGAAGAGAAAGAAGAGATGACTATAGTTTTCAATATTTCACTCTGCTTTAGAAAAAAAAAAGTTTTCAACTCAATTTAAACCATGTTGCTTGGATCAAGAAGACTAGCTAAACCATCAAAGCATTTTGCAGCAGTTATGCTACGAGTAAAGCCAACTCAAGATCAAATCAAGACAATGAACAAGAACTTATTCAAGTTTAACAAAGCACTACGAATGAGATTATCAGATTTACAAAAGGGTTATTTTGCTAATTTAGCAGTTCCATTTGATTCTACTAAGTATTCATCTCCAAAATTAAATCATGAATTACCATATGATGCGTTAATTAGAGGTTATGGAGATAGTGAAATTGAAGGAAGATTAATACATCCTGGAATATTGAATCTTGATATTTTTAAAGGTTCAAGCAATGCAAATACATCTTCTCTATGGCCAACAGATTTTACCTCATCCGGACCTTTAGTTGATGAGTTTTCAATTGATACATTACATTGCTCATTGACTCCCGTTATACGGTTTCCGGACAATGAAAGTGCTTTGGTATATAAGAAGAATTTTTTTAACTTGGTTGAGGAATTAAAATCCAAAAGAGTGTTGAATTCTAAATCTTTACAAATTAAATTAGATAACAAATTCACGGTGTTGTCCAAAATAGATTATTTGAAATTTTTTGCTGCTGTTAATTTGAATAAGTCTACAGCAGCAAAATTTGAAAGAATATACAACCCATTTGCAAATTTAAGATTTCAGAATAAGGACAAGTCGAAATTCTTTAATCCAGGTCAGGTTTTAGGTGAATCCAAAACTGATCCAATGACAAAGTTTGGTGATTTGCACCTTACTCTAGGTGTATCCAATTTGAATTTTAATGAGATTGAAAATTTGAATGTTTATTTTGGTATGAATGAATTATTTTATCTGAATGAAGTTTTATTGAAACCAAAAGAAGAGCTCATAAGGAAATATGGTGACGATGTTCCAACCTTACAATTCATTAGTAAATTTGATGCTGATATACCTCAATCTAGTTTGAAACAATTACAGTTGAACTGTGATGCTTTGATTTTAAGTTATAGTGGTAGCCAACTTGTTGTTAATTTGGATTAACTGATAGTTGATTATATATTGTTTTTTCAGAAAAAGAAACAGAGAGTTGCATATATAGGTATTTATAATTATTGGACTTGTAAATGAATGAATCAAAAGTAACACATTTTGGTAAACCTTAACTTAAATGATAATGAGCTATTTTGTTTTTTCACTTTCTATTAAATGGAAATATTTTTTTTAAGATTGTTATGTATATTCTCTCTGGAACAGATAAAAAAACAGCAACTTGCGGCTTAGAAGAACAGAATCACAGAGCCTCAGAGGCATAAAGGCTCAGAGGCATATGTCATCACAAAAAACATGGCTGTGTCGATAATTAAGGTATTTCCTAATGCGGACAGAGGTAAACAAATAGTTTTCAACAGACCATAACAAATAATCTGAATTCCAAACCACAAATGGTCTACCCGTCAAATTTGAACTATTCTAGATTCCTCTGTTTACATTTTGCACATCACTTTCGAAGTACCACTTTCTTTCTTCCCTTTGAACAATATTTCTTTGCTCAACTAAGCTTTTTAAACATCAGTCTGTGTATCAAAGATACAAAAAAAAGACGCATATTACAATAAATTAATATCCATACATCTTTTGCTTTGCTATATCAGTCTTTTATTTTAATAAAGATTGTAACAAAAGTTTTTCCTTTGTTTCTGAAATTTTTCTGTTAAGTATTTTGGTTTCTTTACTCTTTTCAAGTGAATACTTCAGTGATCACAAAGAAATTCTTTGCTCAATTCATCATGACTTCCACTTACAACCCTTTTATTGATCCAGATAGCTCTTTTTCAGAATTTAAACCTTTGCCATTACCTGATGATGTTTTTGGCTTTGACCCTACTACCAATACCACTAATCAACAGCTAGATCCATATGGTCCTCCTCCTACTTTTGTTCCTGAGGTAGCTGACGAAGATTTAGAGAGCATTCTCTTAGACTTGGGTATTGCTGATAACAATAGACTTTCACAACAAAATTTACAAAATCAACAATTTACTGTTCAACAGAATGCACCACATCAACATCAACATCATCAAAGAAAAGTCAGTGGATCTGGTATCTTTGGCTTTGTTGGTACCGGTGATGATACAATGTTATCTTTACCTGGCTTACCCCTAACCCCAGTTACTGTTAAAAATAAAAAATTCATCTACGAAGATATTTCCAGATTTGATAATCTTGATTACAATAAACCACCAACACAAAATAATGGTGCTGGTAGTGTTGATGGCTTCATTCAATCAACAACTCCAATAATCGCTGCACCACCTCCTATGCAACCAAGATATGCTGAGCTATCTCCATCCCAAAAAGAAAATATTCCCTTAGTTGTGCCCAAAAATAACAGAAGAGGGGCTCCTGAATATTTTTCAACTGCTGATCAGGATGGTAAATACAGATTTCCAAGTGGTCAAGCTAGACCGCCTGTGACAAGTACTTATTCCGCTCAAGACATTCAACAACTGAGAAGTTATCATACTGACTTAGAAGGGTACGGTAACGATGTCGTTGGTAAAGAAGGATTGGAAGTGACTCCAACTATAAAGCAATTTGAAGAGATCGACCAACTGTTGAATTATTCTGGGAACCAATCAAAAGAGAATTCGTTTTCATTAGATCAACACTTAAAACCTTCACTTGATCCTTCATCAATTAATACATCCCCTTCCAAAGACTCTCTCATATCGCCTACAAAAGCATCTGATTCAAGTTCAATTTCTTTAAATACTTCAAATACAATTAATCAAAACACCAAGTTTTCGACACCATCCAAACTGAAAGTTAAACCATTCATTAGCTTTACAACACCAACTCCAATTAAGCAGACATCAGTTGAAATCAATTGGACTCCAACATTAATCACTAAGAAAAATTCTTTATCTGAACAAATTATCAAAGCACAACAGATTAAATCACCATCTAAAAAGAAAAAACCAACTATTACTTCCACTTTAGCTTGTGGAGCACTTGATAAATATTTTGTTGGTCCTAATGCACAAAGCTTGTATGTCTGTAAATATCAGAACTGTGAAAAGGAATTTACAAGAATTTCAAATATCAGAGCACATATTCAGACACATCTTTGTGATAGACCATTTGTTTGTGAAAAATGTCAGAAAGCGTTTGTTAGAAACCATGATTTAAGAAGGCATATGAAAGGCCATGGTGAATTCACTTTTACCTGTCCTTGTGGTAAAAAGTTTCCTAGACAAGATGCAATGAGAAGACACAGACTGAGAAATATTTGTATAGGTGGAATGGATGAGGAGCCAGGAAGAGTAACTAAAAAAAGAAAGAAAGTATCCAATTCGACCACTCAAGGTATCAAACGAGGTAGAACCAAGAAAGAAGATAAAGGTAGTTCAACAACACCTCATTCAAACTCAGCTTCTCCTTCTGATGACTATTACCATTTCCCACAACAAGGGTACTCACTTGTTTCACAACAACAGCAGAAGCAGCAGCAACAACAACAATCAATTCAGTATCAACAGGTTCAGTATCAGTTACCACATCAACAGCAAATGATACCGCAACAAATGGTCCAGCAGTCTATACCACAAGGTAGTATTCCCCAACTGAACTCTGAGCTAGTCTATACTCCTATGAATTATCCAATACCAATAGAACAACAGCAACAGCAGCAACAAATATTGACCCAACAACAAGGTCAACAATTAATGAGAGGTAACCCAGTATCAGAAAATCTGTCTGCTCAAAAGAGCTCTATGTTTGCATATAAACCCGTTCCAATGAACATGGAATTACAGACAACTGATTTGGGTAATATTTCATTTAATCTGGAAGACTACATCAGCTAGCTGAAGATATATACCGTGTTCTCTCCAATTATTCAATCCCCCTTATACCGCACGCTTTTTACCTACTAACTCTTCTTGTGAGCTTTCTTTTTTTTTAATTTTTTTTGCTCTATCTATAACTGGATAGCATTTTATCCATTCGAATCCTTCTTATCGCATTTCACTAAGTCATTGTTCTTTTTAAGTACATTTTATTCATCTGTTTTTAGTTAATTAATCTTTACTTTAATTTTTTTCCATTCTTCGTTTTATAGGTTTGAAACTCCCATTTATTTTATTCGTGATCTTCTTGGGCCTTGTGTTATTTTTATTATTATTTGTATTTTGTGTTACTTTAGATTACCCTTATTTTGTCTGCTTTATCAGAGATCTTTTTCCAGCAATTAGTATATATATATAAATACAGTTATAAAAATTGAAAAAAAAAATCAATGGACTAAAATATAGAATAGAGTATGCTTTAGTATTATTAATGCATTGAGAAAATAATATCATCTAAATTGAGAGATAAGTATAAATACAATAAAAAAACTTTTAAACATGATTAATAATTCATCAGTAAGGAATACCATTGGTTAATCTTTGGAATTCGTCATAACCTCTAGTACTATAACTTTCGTAAGATCTCTTGATCAAGGCTCTAAAATGTTTAGCAGCATCCTTCTCAGATTTTTCAGGCACAAATCTATCAACTAAATGTTTAATAGTTTGTTCTTTAAAACATGGCAATCCGCTATCTAACATTGGGATAACAACACCAATAATCAAATGCATATATGGTCTAATGGCCAAATATGATTTGATACATAACTCTTCAAACCATCTATACGATTGTGAATCAGTTGAACCACCCATAACTCTAACCATTTCAGTGGATAATTTGAATGGCGATTGTTCAAATTTGAATCCACCTGGAACAATATCAAAACAAAAACCAAAATCAATATGTAAAATATGACCATCCTTATCATACATTAAGTTACCATTGTGTCTATCTTTTAATTGTAAGATGTACGAAATGACAGAGTATGCAGCAAGAGATTTAACAAAGTTTTTTCTGGCTCTTTGGAACTCGCTTGATGTTTCAGGACCATACTGAGTAATAAAATATTCATATAATCCATTAACTGCTTCTCTACCTAACATATCTCTTGAAATAGAATTTGGTAAAACATCAATAATACCACAACCAGGGGCTGTAGCTGTCACTCTATTTGGGAAAACAAAAACATCAACACCAGCATCCATCCATATTGTTCTGAACAAACTTATAATTTGTAAAACCAAAACATCTTGTCTACAATCATCACCAACTTTGAAAATTGCACTTAAACTTGAAACTTCAGTAGTTTTGAATTCTTTATGGTCCACAAAGTGGGAAACTTCTTTCTGAATTTTAAAAGTGGCCATATATGGAGCCTTAGCATGTGACTGTAATGGCTTACCAGACTTTCTATCAATATCAATAACAATTCCATCAGGATTACTTGGTAAATAGACACCTTGTAGAACTTCAATTTTATTCATCTCTTCGTCAATTTTGGCTTTCTTTTCAGGTTTTGTCTTTTTTATGTATGGTTTTAATGTACCTGAAATACCAGTAACTTTATCGAAAAAGTCAAATTCTCTTTCATAATATATACGGTCTTTCTCTGAAAATCTACCCACCATGGTGTCACGGATTTCATCCAAAACAGGTTTAAGGTCATCAGGTATAGTCGAGTCTTCGTCTTTGAATGAATTGGCAGACATATTCCAAATAATTTGATGAGCAAATAATTGTGAAACATTAGCTGTTTCTAAAATAAAGTTTCTAACGTAACCCATATCATTATCATATCTTAAAGCTTGAACAATTTGAGGAACGTAAAAAAAAGTCAGATGTGGATCATAACTTTCAAGTGATCTCATAGCAAACTGTAAAACTAAAGGATCCTTGTTATATGGAGGCAAAAAATATTTAATCGCGTCAACAGGAGAGCTTGTAGCCCATAAAATCACATTAGATGTAGCCTTCACAGATTCAGAAACAGCGTACTGAATAGCATCAGGCTCATCAAACAAATTAGCTGGAGAAAAGTGAACTAAATTCTTCAGGGTCTTCTTCAAGGAAGTTGCTAAATAACGATTAACTAAATTCAGGGCCAATCTTCCATCAATGTTATAAGCATCAGTCAAAACCTTTTCATCTAATTTATATAAAGCGTATCTACCTATAGTTTCACGTGGGTCCAATGGAGTCAACCAAGAATTTAAGAAGCTTATCTCATGATCCAAAAACAGCAGTAAAATACCCCTTTTCTTTTCTAAAACTTGATTAGTAAATTTTGTTGCAAGAATCTCCTTGGCAACTTGTTCTAAAACTGCATGATCTGTCTTAATTTTCAGTTTGTTGTTACCGTATGGAGTAGTGTAAGGTTTAGCAAACCAAGTCAATGAACCATCCATCAAGGCTGATGATAATTTCTTTGTATCCTTGGATTTCAAACTAGAATGAAGTTTCATAACTTCAATACCAAAACTAATCAATTCAAATCTAGCCAGTCTAGCAAAAGGGTGTAAACTAGCATAAGATAAACCTTTCAAAGCAACATAAATAGTGTTTGTAAACATTTTCAATATGTGATCACTTTGATATTTGGAAGCTTCAAAGTGAGAAGCAAATAAACGGATTAGCAGTAGATGAGGTTTGATGTTTGAAGCTGCAGAATTACCACGATGATTCATCTCTTCTTGACTAGTTGGGACATATTCCATAAGATGAAACTTTGAATTTTTCAAATCGAAAACTTTAGAAAAGAGACCTTTTTGTAACTTGACACTATTTTCAAATTGTAATAACACCTCAGATAATAATAATGATGCTACATTTGGTCTTTCTCTCATTATATTCAACCAGTATTTGATGGTAACTTCCATTTCATTCCCATCCAATCTGATGAAAGGCAAGGAAACAACTTCTTTAACTAGGTCGCCTAATCCATCTTCGTTAACAACAATTGCAACAGATGCACTCTGAACAATTGCTTCAAACTCAGAGAGAGGAACCTTGGTTTCGCTTTGTAGGTTAGTCCTTAATTTAAGAATTTTTGACTTCAGAGAGTCGGTTAAAGCATTGTCAGCATTAAGTTGCGCATATCTCCCACTAACTCCAATACTTTCTTTTTTCCAAGGGAATTCAGTTAATAATCCAGATGTTAGATTGATTCTGTTAGCAGTACTTGGGGCTAGAGTAAATAGTTCCTTATCAGAAGGCATAACTTTACCAGCCATTTCTAAAGCAAACGACGAACCATAGTTAACAGAATCTGAGGATGAGTCAGTTTTGGAGACATAACTTCTTAAAATAGATTTTGTATCTAGTCTAGATTTTAATTGACACTGGGTGATCCATTTTCTAGAGTGAGTTGCAAATTGAGTCAAGGTGGATTGACGCCATTTATGAGAATCAGAGAGAGTTAATCTAACCCCACTAACCTCAGAATTGAAAACAATTTGAGGTTCATATTCATTAGTATCAGCATCAATGACACTGTCAAATAATAAAGTTAAAATATCTAACATTGGAAAGATTCCTTCTTCATGACATAACACTGATGGTATACACATTATTATTAGATCAGCACACTGAAAGGAAGTGTTCTGTAAAATGAAGTCCCTATGACAGCAATAAACGAAAATGTTCTTCAATTGCTCAGAAATTTTAGGGATCGTGAATGACGACGAGCCACCGTTTTGAACAAGTTTGACATAGTTGGAACAACAAAAGTAAGCGATGGACCCAACGTAGGTTTCTAAGCCTGAAATTGCAATCGATGGATCCGATAAATAGTCTAATGAGTTAGAGCAGTCACCTGAATCAACACGTAATGATTCTAATAATAAATTGGCAGCTAAGAAAATTAATTTAGGTTTGGAAACTTGAGACTCAAAAACTCTTGCATCGATGGATTTAGAAGTCAAAATACCACTTAAAGTATCCTTGTGGAGCTTCTCAGTATGTTTCGAAGTACCACGTCTTAAAACAGTATTCAAATCTATTGATGTTTCACTTCTGTTCCAAGAAGACTCAGAAGCTAAGGCTGGAGAACTATGAGCAATTCTCAATAAAGAGTCATAATTAACCTGAGTAAGTTTGGAATTATATCCAAATCCATGACAACACAGGTTATACCAGGTATCTTTGAATGAATCAATGGTTTCTTTATCAGAGGTGATGAAACTAGGCTGGTCAACTGGTGGTAATAGAGCAGCCAAAGGCTTTAAATATATCTCAATTTTTGATGCAGTATCAGTGACAACAGAATTTGATCTGTGATGTTGAATATCGTCTGATTCGCCTTGTGAAATAATAACAGATAGCAAGCTGTTTAAATACACTAAATACCATTTATGGTATGGTTCAGCACAAAGTCTCTCTGATAATTGAAGCCAAACATCTAAAACACGGTTCAGTTCAGCTTGATTATTTTTACAAGCAGAGACAATATCGTATAAATTTCTTAACAAACTTAAAAATTCACGGTTTTCCATAATATCAATGAAATTAATCAAACCTTCTAATAAAATGAGATTGGATTCATCTGCAGTCTTTTTGATTTTTTGAGATAAAATAGTGACAACTAGAATATTAATTGACTCATTGTTGAAATTCTTTGTGATCTCAGAAACTGCAACAACAACATTTCTACAAACAATTGGCCTGGCTTCAATAAAAGTAAAATCATGGACACTGTCTAAGACACTAGTGTCACCATTAGATTTAGCATCAGTAACTCTATCATAATGATTATTTTCCTTTGAATCAGATAAAATATTGGTCAAGACATATATGGCAGAAACAACATCATCTTGAGTTAGTTGTTTCAATGAATAAATAACAGATGATGTTAAAAGCTTGACAGACTTTTTGTCTAATAAAGGAATGGATAAAATAGAAGGGAAAACTCTGTTAAGATGGTAACCGACGGCATTATCCCTTTTAGAAAAAATTGCTGAAGCTGCAAAAGTGGATTGTAATAGCTCAGAATTAACAATTTCAACGATATCGGAACTTCCATCAAACTTAGTAATCATATCCATATAGGTATCAATTATAACTTTAAAATCAGAAACTGAAGCAATTTCATTCAGATATGCTAATGTAATGATTTCTAATGAGCTGGCTTTAACTAAATAAACTGCACTCAAACGAGCATGGCTTGAAGCAATAATTCTATCAGGAGAATCACGAAGGTAATTTAAATTACGTAAAGCCACATCATATAAAGAAACTAAAAGTTCTTTTTCAGGGACCGAAAAAACTTTAAAGTTATTTCCTAATCTAAGCATGCATTGAATCAAGTTTTCGTCTGGTGTACCACCTAATAAAGTAGCAGAAAATGTGGTTGATAACTTTCCAACCAAAAACATGAAAAATAATGAAGATAGCTCAGCATTATAAAGTTGAAAGTTTTCCAAAATTTCAACATCATTATTAGCAGATAATGTAGACAGTGAATTCTCAACATTAGAATAAAAGTTATCGTCAAAGATATCAATTAAACTTCTAAATAAATGAATAGTCAAAATTGAGGCTTTATCTGTCAATCCTTGAAGTAAACCAATTAATGAAAAATAAGATGGAAGTGTAAATTCTGAGTTAGAAAAGCTTGAAATAAAAGTTTCTAGGATTTCTTGAGCTTTAGGTTTAAGTTCAGTGAAATTTAATCCAAGTACTGAAATAGCTAAAATCAATTCATAAGTTAATTTGGTCCAAGGAGAAGAGTTCATTAGTTTTTTGGAGGTGAATTTTTGGTCTTTTGATTCCCTTAAGTAATTAGAGAATCTGTTGATCAATATTTGTGCTTGAGTCAGATTCTTAATTTGGGAAGAGCTTCTACATAGAGCGATCAAAACGTCTAATTCTCCAGTAAGTATTATAGCTCCTGATAAATTTGAATAATCCTTGGTAGAGTTTAGCAGTCTTTTCAAGGTTGGAGTGACTGATTTTTCCAAAGAATGGTCTTTAGATACACTTTTGGCGGATAGTAGTGCCAACTTTTCCAATGCTCTTGCACGGATAGATTCTCTCGGAATACTATGGGAAACAAATGTTAGTAGATTAATATGTGTGGTAATTCAAAGCTGAAAAATCAGTGCATACCCAGAATAATCCATGTTGGTTTTATCTGTAATTAAACCACTTGTAAGGAGAAATTACCGTGAAAATTTATTGATTCAACTTCTTCTATCTCTATTCTATTAATCTTAAACGCTTCACGTTTTTGGACAGGTGTCTCAATATGCGGCTCATTTAAAAAACCTTGCACTTTGAAAATTTTAATTATACTAGGATAAAGGTTACAAGGAGATGCAAATCTCTGCTAATATTAAACTAATCTACACAGGAAGTGATAATAAGTTCATCACAAACAAGAAAGAAAAAAGAGAGGGCAAAAAAAAAAACAGACAAAAGAAAATACTAGCAAAAAAAAAAGAATCCAAGTGTAAAAAACCCAATTAAACATTGATAAATAAGAAGTAAAGAGCCATGAATGTTGATAAATTAGTTTGTCTATTAGTTATCTTATCAAATAAAACAGCCTATGAGTAAGTTTCAATAAGAGTATCACGTAAGTTACCAGAGATAGCATCAGGTTGAGAATCTTGTAATTTAAATATACTTTCAATCACGGACAATTCTGGAGCAGTAGTATCCAAACCAGAAACAGCTAACCAATCATTAACAACCATACCAGCACCAACAACGGATGAACCTCTGTTGACTGTACCAGCAACCAAAGGCACTTGTAGTAAAGATGATAATTCTTCTTGATCTTGAATAGAAGTTTGAGGATGAACCAAACCACCTTGATTAGATAAAGAACAGTAAGAACCAACTAAAACATTACCTGCAATGGTTTGTCTGAAAACTTCAACACCTAATACATCAGCAATTAATTCTTCAGTTTCTCTTTCAATATCAGGATGAACTAACGCAACATAATCATTACAGCAGATAACATTACCTAAAGCTGATAATCTTTCTTCAACTCTTTGAATTTTGATTTCATCTGGCAAACTGTTTCTTAAATGCATTAATTCTTGATCAGTTGTTTGAGTTGGGACTAATAAACCTCTTCTATTACCAGCAGTCATTCTACCAATAATTCTGGTACCTGCAATAGTTGTGTGGACGATTGGGACAACATCACCTAATTCAGCTTCAAAAGCAGAATAGAAATTTTCAGAACCACCGACAGCAACTAAACAGTATTTGTTGGTCAAGCTGGAAAAGACACCGACATCATTTGAGTTTTCGAACTAGATTAATAAAATAAGCATTATGTTAGTAGTCTGACTTAGACATAAACTTTTTGATTTCCAGAGATACTAACCGGTTGGAATTCATTCTTTTGAAATTAGACATACTTGAGCTCTGGTAGCCATTTTGAATAATAAAATTGATAATTAAGTAGGGAAACACAGTAATTTGTTCTAGGTGAAGGCAAAAGAGAGAGTAATTTGAATAGTCTGAAAATTTTTTTGTAGAGTGAGAAGAGAAAAATAAATTTGAGCGCTCTCGGTTCTAAATATTTTAAATAGACCAGCTCTCACATCTAACTTACCGTTACCACCTCCGAGCCTTTAAAAACAATAAAATTCTGAGTCATCTCACATATGACTAGAATACAGTTGATTACAGTACAATACAAGAGTCAAAGGTTTTCAAATTATTAAATTATCAAGATATTAAATTAATTTTTTTAAAAAAAATAGGAAAAAATAATGCGTATATAAAGTAAACGAAAAAATTCAAATAAATAAAATATAATATATAGAATGGGGAGAGAACATAAAAAATGACATTGAAATAAAACATAAAAAATAACAAATATTAATCAATAATAATGTTTTTGAATTGATTAATCTAAATCCAAATCTTCATCTTCATCGGCGCCATCGGTCCAGTCATCAATATCAACATCCATGTTATCTTCGATTTCATGGTTTGGAACAACAACTATACCTTTGTTATCAGTGGTAACAGTTACTTCTTCTTTATCTCTAACTTGACCATTCAAAATCATAACAGCTAAATGATTTAAAATAGTATTTTGAATCATTCTATTCAATGGTCTAGCACCTAAATCTGGAGAGTAACCACCTTTGCATAAAAATTCCAAGGCACTATCATCAACATTCAAGTGAATTGATTTACCATTAGATTCAAATCTTTGTTCAATTTCCTTCAATCTCAATTTAACAATCTTAGAAATGGCATTTCTTGATAATCTGTTAAACACCACAGATGCTGAAATTCTATTCAAGAATTCAGGTCTAAAATGACCTCTAACAACTGTCATAACTTGTTCTTTAGTAGTTTCTGTAATCTTAGAACCTTTAGATGCATTAATATATTCAGCACCTAAATTAGAAGTCAAAATAACAATGCAGTTAGAACAATCAACTAAAGTACCATTAGCAGCAGTAATTCTACCGTCATCTAACATTTGTAATAAAACATTCAAAACTTCAGGAGCAGCTTTTTCAACTTCATCAAACAAAACAACAGAATAAGGTTTTCTTAATAATTGATTGGTTAGCATACCACCTTCTTCATAACCAATATAACCAGCAGTAGAACCAATTAACTTAGAAACTGTGTGCTTTTCCATTAATTCAGAACAATCAATTCTAATAATTGCTTTTTCGTCTGCAAACAAAAAACCAGCTAGCTTCTTTGCTAATTCAGTTTTACCTGAACCTGAAAGACCTAAAAACATAAAAGATGCAGGTTGATTAGGATTAGCTAAACCAGATCTTGATAATCTGATGGCATTTGAAACAGCTTTAACAGCTTCTCCTTGACCGACAACCTCAGAAGATAATTCCCTTTCCATATTGATTAGTTTAGAATTTTCAGCTTGAGTTAATTTTTGAACAGGGATACCCGTTAATCTGGCAGCAGTTTCAGAAACTTGATCAGAACCAACAACGTTCTTGACCATGAACTGATCAGATTTGGCCTCCTCTTCAATCACCTTAGCTTCTAGTTCTTCTATTCTCTTTTTAACATCAGGAATAGCAAACATTCTCAAATCTGCAATAGTGGCGGAATCATGTCTTCTTTCAGCATCTTGAGCTTTTGTTTCTAATTCATCTAATTTTCTTTTAGCTTGAGTCAATTCTTCATGACCTTCCATTTCTTGATTGAACTTGGCTCTCAATGGTTCTAATTCCTCTTCTAAACTTTGTCTCTTTTGCATAGCTTGTTGTAATCTGTCTTTGGTTGAGATATCAGCATCCTTGTCTCTTTCTAAAGCATTGATTTCAACATCTATTAATTGCAATTGTCTCTCTTTAGAATCTAACTCTTCTGGCTTGGAATCTCTAGCAACTGCAACACCAGCGGCTGCTTCATCAATCAAATCAACTGCAGAATCAGGTAATTTTCTATAAGTTAAGTATCTTGAAGCTAACTGAGCAGCAGTAACTAAAGCAGAATCTAAAATTCTAACACCATGATGAATTTCATATTTAGGTTGTAAACCTCTTAAAATTGCAACGGTTTCTCTAATAGTTGGTTCTCTAACATCAATTCTTTGAAATCTTCTTTCAAATGCACCATCTTTTTCAATATATTTTCTATATTCATTAACTGTAGTAGCACCAATACAATGGAAATGACCTCTTGCTAAAGCTGGTTTTAACAAGTTAGCAGCATCGGACTTACCATCACCCATTAGCATATGAATTTCATCAATAAATAGAATAATCAGAGTTTTTGAGTGCTCAATATCATTTAAAACACCTTTAATTCTTTCTTCAAATTCACCTTGATATTTAGCACCTGCTTTCAATGAACCCATATCCAATCCATAAAGTTTACAACCTTGTAAGACAGTTGGAACATCGTTATCAATGATTCTTTGAGCAACACCTTCAATAATAGATGTTTTACCAACACCAGGGTCACCAATTAAACATGGATTAGATTTAGCTCTTCTTGCTAAAACTCTAATTGTTCTTCTAATCTCTTCTTCTCTTCCGATAACTGGATCAATTTTACCTTGGGCAGCTTGTTCAGTCATATCAATCGCATATTTGACTAAAAATTCATACTTTTCAGAAGAGTCAGCTTGCCTTGAGTCAATTCTTTGATCACCTCTTAATTCAATAATTTGTGTTTTTAAAGCTTCAATATTGATACCACTTTCTTTCATTATAGATTTAATGGATGAATCATCTAACAAAGATAGTAAAATGTGATCTTGACCTATAAATGAATCTTTCTGTTGTTTTTGAATTTTTTTAGCATTTTTAATTATATTTGCAGCAGAAGCAGACATACTCATGTCAGTATCCATATTAGATCCTGAAACAGATGGAAGACGAACCAATTGTCTATTAATGGTTCTTTCAAAAACTTGATAATCAAATCTTGCTCTTTCAATCAATGTTTTCAAATAAATTGGATCATCAGAAGAATCACTTGAATTAGGAGTGGAAGATGGAGTCATAGCACCTAAAAAGTGAATTGGTAATAATTGAGCATTTTGATTTTGTTGACATAGTTTTTGAGCATTAGTAACAATTTCCAAAGCTCTATCTGTAAATTCTGTGGAATCCATGATTTGTGTAATTTTTTTTGTTTAATAGTGTAATCGTATAAAAACAATTGTCAGTGAAGAGAGAAGGAAGTAAGAAACGATGTGGACTTGAAACTGTGAAAAAAGTAAAAATCAGCTGTTTATATAGAAAGTACAACCATGTATGGCTGTTAATATTTCTTCACCAGACATCACCACTTTCTTCTAGTCAGCTAACCTTTGTTAAAAAGCTGAGATCTTTCTCGCGTAATCTGGGGAATTCTAGAATCTTCTGCGGAAATGCGGCTGTTTTAAGAAGTTTCTGGATTTTTCTTGAAAAATTCGTAACATTGAAGAGGTTTATTTACTTGTATAAGTTTACAATTGTATCAAAAGTTACATAACAATAATCAGAAAGTAAGAAGATCCACTTGTTTTTAATTAAAAAAAAGTAACAGAAAAAGGAGGTTTGTAAAAATACATATGAAAGGCTGAATCAATCATCTTATCCAATTCAATCAATAATTGTGTAAAGTTATATTAATTGAAACATGAACTTAAAACCTGGCAATTCTAATAGATTAATTAATATCATTCTTTTCAACATATATCGGCGTTAAAACGTCGATAACATAAAAGTATGTAGAACCGAAAATAATCCATGAGTTTATTGTAGTGCGCGTGCCAAAACCACCACAGCTTTAACAACAACTCATTCATAAGTTACCTTTACCTTTCATTTATTTTTGTACAAGAACAAGGACTGTTGATTTCTACTAGCTCAAATTGGAATCGGATTCTCTTTTGTATAATAAATAAGGAATATAATGACAACATCAAGAAGAAAAGCTCTGAAAGATTTCTACAAACTCCAACAAAGTCAGCAAACAGAGCTATCAAATGTCACACAGAAGGAAGTTGATCAGCTGCCTTCAACACCAGATACCTCCTTTATTAATGAGTCTTCTGTTAATAAGGACACACAAATTTATGAGGAACCAGAAGAAGATATCAGTTTACAAAATTTTGATGAATATATTCAAAAGTCCAGTTTTTTAAAACTTATAACTGTTGAAAACACTATAACGAATGATTTAAATTCTAATCAATCTGAAATTAAATCTATTATATACAACAACTATTATGAATTAATTAAAATTGATGATACTTTAAAAGAATTGACTCGCAATAATGACAAGGTTTCAGTTGTTTCTAATTTACAATCAATAAAATCCAATTTGTCGAAAATCAGTCGCATTCAAGTGCTTCCCAATGAAAGTGAAAAAGCAATTGAAATTAAAACTGAAAGTAAAACAAACAAAGAATCTGAAAAGGATACTGAAACAAGTTCACTTTCCGACAAACAAAAACTCTCAATTATGATCAATCAACTTCTTAAATCGCGTAAGTTAACTGAGAACCAACTTTCTTTGATTAATCGACTCAAAGACATCTTGAAGGTTGATCAAAATGAATCTTTTTTCTTACAGGTTAATGAGTTTAAATAGATACTTCTGCTTTTCTATACTTTATATAATTTTTGCTTTGCCAAGCACTGTCTTTGAACCCGCTAAATGTCAATATGATTATCACGTTGAAATTCTTTTATTTTGTTTGTTTGATCCTTAATTACCATATCATCTAAGGTGGTGATTATTCCATCAAAAAATCTTAAAAAAATTGCATCAATATCTTTGCCTGATTGACTAAAATATTCTTTACAATCAGCATGTTCCTTAATCAATAACATTCTCTTATGATATGAATATGGTACTAATTGTAAGAAGTTATAGACCGATATACTTGAAAAATATTTGTAAAAAAGAAAGAATGGGAAAAATAAGGATTCAAATAATAGACTAGAAACATAAACAAATTAATTGTAAAGAAACCTTAACAGCTAGCTAGTGTAAATCTCTATTCATAGCTGCGAATCGTACGAAACTTATTCATCAAAAAAAATTCAAAGCTTTCGACTATCTAATTTTAAATTTCTTTGAAGTTGTTGTCAAAATATGCATCGAAAAAATTAGCCTCCATCAAGATGCTAGAAAAGTATCAGATCTGGAAAGAGGCTATTTATTTACAGTTACCGAGTGATGTACCGAGAGTGATACATGCTCTACATTGTGTAAAATTTTCAAATTGAATACTATGAGATACATTCAACTATAATTCATCAGACTTCTTTTTTTTTTTGTTGAGTAAAACAGAATTGATTATAGCTATAGACTTTGAGTTGAGGTAGGTAGATTAAGGAGAAATACGAAATATTTTGAAATGTATAAAATAAATGGATCATCCTTTTGTGAAGTTTCATGATTTTTCTTCTTATTCTTTAGTGTTTTTGAGTTGATTTTTTTAATTTTACTTTTGCAAAGGAATGTGTATGTTGATTAAATATATGTTGGTTGATTGTTATTGAAAATTAAATTAAGAAGCTATAATAAACGTGGAATAAAATACAATAGATTGATATAAACAGCCAACCCCTGGTATTTGAAACGAATCTAACTCCGAATGGAACAATCAAAAGAGTCAAAATAAATCAAAGCCAAAGCAGTTATATTGATTACTTGATAAGATATTGAAACCTCCTAAATGATGCAGCAGAGCAGTACTTTATGTAAGTGAGGCTTGGTTTGCAGATGACTTAACCAATTAATTTTCAACACTCAAACAAAAATGAATTTCAAATTTTTTTAATTAATTGTCTTGGCTAGGCTATATGATAAGTATTTTAAAAAATTGGAGATTATTGACAAGTGGTTTGAAAAAAAAAGATTTCGAGAACCCGGTGTGAAAATTGAGCTTCATTAGGAGTAGTAGGAGCAGGAGTAGAATTGGAATTTTTAATATTTGCAGCAACAGTGCTTATCAGTCGTTTCTTTTGCTGTGGCAGCTCTCAAGATCTGTTTTTTTTTTGGGTGTCCATTTTGTTTCGATCTTATGTTTTTTAACAGTTTTGAATATTCATAATATACTATACAGTTTACTAATCGAATTACATGTATATTTTATATGGATTTGGTGTTAGGGTAGTAAGAATTGGTTCAATCCTCGTTTATGCAACGCCCTTAATTTAGTTAGCACAGTTTCATCCTCTCGTTTAATTCTAATACAATACGTCTGTCTAACCTTCCATTGAAACTTTTTTCATTTTGAATGAATAAATAAAGATAAGTAGCTTTGGGAGCAGATTAGCATTGTTGTAATTTATCAATCCCTGAAGTTTGTGCCAATTTTTAAAGCTAGAAAAAAACACTCTGCCGGCCCCGTGCACAGTTCACTTAATTAAAAATGGTCCACACGACAATTCCATATTATATAACCACACCTGGCCCTCCTTTTTGAATCGTTCTTTTAACTTTTCAAAAAAAATGTGCTATATATTAGATTGTAGACTACACTTGTAATAGTAACCCCCCACAGTCTAGAAAGATAAGCGTGCCAAAAGAGGGGTCATGACTTCTCTACCAGGTTATCTCTTGTGGCGCACAGCCTGGACTGAAAGAGAAAAGAAGCTGAGGGAATCGTGTCGCTCTGTGGAACCTCGCCACATTCAAGTAACAAAAACACATATATATATAAAGAAAGCTATTTTCCCTTTTTCTTTTCTTTCCCTTTTTTCCTCTCCTTAATTCTGTTATTTCTTATACATCGTTAATATTACTAGCTACCCTTACCTTATATGTTTTTACAATACTTTACAAACACAGCATTGCCCAGTTCCCAAGAAGGACTTTCTTATCAGCATATCACCTTCTTAACGTTTCAAGCTGTTATTGAGGTTGTTATCATTTGTCTTTCAGGTTTTTGGGCTGCAAGATGTGGTATATTAAACAATGAAGCTACCAAAATGATTTCAAAGTTAAATGTTGATTTATTTACTCCAGCTTTGATTTTTACTAAATTGGCTTCCTCTTTATCATTGAAAAAACTACTGGAAGTCATTATTATTCCAATTCTATATGCAATTACTACTGGTGTTTCTTTATTAGCTTCTTCATGGATATCTGCCCTTTTACATTTAACAGACTCAGAGACTAATTTTGTTACGGCAATGGCTGTCTTTGGTAATTCCAATTCATTACCTGTTTCAATGACTTTAGCCTTGTGTTATACTTTACCTGGATTGGAATGGGATGATATTCCAAATGATACTCCGGATCAAATTGCATCAAGAGGTTTAGTTTATCTTTTAATTTTTCAACAATTGGGACAAATGTTACGTTGGTCTTGGGGTTACAATAAATTATTAGTTAAAATTCCGGAAGAAGTCATTTATCACAAGGTTTTGCCAGTCGGGGCTCCGGATGAAGAAAATAGATTAATTGAAGATATCGATGAAAGACCAACTAGTTATGGTTCAGCTGCGGATGATGGACATCTATCAGTTGCGGAACCTTTATCAACACCATCTCAATCTCAATCTCAAATTACTAGTTCTCAATGGAGTGAAGGTTCTTCAATTTCATCAAATTCAATTGATGATATTGAATCTTCATTATCTTCAAGTACAGCTAAATCATCAATTATCTCTAATGACGAATCAATCAATGATTCAACTGAAGTTACAAAAGAAAAAAATCTTGTACTTAAATCCTATGAGAAATTTATGTCTTGGATGAACCCACCTCTATGGGCAATGTTAATTTCTGTCATTGTTGCTTCTATTCCTCCATTAAAATATCAATTTTATGAAGCTAATGGATTCATTCAAAATACTTTAGCATTAGCGATCAAACAATTAGGTACAGTTTCAATTCCTTTAATTCTAGTTGTTTTGGGCGCTAATTTAGCCCCATCTAGTGAAATTCCACCCGCATGTCCGAATTATGGTAAAATGATCTTTGGTTCATTAATATCAAGAATGGTTTTGCCTTCGTTAGTTTTATTACCATTGGTTACTTTTTGTGTTAAATATGTTAATATTTCGATTCTAGATGATCCTATATTTTTAATTACTTCATTTTTATTAATTACTTCTCCTCCAGCTATTCAATTATCACAAATTTGTCAACTTAATGAAATCTACCAAAAGGAGATGGCTGGTGTTTTATTTTATGGATATGTTATTTTAACATTACCGGTTACTATTGTTATTGTTGTCTCTGCTTTGGAATGTTTAAAATGGGCTCAAGGTGCTTGAATTGTTTTTGAAACATAGTTATCTTTTCTAAGGAATCCGTTTATCCTACTACATATATATAAAGATAAAGAGAGAAAGACAGAGATACAAAAGAGGTACAACGATCTCTATGTTACATATCCGTCAAACCCTTGCTTATCACTTAGTATTTAGCTCCCTTTAACTATATATACACCACTAAGATTCAACTATGTATTCTGTTTTCAGCTGACTTATTTCTCCATCCCAGCACCTACCCATTTATATTCGTCACTTCCAGAAACGCTGATATTTTTTTACTTTTTGAATGGATTGTGATTGATTGCTTTGTTGGATATTCATGCATATAATTTTTTTTCCTCTAACAAAGTTTTTCATGGTTAAGATTTACTTTGATACACACGCTACTTTTTTTTACAACTATTTAATTAAAGTTTTTCTGTTTTTTCTCAATTTATATATTTTCTTATTGCATATTTTATATTATTTGTATACTGCTTGCTGCTTATTCTTTTTTTTTTCTGCCTACTTTATTTATATTCAACATTATCACACACTTTAGATGCTGTGTTTGCCTTGTATTTGTTTCAAGCTTTTTTTCAAATTCATATTCTTTCTATTTATTTAGTTGCTTTTTTTTTCAAAATTTAAGTTAATAAATAGCCTGTTTGTATGTCATGTTCAATTCCCAAATAAATACTAGCACTTCCTAATTTCATATCTATGACTGATCCGTTAATAATGATAATTGATTTGAAAACAATCTGAGTAAGGAAAAAGATAAGTAGTTATGGGTTGGTTGGGCGATTAAACAGAAAGTATAAAAAAAAAGAAGTAATTGATATAAAGGAGGATTAATTAAATAATTCATCACTGGTTTATCCGACCGTTGAAGGATTCCAAATTTTGATAAGCCCATAATCAATTGCTACGAGAAATAAATAATATTTTGAATACAAGTAAAATTACATTATGGTACATATGCAATCTAGATTAATGAGTTATTTCTGATTTAACGGCTAAGGTTTAGAACTGGAAATGGAAATTGAAATAGAAATGGAAATTAAAATTGAGACATTTAATCC
Organism: Ambrosiozyma oregonensis (nom. inval.); assembly: GCA_003706315.3. NCBI lineage: Eukaryota > Fungi > Ascomycota > Pichiomycetes > Pichiales > Pichiaceae > Ambrosiozyma > Ambrosiozyma oregonensis (nom. inval.). Next base: position 408,069 of record PPKY03000004.1, read on the forward strand.
ACTGATTGTCCAATAGAAAACAAGCTGCTTTGATCCAATCAAACAATTAAACAATCAAACAAATCGACTGTTCCGATTGATTTACTAAAATGCCTTTCAATGGTAGGCTATTCATATTTCAATCTTAAGTTTTATTTTGTTTTTGATCGATTAGTTCTGTGAAATTTAAGGTATTGATTGAATAAGTCTCCTCAAATGTCAAATGTGGTGTGGCTGGTAATTACTAGCTTGAGCGTCATTTTAAGAGTTATTGTAAAAATCCGTTACCGCCCATAAGAGAACTTTTCAAGATCTTTCTTCTGAATATAATAAGAGGATATGAACTTTAGTTAGCGAAGGAAACTAGAAACTACAAGCTTGAACTATTCAAAGGTTTTACAGGGCAAATGTTATGGGCATAAGGCGATTTCACTTAGAGCACACCAAGAAAAGAAACGAGTTCCATTTGCTTTTTGAGTGGTGTATAAATATATAAATGTAACTAGTCAAATACCAGATACCAAATACTTAAGCCATATATAATGATGATAGAATATTAGACTAATACTTCGGGAAATTTAACTAGATGGTTATCCAGTTAACGTTTTTTGAAAACGCATCTGTTTTGGCTGTTTGTTAATGAATTAAATTAGATTAAATTAAGCTAAATTAAATATACATATAAATACGCTTGCGTTTTTCTTTCTTTTCTTTGGGCCTTCTTTCTCTATTACGTATTCTCCGCTTTTCCTTATTCTACTTCACTCTTGAACTTCTATAGCAACATCTGAGATTTATATAATACAATATACTTTTTGAAATTCTGGGACCAGTAAGCTGTTCACTTGTTTCATAGATTTTTTCACACACTCACTATCCGGCATCGACGCTCAGAGTTTTTATGTAAATAAAAATATATTTTTTTTTTCATTCAATTGTTTAAAATCAATATATGCACTTAATCCACACAACCAACAAACAGTAAACAGTTATTCACAAATATTAAGTTTTCATAATAAAGAAAGAAAAAAAAAACATGTCTACACTTCCAAAAGAGCGTAAAATAGCCATAGTTGGAGCTACAGCAGTTGGAAAATCATCTACTTCACTTCAATTTAATAATAATGAATTCAATGAAAGTTATTATCCAACAGTGGAAAACCAATTTAGCAAAGAATTTAAATATAAAGGCAATACTTATTCAATAGAGACTTTAGATACAGCTGGTCAAGATGAATTTTCATTGATTACTAGTAAACTATCTATAGGAATACATGGATATATTTTAATGTATTCAATCACATCCAGACAATCATTTAATTTACTGTCAATTATAAGAGATAAAATATTAGATTCTGCAGGTATAGGAGGTGCAGAACTTGAAATGGAATTAGAAAAACCAATGATTATCGTTGGTAATAAAACAGATTTAGAAATACATAGGCAAGTTTCAATTGATGAAGCTAAAAATTTAAGTCAAAATTGGTTTGGACCAGGTAAATCAATTCCATATCTTGAATGTTCTGCTAAATTGGATCATAATGTTCGTAAAGCTTTTGAAGTCATGTTGGATGAGATTGAAAAATTTGAAGGAGGTGATAGTAATAGTGAAGATGATCTTAATGAAAACAATAATGGTAAGGTTACTTCAAATGAAAAAGGTTGCGTGATCATGTGAGGTAGGATAGTTTATTTACTATATTTAATTTGTCTGCTGTTTTTATACTAATTAATTTTTGTGGTTTTTGTGTTTTTTTTTTTGTTTTTTTTGAAGGAGTCTATATATACACAATACACACTGATTGTTATATTTGTCTCCTCTTATTTCTGGGACTCTGTTATGCTACTGGATACAATTTATACATTTGCAACTACTCACTTAGTACATAACATTTTTAATATATATTCTTTGTTTTTCTTGTTTGACTTATTATATTAATGTACTATATATAATTGAATGTTGTTTTTCAATCCAAGCCGCAAACTTGAAGATTTGTCATTCCTTTAATGCATCTTCTTACAATTTCAAATCTAACTCTGTGATTTGCTCCTGTTCCTGTTCCTATTCTTGTTTACTAGTGAAGATGAAAAATCCAAGAATCATTATTTCATTTTTCAATCATTGGTTAGAATAGAGTTTTGCTGGCTGTCTCCACAAAAGTTGAAATTTATTCAAACTATAGGAATCACTGATATTGTTCTTTTATTATAAGTGTACTGGTTTTAGAGATATTTTCTATTACTTACTGTTAGTGTTAATGGATTGGGATTCGGTATCTTTTTGGTTTTGTGTACAGTGTTAGCCATAGTTCCTTTAAGTAGAGATGAAAAGATGAAAAATAAATAATAATAAAATAAAAAATAAAAAATAAAAAATATAAAAACAGTAAATGGTATGTAAATAGCCACTCGGTGATAAAAAATATCACAAGGTTCAATTTACTATAGCAGATATTCCTATAATTGATATAGTTCGTGCTTTTCCCAGATATAACTGCTCTTTTTCCACACTGAAGATCATTATATTATAATATTACAGAAATCAAACAAACAAATTAAATGATAATATGAAAAGTGTTATACTTAATATATACTCATATTCACTAATTTGAAATACTGTTTAGCCCAATTTGGTAGTGGCCGAGAGTACCGAGATCTGTGATCTTCAATTTGTCCAATTTGTCCAATTTGATTTCAGGTGAGTTTGTTAAACTACAGTAGGAAAATCAGGTATTAACGGTATTATGGCAAATGATCAAGGTAGAGTACGGCAGTCTCAAGAGGTATTTAGGGGTTTGTCGTTGTTATTGTATTTCAATTACTTGGGAAACAGGTTGTTAGTCAACTATCAGGGGGAAATTATGTTTATATATATTTTTTTGTTTTATTCTTTTTCAAAAAAATGTCTTAATAGATTAGATCAAAACATTTGTATATAAAATCATTGGGAAGTTAATTTGACGTGGGAGGTCTCCGGTCCGTTATTTTCTATCACCACACACCATGGCAATCGATCGCTTATTTAGGGAGAGAGAATTTGATTAAATAAATAGATGAAAGTATAGTGATGGTTATATGCCGATGAAGGCAATTTCATTGAGTTCAGTTTAGTCTTAGTCTTAGTAATAATCCGGTTAACGGACCATAAGGTCCAACTAGAAAATGTTAATTAAGGTGATAATTGGAACACTCATGGGCGTTAAATTTAGTGGGTCACCAATTTTTCATTTGTACTAGAGAGATATCAATCTATATAATTTACGTAACAATACGTAATTACAAGAATCACATATATTAATCTTTTTTAGTTTAATTGAAGTAATTAAGTTGCTACATTGACACATGTGAGGGAGAACATTGAAAATTGAATTTACTCACTCAATCACCCCTTTTCAATAGTATAGCAACATCCATGAAAGAAAAGGATATATGAAATAGAATTGGTGATCACAATAAAGAATTTATATTGAAAGGGTCCTATAGAGATATCAATTGCTAGACTATTGCTTATTATATAATATAATGATTATAAATACAATAAGAAATAATAAACGTAAACATAATTTATAAATTATAAATTATAAATATAAATTTGGGAAATCCGAGTTTGTTCCATTTCGCGCACATTTGAAGGAGGAAATTATTCAGTAACATAAAACAGTTAATCTAAACTACAACTAAATTCAGCAACGAGAGAATTGAAATAAGGAAAAAGTATACTTTATATTAAGTATTTAAACATTCAATAACATTTAAAAACATTTAAAAACATTTAAACGTTTCGGCTTAAGTTACATCAAGCTTGCTATATAAAAAAAAGGGGTAAAATTATATTGTTCCAGATAAGCAGCTCTAAATTCAAATTACGCTTATTTATTATTTATTTTCACACACTATAAATAAATCTATCATCTGAGTTTACACACTATATATACCTGGCTTATCCCCTTTTTTCTTGACCCTTTCATCATTACAGTTCATGTTTTCATAATATTGAGATAATCATTTGCTAATATCAAGCTATACCTAATCCATTACTTCAAATAAAGGGCAATTCTATCCCTATCTAAAGTTGCAACCCATTTTTTTTTGGATCTACCTTCCTGCCCTTTTTCTTTTAATTTGTGTTCTTTATAGCAAAACTTTCAAACTATTCTTATTTCGTATCCAATCTTCTAACTGTAACCATTTTGTGTTACATGTTCTTTTAGCTTAGTCTCTTATCATCTATAACATTATACTTACAACATAATGTTACAATCTGAAGTTTTCATTCTTACAGTTTTCATATTGATTAGCCTGGTGCACCCCTTAACCATTTCTTTATGTTCATCCGATAATACTGGCTCAGGAGACTTAATTTCAAGTTATTTATACAATTCAAATGGTTATTGTAAAGACAGTTGCTCTGGTTATACATATGCTATTGTTCAAGGTGAAAGTTGTTGGTGTTCCAATGAAACCCCTTCAGACTCTCAATCAACATCTGATTGTAGTGATACATGCCCTGGGTTTGGCTTTGAAACTTGCGGTAATGAAGCAAAAGGTTTATATGGTTACGTTCTAGTTGGTGACAATTACTCAATTACTGAAAGTAGCTCTACTGAATCTTCTTCTTCACCTAACTCATCTACCTCTTCAACTTCGTCAACTCGAAATTATCGAACAGCTGTGAGTATTTCATCTTCCGCAGCCATTTCAACTCCATCTTCAAGTTCCACATCTTCCGCAAGTTCCACATCTTCCGCAAGTTCAACCCAATCACACACAACAAGCTCGTCAAGCTCAATTGATTCATTTGAATATTCTTCAACATCATCTTTACAAGAGAGTACTCTAAATGAAGAGTCCATTACTAGTTCTTCTACCTACATTAGCCCTTCAAGTAGTGAAGTGATGATTACTAGTTCTTCTACGTCTTCATCATTTACGTCTTCATCATCATCTTCTTTTACAACTACTTCTTCATCATCATCATCATCTTCTTCTTCTTCTTCTTCTTTCTCTCCTTTCTCTTCTTCCTCTTCATCTATTTTCAGTTCCACATATTCTGTTTCGTCAACTAGTTCATTTTCTTTTACAACATCTTCTTTTTCGTCCGAAATAGAAGAACAAATTACAACAACTGAAGAGGAAGTAGTCACCAGCCAAACAATATCTTTTGTTCCAGCAACTACGTCTATTATGTCTGTAATTGTTTCAGTCGAGACTGTTACAGGACAAGCTAAAACTATATTTATGACCACAATGCTTCAAACAACTTTAACATCAGTTCCAACAAGTTCTAGTTTGAGCTCACCTTCTGCAAGTTCTTCAATGAATACTGCTGATGCTCAGTCTAAAAAGAATGATTCATTTTTTGATCATAAAGGCAAAGTTGCTGGAGTTTTCACTGCTGTTGGTATCATCTGTGCGTTAATCTTACTTGCCCTAATGCTATTCTTTATTAGAAAACGTAGAAATTCTTTACAAAATTATGATGATGATCATTCAAGATTACGTGGAGATTTAGAGTCTTTTACTTCTGATAAACCACTTTTCTTTACAACACCTATGTCTGGGTCAAAAAGATCATCAGGCCATTCTTCTACAAAAGTTCCCTTTGACCAAAGATTGGATCCACTACCACTATATGGGAATATGAATGAATCAACAAGGAGCTTGAATGATCAAGTTGATTATTCTAGAAAAGTTTTAAGGGTTACTAATTAATACAAATTGATAATTCCATAATCCTACTGTTTCATTTCTGTTTCATTACTTTTTTTTTATTAATTCAAATTAACTGATATTAATGTTTTTATTTTATAACCTTTTTGATTACCAGGTTTTATTTTTCATTAATTTATTTGCTTATGTTTTATTTATTGGTTATTTATAACTTATTTTGTTTTACTGTTGATTCTTTCTTTGTTATTTTTCTCTTATTTTTCTGTGTTTTGGTTATGGGATAGCTCTATAAATTTCAATTCTTATGTGTTACCATTGGCACTTTTGAAACATAAATTTTTATTATGATATTTTTCATCATTAATTCATGTTTTTTACAATTTTATTTGTTTATTCATTTACTATTATCTAATTTTATACTTTTTCATATTTTATTTGTTCACATTCACTTGCATATATCTTTTTCATAATCCATGTTTTCAAAGTTGATATTATGCTTCTTTCTTCAATTTCTTTTCGTTTATTTTTTTTCCAGATTATTATATTATTTTCATCATTCATTAATATTTGTTCTCTGTTACCATTTATTGCTAATTCTTTTTTCCGAACTTCAATTTAGAGTTTTAAGTTATGTTTTTCTTTTGATTATACAAATGTATAAATTGCTACGTCGCAAATTTTAATTATTATTATTATTATTATTATTATTATTATCATTGATATTATTATTAATATTATTAAGCTTCTTAAAACTTAACTCCAATACGGGAACAGTGAAAGTAACGGAAATAATATATATTTATTTTAAGAAAAAGCATACGTATTTTCCGGAGATTGTTTTCTTCTTTTCCATTAGTGTTTAAAACGGCTTGATTCCATTTAGGACGATTTTTCAACTAATAAGGAAATTATAATAAATAAATAAAGAGTAGTGAATTAGCAATGATGATCATGTAGTTTCCTTTTATATTATGATTTCTATTTAATTTATTTCAGTGGAGATAACTAATGAGGTTAAACAAACATTTGATATACGCACTAAAGAGCAAGGCCACCCTTTATTTAGTCGGTTGTGTGATTTATTGAATTCAAATATATATTAAAAGAACAAAAGGGGTAAAAAGTACTCTTTTGTGATATTTATAAATATCTATTTATAAACAAGTAGCAACCTTTTGAAAATGCCGCCTATATAATAAAAGGATTTCCTTCAGAATTATGGTGTGGTACCCCCCTTCCCCCCCACAAATAGAGAAAAAAAAAAAAATGTTTATTTGTTACTATCGGAGAATATCAACATGTTGACTATACTACATATTGCAAATATACATTCCTGACATCTAAGTTATTAGAGAATTATCTAGTAAATATTAGGTTTAAATACCGATATTATGGTAGATTACCTTCTCAAACTGGTACTACAGGTTTTGCTGATTATGTCTCTACAACTAGTAAATTCATCAAAGGATTTAATCAGATTGAAGATACCCTACCCTTTAATCTAGCTTAAACTTTTTTGGTGATTTTGAGAATATAATTGAATTAAACTTGACAGATAATTAATATTTTATCGTCTTCACTGGGAGATTTTTCAAAGTCACTTCGATCGCTTGAACTTTCACATTGTAGGTTTTTTGAATCAAAATTTGCTATACTGGGGAACTTATGCAATTTCATTTTTACTACAAATTCTATTATATTTCCAGAGATTACAATTTCTCAAGTATCACAGGATCTTTTGCATCTTGAGCTACATATGGAATTCCAGCAGGAACTTGATTTTGTACAACAAAAAGAGTTACTCAATCAAATTCAGCATTTCATTGAAACCTTTGATTCATTATGACCAAAATTTTATTTTACCCCTGCGTTCTATAGATAGTAGATTTATTGGCTATATAAAAACTTGAATAAAAAGATTTTCTAATTTGGTCTGATGAATTATGACATTTGACAATTGTATTTGAAAAGGCTAATGTAATTTTTTTTAGTAGTTCCCCTATTATTTTCTTCATATGCTAATAAAATTTATAAGTTTCCCTCGCCCACTCGTTATTTTGAACCACTCCAAATTGCTTCAACACTCACCATTTTCTATATAACCTATCTAAAGGTCTATATATAGCCAAACCACTCCACAACCATGCTTAGGACATTATCTTCTAATAAAATTAGGGCTCAGACATTTTGTCTAAAACAAGGGATAAATTTGAAATCTAATACACAGATTGCTCAGTTCAGTTCACATGTTAGTCGTCTTCTTAATAAAGCCAACGTTGAGAACAAAATTGATGATGACCTTTCACACAAATTTTCTAATACAATTAGACTACCAATAACTTCCTTTCCTAATAGATCAAACTCGGAGCTTATTGAGTCAACATTAAAGCCACAAACAACCACTGAATTGTACAAATGGAATATTGAAAGACCAACCGGAAATGATTTAGATAAATTATTCATATTACATGATGGGCCTCCATATGCAAATGGTGATTTACATGTTGGTCATGCTTTAAATAAAGTTTTAAAAGATATAATAAATAGATTCGAACTAATGAAAGGTAATAAAGTTTTTTATAAACCAGGTTGGGATTGTCATGGTTTACCTATTGAATTGAAAACTCTTGAAAAATTATCAAAAGTTCAAAAAGAACAAGAAAAATCAATTAAAAAACAACTTAAAAAATTGAAAGATAATACTAAATCATTGGAATATATTGAATTGAATGAAAAACTTCAAACATTAAAAAAAACTAAATTAAGTTCACTTGATATTATCACTTTATCTAAAGCACATGCATTAGAGGCTCAAGCTAAGCAATCTAGTTCATTTCAAGAAATGGGTATAATGGGTGATTTTAATAATCCATATTTAACATTAAAGAAATCTTATGTTGTTAATCAATTGAAAATTTTCAAAAAATTATTCGATAATAAATTGGTGAAAAGACAAAGAAAACCAGTTTATTGGGGTTGTGAAAATGCAACTGCATTAGCCGAAGGTGAATTAGAATACAATAGTAATCATAAATCAACAGCTGCATTTATTAAATTTCCTATAGTTTCTAAATTTAAATCATTTGATATTGATGCTTTGATTTGGACTACTACACCATGGACTTTATTATCTAATAGAGCTATTTCAATTAATCAAAATTTTGAATATACATTAATAAATGATCCATCATCATCTAGAAAAATATTAGTTGCATCTGATTTAACTGATTCTGTTATTAATTTGAATAATGAATTAACTAAAATGGATATTAAAATACAAGGATCAGAATTAGTTGGATTAACATATACAAATCCATTATATAATGATGAATCATTAAAATTTCCAATTATTTCAGGTGATCACGTTACAGTGAGTGCAGGTACAGGTTTAGTTCATACTGCGCCAGGTCATGGTCATGATGATTATTTGGTTGGATTATCCAATAATATTCCAATTTATTCACCTGTTGATGATCATGGTAAGTATACATCAGATTTACATCCTAATTGTGCTGATTTTGTTGGTATGAAAGTTTTAACTACAGGTAACGAATCTGTTTTAAATAAAACTAGATCATTGAACATGTTATTTTTTAAAGATGAAAATTATACTCATAGTTATCCATACGATTGGAGATCTAAGAAACCAATTATTATTAGATCAACACCTCAATGGTTTATTGATGTTTCTAGAATCAAAGAAGCTACAACTGATTCTTTGAAAAATGTTACTTTTGTTCCAGAAAAAGGTGTTCATAGATTAACATCATTTATTAAAACAAGAAATGAGTGGTGTATTTCAAGACAAAGATCATGGGGTGTTCCAATTCCAGTTATTTATGATACTGTTAAAGGTGAAGCAATTATGGAAGATGATGTAATTGACAAGATCATTGAACAAATAAGTATTCGTGATATTGAAGGATGGTTTAGTGAGAATGATATTAAAGATTGGATTCCTGAAAGATTACATTCTCAAGCAGATCATTTAATCAAAGGTAAAGATACAATGGATGTTTGGTTTGATTCTGGGTCAAGTTGGAAAGTTATTGAAGATTATTTAATCAAAGAAGGATTATTGGAACAAGCTAATAAAAGAGGATATTTATCTAATGTATATTTAGAAGGATCTGACCAACATCGTGGTTGGTTTCAATCATCATTATTAACTAAAATGGGTGTTAGATCATTAGATGAACCTACTGTCTTACCATATAAGAAAGTTGTTACTCATGGTTTTACATTAGATGAAAAAGGAGAAAAAATGTCAAAATCATTAGGTAATACAATTTTACCATCCGATATCTTAAAAGGTAATAAAAGTATCAAAGTTGGTGGTTTAGGTATTGATGGACTAAGATTATGGGTTGCACAAGCTGATTATTCAAGTGATGTTTCAATTGGACCAACAGTTTTGAAACATGTTGGTGATAACTTAAAAAAAATCAGATTTACTTATAAATTTATGTTAGGTAATTTAAATGATTTCACTGTTGAAAATTCAATTAACTATAATGATTTACATTATTTTGATAAATTTATTTTATCAAAATTACACAAATTAGAGAAAAAATGTTTAATAAATTATGAAAATAATAATTATTCAACTATTATTAGAGAATTAAATTATTTTTTAAATGTTGAACTATCATCAATGTATTTTGATATTAGAAAAGATTCATTATATACAGATTTAGCTCATTCATTTACAAGAAGATCAACACAAACAGTTTTCGTTGAAATTTTAAAGTCATTAATTAGTATAACTTCACCAATAATGCCTATTATTACACAAGAAGTTTGGAATCACTTATCAATTGAAATGAAACAAAATCATCAATCTCCATTTATGAAAGGTTGGTATCATACACCTGAAATATATTTAAATGAATCATTAGAAGAAGAGTTTAAACAATTGTTAAATATTAGATCTAAAGTTAAAGGAGTGTTTGATGTTTCAGTTAGAATCAATAAGGTTGTCAAAAATTCATTAGAAACTAAAGTTATTATCAATACAACTGAATCATGTGAATTATTACCTATATTAAAAAAATATTCAAACTTCTTATCTGATTATTTAGTTATTTCAAAATTTGAATTAAATCCAATTGAAAAAATTAAGTCTAGTGATGTTTTAAGTTCTGGTAAATTTGATGATAATTCTGAAATTTTCATTTTAAAAAGTGAACATAGTAAATGTCCTAGATGTTGGAAATTTACAAGAGATGAACATAATGAATTATGTAATAGATGTGATGAAGTTGTTAAAATTCAAGCACAATAAAAATATATATAAAAAACAACTTGTATATACTTACTGTATATAAATAAAATAAAGATAAATAAGATAAAAGATAAAACATCGCCACAGTTTGCTCCCGCCTGGTAGGCTGAGCCCCCGCAGTGCGCCTCCCCTATTACCACTCTGGTGGACCACTATAACCGCGCACCTTCACCAGGTCTTAAGCCGCCAGCTGGCATTTTAGCAGGGTCCTTACAAGAGAGAATGAAAGGGTCCTCAAGTTACTCTTCCCTATTGTGTTGATTTCAAAAAAGGTCTTTCCATTTGGCTGGCACCAGTTTGTAATTTTAACCATTAGATGAATTACCACCACCTCTTCCTCTTCTTCTTACTTTTCCAAGTTTCCCAAGACCCCCGTGGTCAGGCTGTCTGGTGCCAAGACGCTGGCGGGCGCTGATTCGCCAGCGCTTTTCTTTTCCCAGCTCGCTGGTAAAATATTAATTTTAAATTTAAATACAGCACCTCTCCCTCCACGAAAGGCTTCTTGCCCTCTATTTTGCTATTTTAGCTTTAACTACTTTTTTTGAACTTTTGATCTTTCAAATACAGTATAATCATGTTCAAAAATAATCAAGGCCCTTCTGTTCCTAACAAGCTATCTCTACCATCTGTTGTTGACTCTCATCCTCAAGGTCTATCTCAGCAACATCAACATCAACAGACTTACAAGCAAACAGGTTCAAAACCTTTTAATGTTCACCCAGTTTCATATTTAAACGCTGATTACAACAGCAAATCTTCTTCAAATGGTCAAAAAACTCGTCTAGAGTCAAACTCAACTGAATCAACTGAATCCACAGGATCTCCTTTAGGATCCACAACCTCTTCCTACACTGAAGCTTCATCTGCCCCAGAATCTCCTCCTTCTTTACAAGTTGCCGATTCTCCAAATATTAAACTGGATAATGTCAAATTAGATAATATTGTTTCAACAGGAAATCAAGTTAATAGTAGTAATGTTCCATCTTTAGGTAATTCAAATCGTTATCTAGGAAGTTTCCAACCAACTAATACCCTGTTACCTTCATTGGAAAGTTCATTTCAACAACCTTCTTCTATTCATCTTTCACTTTATAAAAATCAAGCAACTACTCCTTCTATTCAACAAAGATATCAAGTTCCTCCTTTACCTTCCTTATCACAATTAGGTGCCGATCCATTCCACTTACCAAATAATTCTGATGATCAACAAAAAATTCAAAATCATTCAAAAATTGCTTTTGGTTCCAAAAGTGATGGTGACGCTAATTTAGAATGTAAATGGAGGGGTTGTAGTATTGTTTTTGATGATGCTAAATCTTTGTATCAGCATTTATGTGACTTTCATGTTGGTAGAAAATGTAATAGAAATCTAAGTTTAGCATGTCAATGGGGTAATTGTCAAGTTGTTACGGTTAAAAGAGATCATATTACTTCTCATTTGAGAGTTCATGTCCCTTTAAAACCATTTGGCTGTGATACATGTGACAAAAAATTCAAGAGACCTCAAGATTTGAAAAAACATGTTAAAACCCATGCTGAAGATTCAAAGAAGAACAAAGCGAAAAAAGAAAAAGAATTTAGACAACAACAACAGCAGCAACAGTTTGGTCAAAGATCCGATTTTGGATATCCATCTTTTGATTTCAATCCATTACCTCATCCAAATAGATATAATGGTGGAAATGGTAATTTTGAATTGCCTCTACCTTTCAACTTACCTCATCCAAATTCTGCATCTCAAGATAGAAAGAGAACGTTTGATTATGCTAATCCTAATAAATTACCTTCTTTCTATGAAGACTTGAAGAGATCTAAAATACAACCAAGTTATGGTGCTGAATTAGCCAATAAATTGAATTCATTAGATAGTAATTTGGGAATGTCTCATAATATTCAAACCGAAACTTTACCACCATTAGGTAACAATTCTAAATATGGTGGATTTAATAATCAACAGGACCTACTAGATGCCTCAACTTTTTTCAACCAAATTTCAAATTCTATGAATCTTGACCAACAACACTCACAACAAAAGCCTGGTAATCCTGTTAGTAACACCAATGGCAATAACAGCAATATACCGTCCATTCCTTCTTTAGCTTCAAACAACTCATTATATCCAATCTTCCCATCTCCTTCAAATTTGAACAATGTCAACATCAAGAATAATCAAAATTCCACAGGGTTGCTGTCTGGTGATTCATTTTACCCACAATTAAATAATAGAGCAACTACTGAGGGAAATGATTTCATCAAGAAGTTAAACATTGGTAGTAATCAAAAAACTTCATCAGACGAGTTGGCAAAGAGATTAGCATCCATGAAATTATCAGAATCTTCAGAAGCTTCAGAAGATGAAGATGATGATGAAAAGGATTTCTCTTCTTATTATGATCAATCCGATTCCGACTATGAAGATATGGAGTCTGAATATCAAATTGCTGAATTTAGCAAACATAAAATGTTAGTTAATGGAATCAACAAATATTTGAATTCAATTGTTGCTAATGCTGAAAGCAAAGAAAGCGATTTTTCAAATAATCAAACCATAACCACAACCACAAGGGCTAGATTATACCCTGTTATTCAGGTTTAAAAAATTTTGGGGTTTAAAATTCTTCTTATTGGTTTTGCTAAATATTACTGTTGTTTTTGGTTTTATATTGTTGTTGACTCTACAATGCCTCTCTTTTGATTAATTATTCTGTTTTATGGATGTTTTTGATGCTGTTTAATAGTATGAGTTTATTATTCTTTCCTGTTCGCTTTTTGTTTGTTTTCCTATTGGTATTTTCTGGTTTTTCTTTTTGTTTTACTTACTACTTAGTATATATATATTTTATCGATTAATTTTTTTTTTCCAGCTTTTAAACCTTTTAAGCTTCAGTTCTTGTATTTTTTTTACTAGTGTTTTTTATATATATATCCTTTAAAGTTTTTTTTTTTTATTTATATTAATTTACAATGTTATATTAGTCAGAATATGAACCAATTGAATTTGGTTGTGTGGAGCGCGAACGGCTGGAAAAAAAATAAAAATAAAGTTGAAAATTGAAAATTGAAAACGAAACGTCAAACAGTTTATGAAGACAGAAGAGTCGTCGTTGATTTAAATTGTTCTGATACAAAACACTATAAGGACACGATTAAGTATGGTTGAAGATACATCTGATTTATTAAAGACACCATTACATGGATTATATATTCCTGTTGGATTAATTATAGTTGGTATGTCAATTATGAACTATCGTTATGTTCCAATTACTATGTTAATTACGGGTATTTTTCTAGTTGGACAATTTTTATATTATAAAGATTCAATAAATGTATTAAGTTCAGAAAAATTTCAAAAATATGAATTATTAGATAAAACTGTTGTTTCGAAAAATTCAGCAATTTATAGATTTTTACTAAAGAATCAAACAGCAAGATTAAATATACCAGTTGGACAACATTTAGCATGTAAAGTTAAAATTGGAGATGAAGATATTATTAGATATTATACACCAATTTCAAATCAATTTGATGAAGGATTTTTTGATATTTTAGTTAAATCATATAAAGATGGTAAAGTTTCAAAATATTTTGCTGGGTTGAATCCAGGTCAATTTGTTCAATTTAAAGGACCAGTTGGTAGAATTTCATATGAAGCAAATATGGTTGAAGAAATTATTATGATTGCGGGTGGTTCAGGTATTACACCAATGTTACAAGTAATTGGAGCTATTATTACAACACCTGAAGATTTAACAAGAGTTAAATTAATTTTTGCAAATGAAACTGAAAATGATATTTTATTAAAAGAAGAATTAGATGAATTTTCAGCTAAATATCCAGGTTTTGATGTTGAGTATATTTTAAATGATCCTCCAGCTAATTGGGAAGGTCATAGTGGTGTTATTACTAAAGAATTATTAGAAAAGTTATTACCTTTACCTTCAAAAAATAGAAAAATATTTGTTTGTGGCCCAATTGGAATGAAAAAGAATATGTTGAAGTATACTGAAGAATTAGGATGGGATAAAGGTATATTACAATCATCTGGGAATGACCAAGTTTTTTGTTTTTAGATGAATGAATAGGGATTAGTGTGATGGCAGCGAGAGAGAAAAGGAAAAAAAATTATTTGATGCATTTTCAGAAATCTATTATCATTGTAAAAAATTGATTGGATTTTTAAATTTATGAACTATTTTGTTTTTCTCCCCTTAATATATTTTATTTAATTTTTTTATTTTAAATTTACATTTACATTTTTTTATTGAAATACCAAACTCTATAATATTATTATTTGCTTATATTTAATTTTTTTATACTTTAAATGATTATTTATCATTGATTTATTATTATCGTTATTTAATCTTTAGATTGATTGTTGGAGTAAAATTGGATTTAATTAAAAGAAATTTTTGATAATTATTAGTTTCAATGTTGATAATATGTATGATTTAAGATTTATTGATTTTTTTCTTCAAAATGAATTCTCATTATCAGTTGCGTATTATATTATATTATATTATATTATATTATATAAATGTACATTACATAAATAAATTAGATAAATTTAAGTTTTAGTAAATAAGAGGGGAATAATAGTAAACTGTTCAAGTCGCAGAAATGGGTATTGATTAAATGATAATCATTAAATAATAAAATCATTAACTAAATATTTAAATAACGGATTCAAGGGAAAGGGGCTTTACTAAACGAGGGGGTTCTTGAAGGGGGTTCTCGGAGGTTCTCGGAGTATTTATTTATTGAATGTGCAATGAAATTCAATCAAGTTTTACCAAAACTGAAACTGAAACTGAAACTGAAACTGATTGCACTTTGTACTTTTGTTATTGTTTATCATAAACCTCTAGGCAATTGCACGGCTATAATTTTGCAATCGCTGGAAAAAAAAATCTATTGATATAAAAATTTTATCAACCGTTTTTCTTCAAAACATGCATATCATTGTGAATTAATAGAAAAGACAGAAAAGTAAAAAAAAAAAAAAAGGTTATTGAAACTTAGTGTACGGCTGTATATACCATTAATTTTGATACGTTAATACTTTGATATTTTTTTAAATAGATGATATTACATGGTATTTGGTTGTCTTGTATCTTTCTTGTACAAAACGTGGTAAAATACTATGCATATTAAAAAATTAAAAAAATCTTGGAATTTTAAAGAGATTTTTGTCGACAAGATATAAATTGTTTTTATATTGTTTGGTGTATTGTTTTGTTTCATAATTTATTGTTTATCAATTGAAAAACTTGAAAATAGCTATACTAGAAATACTAAGTTTCGGAGTATCTTTTAAGCGTTTTACTTAATAAATAAAAGACACCATTTAAGGTCAAAATATCAAGAAAAGAAAAGGTAGCAAAATATATCATATCTATATATCTATAAGATATAAGTGTAAATAGATTATTCTGAAAGATTGGATTGGATTAATCTAAATAAACTAATTTAAGAAGTTTATTTTTGTTTTCACATAGAATGAATCGCTTATTTAAGAGAAAGAAATGGATCGATGTGATTTGCTGGTTGCTTATACCATCGACTAAATGTGTATGTGAAAAAGCTGGAGTTAAGGAAGAGTTTAGGGTATTTCTTGGGTCTCGCTGTTAAGAACAATTTATGAGTTTTAGTGAAATTGTTTGTTTAAAAAAAAAACTAATTAAAAAAAAGATTATCAAACAAGAATAAGTATATTAGAGAGAAAGAAAGATAATTGAAAAATAAGATTGAAAGTCCGATTTGATCAGGGTAGGGCTGTAACAGGCTGTCAGAAATATTGACGGAGATCGAGGAAAGGCTGAAACTGGAGTTGTAACTGCTCAAGAGGCGAAATCTAAACGAGGGGATGTTTTTGTTTTTCGCTGATTACATCATAAATGTAAACACCTTGCGGGTGATTTACTTGTTCACATATGAATTGTATTAATTATATCAATAGTATAGTATTGATATAATTTAAATATTGTAAAGTTATCAATTTGGTACACAACTGGAAATTACAGCTAATATCAAGCGGCCTAAAGAGGAACATAAGCTGGGGGAAGAGGGGTGGATATGGGGGGTGTTTCCCTTGATCCATTGGAGAGATGCTGGGACATGACTGGGAGGCGCGGGAGGCGCCGTTGAGGGAAGAGAGGGGGGTGGGGAGAGGGGGATAGCTTAATGAAATCGCCACACAGGGCCCGCCGGCGGGGAAGCTAGGAGGAAGAAATTGCTTTTTTCTCGGGCTCGGAGTAGTGAAAGTTGTCGAGAGGGACGGGGTGGCACTTGCCACCTGGGAGCATTGCGGGAAGATTTGAAGGATTTAAAGGATTTAGGCGATTACTTCATTGATACGTTATTTATATGTTACAATCAAGGACTTTAGAATCAATATAATTCTTGGCTAATTACTTAAAGATGAAAGATCTTCTTGTTAAAATTTGAACAGTTCTTGTTAGATTCATTGGAAACAAACAATGCGTGGATGAGTTTGTCGACATGAACACCTAACTCCACTCCAAATGAGGGGGTGGAAGAAGCAATTGTCCTATCAGAGTGCGGTGCTATTTGGTGAGAATTCTTATTAATCAATAGTTTAACCTGCTGTAGTTTTTTATTTTTAAAAAAATATATATAAATACAGGTCATATTCCCCTTAAATAACTTATTGAATATTTGGTGTTTCTTTTTTCCTTCCTTTCCTTCTACAAATAGCTAACCATTCATTCACATAAAATGTTAAGACAAGCAACTAGATTAGCAATTAAAACTCCAATTCAAAGATCTTTCTTAAGAGCTTACTCTCAATACCCATTGAGTAAAACAATTACTTTACCAAATGGTAAAACTTATGAACAACCAACTGGTTTATTCATTAACAATGAATTTGTTCCTTCTCATCAACAAAAAACTTTTGAAGTTATTAACCCATCTACTGAAGAAGAAATTTGTCAAATTTATGAAGCTAGAAAAGATGATATTGATGTTGCCGTTGATGCCGCTGAAGCTGCTTTCAAGAATGGATGGAGTGATTGTGATCCAGCTATTAGAAGTAAGGCTTTAGGTAATCTGGCTGATTTATTAGAAGCTAACAAGGATACTTTAGCTTATATTGAATCCTTAGATAACGGTAAAGCTTTACAATTAGCTCAAGGTGATGTTGCTTTAGTTATAAACTATATTAGATCTTGTGCTGGTTGGGCTGATAAATTAATGGGTTCATTAGTTGACACTGGTTCTAACTACCACAATTACGTCAAGAGAGAACCAATTGGTGTTTGTGGTCAAATTATTCCATGGAATTTCCCATTATTAATGTGGTCATGGAAAATTGGTCCAGCTTTAGCTGCAGGTAACACTGTTGTTTTAAAGACTGCTGAATCTACTCCATTATCTGCTTTATATGCTGCTAGTTTGATTAAAGAAGCTGGTATTCCAAAGGGTGTTGTTAACATTGTTTCCGGTTTCGGTAAAATCACTGGTGAAGCCATTTCTCTGCATCCAAAGATTAAGAAGATTGCTTTCACTGGTTCTACTGCTACCGGTAGACATATTATGAAGGCTGCTGCTGAATCTAACTTAAAGAAGGTTACTTTAGAATTAGGTGGTAAATCTCCAAATATTATTTTCAAAGATGCCGACATTAAGAAGGCTGTCCAAAACTTAGTTTTAGGTATTTTCTATAACTCTGGTGAAGTTTGTTGTGCTGGTTCAAGAGTCTACATTCAAGAAGATATTTACGATGAAGTTTTACAACAATTTAAAGTTGCTGCTGAATCTTTGAAGGTTGGTGATCCATTCGGTGAAGGTGTTTTCCAAGGTGCTCAAACTTCTCAACAACAGTTAGATAAGATTTTAGGTTATGCTGAAACTGGTAAAAAGGAAGGTGCTACTTTAGTTACTGGTGGTGAAAGATTAGGTGATAAGGGTTTCTTTGTTAAACCAACCATTTTCGCTGATGTTACTGATGACATGAAGATTGTTAAAGATGAGATTTTCGGTCCATTTGCTGTTGTCTCCAAGTTTAAGACTACTGATGATGTTATTGCTGCTGCCAACAACTCTGAATACGGTTTAGCTGCTGGTATTCACACTACTTCAATTGACACTGCTACCTACGTTGCTAACAAATTAGAAGCTGGTACTGTTTGGGTCAACACTTATAACGATTTCCATCAAAACGTTCCTTTCGGTGGTTATAAACAATCTGGTATTGGTAGAGAAATGGGTGAACAAGCGCTGGAAAACTACACTCAATACAAGGCTGTCAGAATTGCTTTAGAAAAGCCAAAATATTAGGTAAATTAAGCGTGTTTTCTTAACGTGTTTTATTTATGTCCTCTTCTATGTAAAGTTAATATTTTCTATGTGTTTTGTTTAATGATTTTTCATTTTTCACATCATGATTCTCTTACGATACTTTTTGTTTCATCATCATCATTTTTATTCCAATTTTTTCTTTTTTTCTTAGGCTTATATTTTCTACATTTTAATAATAACTATGATCTGTTAAATAACTTAGTAAAAAGTAAAGCTTAAATAGTAAAAAGTATTACAAACTGTCACTCTGACGATCGCTCGCAAAAACGCGTCGCTACGGTCCCCTGTAAACAAACCGCCTTGGATTCCTTGCTCCCTGCACAGCCTGGCGCTCTCACCAAAAAGTTCAAAACAAACAAAAAAACAAACCAAACAACAAACAACAATCCACAACACCCTAATCAAATAGGTCAACAATCTCCGTTTCTCTATAACTCAATCAATCCTACTATCTAAGCTCATTTTATTGGTTTTAAACTATCACTCTCGCTTATTTATATCTGCCTTTTTTCCCGCTTTTGAAAAGGATCTCGCCCCAGCAAACTAACATACCCTCATCAAAATATCACCCAATCCAACCTGCCATTCCCCCCTCCCCTTCTTAAAAATGTCAGCTGGATCAAACAGCACGCAAATTCATACAAACTCTGAAGAGTTGCTATCTTTACCATCAGATACTGAAAATAGTGACTTTATACAGGCTGTTAATGCTAAAATGGAAGAGAAATTATCTCAATTATTGGTCAATTTTGCTTTAAATGAACCTTTATTTGATAATGAACTGTTATATCCAACTCCAACTGAATCTGAAATTACTCATTTAAATGGTCAGAAATTAAAAAGTGGTACAATTGAAGCAATTATAAGTCATTTAACTTCTCCTCAAGTAATAGATTATCAATTTTTAGTTGATTTCTTTTTAACTTTCCGTGATTATATTAATGCTTTACCACTAATGGAATTAATACTTTGTAGACTTACTTGGTCTTTGAAAAAAGCTTCAGCTTCAGATAAAGAGGAATCCACAATTGGTACTCTAGCTTTGGTTAGAACATTTGTTGCTTTACGTCATTGGGTTTTGAATCATTTTCAAGATGATTTTTTAGATAATGTTCAACTAAGACAACTATTTTCTCATACTTTAAATGAAGTTTCTCAATTTTCTATTTTCACTAATGAAAAAAATAGTTTACAAACTAAAGTTATAATAGACTTGAAAAAGTCTTATATTAGATTATGTCAAATTTTTTGGTCTACAACTTCTTTGGATAGATTAGCAGATGTTGATTTTTTAAAATATAATATACAAGCTCATGATACAATGCCAAGTACAAGATTATCAACTTTAGGATTGCAACAACTAAAAAATCCAGGAGTGCGTCGTCAATCTGTTTTATCATTAATGGCCCAAGGATCTTCAACTGCAACAAACCACTTACTTAATGAATACGATCAAATGGTTAAAAGAGAAAGTCATTCATTAGAAAAATTATTGAAAAAAAGAGCTGCTCGTGGGAATAACAAATTGAAAGCTAATAATTTTGAAACTGATAAATTTATATTATATCCTAAAGCTTCAATTTATTCTTTAAGGCAAGCTGCTATTAGTCAATGTTCTACACTGGATAACATTTATACTGATATTTTACATGATGTTAAATACACCCCAGTTCAAGGAGTTAAATATTTAGATACTAACTCAAGAGATAATAAAGAAAACGAACCTGGTTTCATAATTAAAGGTCAAGTTGATGTTTTTGTTGATAGTAAAGTTAGCAAATTAGCCCCAACAACCCCTTTAAAGAAAGTTAATATTAACACAATTACTCCAAAACTCCCAAAACAAACCCAAGCTGAAAAACTTAGATCATCCAGAATACCTCCGAAAGCTCATCCACAAAAGCAAAAGAAGAAGTTTCTCAAAGGATTATTCCATAATAATTCTAATAATAAAATATACAAGGAGAAACCAGAAATAAAACCTACCCCACCAGTTGCCAAAACTCTTTCAACTCCAATTCTTAAAGATTTATCTAAAATAGAAGATGTCAAAATAAATTCTGATTCATTTGATTTATTAAGTTCAAGAGTTTTAGCTGATTTTGAATCAATTACGACTGCTTTCCAACCACTTGCATTAACTAACTCAAGAACCTCAAGAAGTATAAAAAGTCTGTTGGACGCAAGATCTACTAGTTCTGTTTTACAATTAGATAAATTGAATTTCCATGATTTTGATGATTCCCCAACAAAACGTAAAGGTATGCTATATACAAAACAAAGTAGCAAGAGTCCTGTTCGTATACCACCTGCTGCTATTTCCCTTCAAGATGATGATGATAATGATAGTGATATCAGTATTGGTGATAACAAAGGGGATACTCATAGTATTGGTTCACAGAGTCTTCTGAATGCTTTTGGTAAACTTGAAGATAAACTTGAAGATAATAAAAATAATAATAAGAATCATACTATGAATGATGAAAATGGGGAAGATAATAGAATCTCATTCAAATCACCATCTGTTACAATGAACTGGTCTAGCTCTTTAGAATTAACAGCGTCAGCTAATATTATTGATGCCGATGGAGTTGATTCAATCAAATCAGATTTACAAGACGCCAAACCAGAGATTATCAAAAAAGATGAGACTCCAACTGTCAATGATTCCAAGAATGTGATTGTTCAAGATGAAATTGATAACATTTCAATTATGAATGAGGATGAGATTATTGATCAAGATGCTGAAACTGTAAAAGATCCGAAACTTCCTGAAACTGAACTAAAAGTTGCTCCAAGTGAAATCGAGCCACCAACCCGTATAAGCTATGTTCCCGTTGGATGTTCTACATCTGAAGATGATATTATTATTGGTACTCCTAAACCTTATTCGAATTATATACCTGCTGCCATTTCAACTTCTGAAGATAACCTTTTAGACACCAAATCAGTTGAATTGAAAGAAAAAGAAGAAGAGAAAGACGAAGAAGAAGAAAAAGTAGGAAAGTTAGTTGAACAAAAAAGCTTAGTTGATGCTCTCCCAGTTGTTAACGTTGAAGAAGTTGAACCAAAGGATCCAATTGAAGTTCTTCCTGTTAATACTGAAGAAGTTGAACCGAATATCGAAGAACCGGAACTCGAAGGTGCCACGCCTAAATTAGTTTGCGAAGAAGAAGAAGTCAAATCACTTGTAGGAGATACTGCTTCAAATGAATCAAAAACTGAAGTTAACTCAATTGCTGTACCAACTACAAAAAATCGTTCAGCATCTCATGATCATCCTCTTTTGAAACCTGTGTTACAAAATCCAAGTAATAACTCTTCGTCTTCTGCAATTGACTCAACTCCTTTTTCAAATACACCTCAGCAATCAGAATCTCCAATCAAAGATTCAGAAAATCATTCCAAACATTCTGAAAACCAACACCAACACCAACATCCACATCCACATCCTAATCAATCTGCATTATCTGACTATACTAATGTGCATAATGATACTGACTCTCATTATGATCTCAATAACAGATTTTCAGTGAAAGTGATATCTAGAAATAGTATTATGTCAGCAAAATCATATATTACATACGATTCTGAACTGTCTTATAATTCACAAAAAGATTATTCATCAGAGTTTCAAGAGCCAAAGTTGAGAAAGAAAACATCTTTAGTTGATATGAGAGTTGTCAAAGAATCAGTTGATACTAAGACTCTTGAAGGACAAAAAGAAGAAGAACCGACTGCATTACCAAAGTTACAGCTACGTTCTCCAAAAAAGAGACTTGAACATCATCATCATCAGATACACCCTGAAGATAGTTCAGATGATGAACAAGACATGTTTTATGATTCATTTGCCAATGATGATGACCTTCAATCTCATACAGCACAGATTGAGAACTTATCTACCATGAAAGAATTACCTTATTTTGTCAATGAATACTCAACGCCTTGCCCATCTGTTGTTAATATTCCTCGCTCTAAAACAATTATTTCAATGGTTCCATCCCCAACTCCTTCTGAATCATACTTACTTCCTTACCCAGGAATTTCATCCGGGGCAATTGCTGAATTAGCGGCAATTCCAGATCAAATTTATGAAGGCAATCCATTGGACTTTGCTCTATCTAAATTAATTGGTAAAAAGAAATCAGCTGCTCATGTTGAAATTGGCCTTAATGATGAAAAAGATATGGAAAAAGACTTAATGGGTAGTCCTCGTAAACATTCAACCCCTGGATTTGAATCTGATAATTCAATGAAATCAATTGATGAAATGAAGTTAGAAAAGAGAGTAAGGGAATTGTTTATTTCACATAATCCAAGAGATTCTGTTGCTCCATTTAGATATAGTGCTAAATTATTGAAGACTGATACACGTAGAATGTCTAAATTTGATATGAATTCTTTAGCAAGTACTCCACACAAACAATTATCTCAAGTTAAATATACCAGTGTCGAAGAAGTTATGTACAAAGGTAATCACATTTCATTTATTTTAGGTTATGGAGCTGATATATTAGCCGAACAATTTACTTTAATTGAACGTGATTTGCTACAACAATTGGATTGGAAAGAATTGATTGATTTAACTTGGGATGAACCTTTAGAGCCTTATTCATCTTGGATTAGATTGTTATTAGAGAGTCATGATAAAACTGGCATCAATATTGTTACCTTAAGATTCAATTTAATGACTAATTGGATTATTTCAGAAATTTTACTATCCAAAGAATTAAATACTAGAATTTTAACACTTTCTAAATTTATTCATATTGCAAGCAAATGTAGAGATATTCAAAATTTTGCTACAATGTTCCAAATTACTTTAGCTTTAGGTTCTGATACTGTTAAAGGATTAAAAAAGACTTGGAATGGATTAGATTCAGGAGACTTAATGGTTTTTAAACAGTTGAAAGAGTTAACTTCATCAAATTTGAATTTCATTAATTTTAGAAAAGAGTTTGAGTCAATTACTGCATCAAAGGGTGTTGTTCCGTTTACACCATTGGATTTAAGTGATTTAACTGCCAACTCTGAAAAGCCAACTATTTTAACTTCTGAGACCTCTCAGGTTGAATTTCAAGAAGAAGAGGGGTATGAGTTAGTTAATATAGAAAAAGTTAGAATTTCATGTTCAGTGCTTAGAAGGCTATTAAGAGCCATTGATTGGTCCAATTCCTATGATTTTAAAATCAAGGATGAAGTATTATCAAAATGTTTGTATATTAGTTGTTTAAGTGAAGAAGAAATGGAATACTGTCGGGTACAATTGATCAGTCCATAATTCAAAATTTTCAAAGAGATACCATTAACTTGAAAATTTGTTTTGTTTTCTTTGCTTTCCATATGATTGTTTTTATTACTTATTTTTTTAATTTTTTAACTTTTATATTTTATGTTTCATTTTTCATTTTTCATTTTTCATTTTACATTTTTTACATACTTCATTTTCTTTTCTTTTCAATTTCGTTATATTTGTTTTTGTTTTTAAAACAAACATATACTTTTTTTTTTGCATTAAATTAATTTTTTTCTAACATCATTTTTGTTTATACATTTTTTTTCTTCTTAAAGACTCAACTTTTTTTATCTTACTATATTAGAGGAAGATTTATATTTATTGACTTCCCGTTTTAGTTTAATTGCTATTTTTAGTTAACGTTTTATGTTTTGTTGTATTGTTACCATGTACCATGTACTATGATTTACATTTCTAGTCTATTATTTTTCTTATTGTTGTTTCTACATTTCTATTCTCATTTTAATTATGATATTATCTATTATGTTTAATAAGATTTACTACTATTATTTATATTTTAATACACAAAATGGCCAAAAATTCTCATTGAAATGCAATGGAAAAAAAATAAATAAAAATTATATGAATGAGACAATAAGGTAGATTTAGAAAACAAAAAAAAAGAATCTAAAAAAATGGTTTAACAGAAATAAATAAATAAATATGGTAAATATGGCGAAATGAAACGGCGAAGAGTAGGTTAAAAAACACAGTGATAAAAAGAAAATATATCAAGTTGTAGCAATTTTGAAAATATGATGTAAAATTAATATTAATACTATTAAACCAGCTGAAAAAAAACCCATATTTCTGTTTTTAGTTTGTTGAATTTTTGAATCTTTTTTAAAATTTTGAAATTCAACTAATGTATTGTTAAAACCATCTAATTTTTGTTTATTTTCAGATAAACTTGATTTAACAGTATCCAGTCTTACTGATAAATCATTCAGATTTTTAAATAAATCATTATTATGTGATTTTCTTTTAATTTGTGCAGTTGATTTTTCATTTAATTCATTCAGATAACCATTCAGTCTATTTAAAGTTGTTGAAAAAGTTTCATTAATGTTAATCAAATTTAAATATTTTGTATTTAATAATTCAATTAATTTTAAATTTTCCATTTCAATCGATGCTGAACGTCTCTCCAAATTATCTGAAAACAGATTATCTAATTCATCAAATCTTGTTTTTATAATTTTACTTAAACCTTTTTTTTTACGTTTTGTAGATGCTTGTGGTAAATTATTTGTTGTTTTTGATGTTGCTGTGGTTGTTGGTGATAGACCAATATTAGAAGGAGGAAAGATATTATCTCTTGATGATTGGAAAGTTTGCTTAGAAGTTGAATGAGATGAATGAGCACTTGGTGGAATATCTATATAAAGAGCTCCTGGCGTAGTAACATTTGAATGATTCAAAGCATCATTAGAGTTTGATGATTCTTGTCTAGACAAACCAGATAAATGGAAATAAGAGCTATTTGCTGATGATGGAGGTTTATGTTTGCTTGAGGGTGTAAGATAGGAATTCTTATCAGGAGATTGTACTGGTAATGGGAAAGAAAAAGGAGCTAATGGTGTGTTTGAAGTTGTTAGTTGAATTATTGGAGGAGAAATTTGTGATTGCGATTGTGAACGTAAATGATGTGAACTATGTGTGAATGAATCATTGAATGTTATACCAATTGGATTTGATGGTTTCCTTCTGTGTACGTTATTTGAACTTGTTCTTGAATGATTACCTGAAGATGAATTTGAAGGTAATTTCGACGAAATTGATTCAAGTTGAGTACTACTATTAACATATGGTAAGGCATTATTGCTACTGATACTATTGTTTAACAGAGAATTATCAGAACCTCTTTTCGAATCTAATAATGGAGATGATGGCAATTCAGAATTTGAGTCTTTGGAATTATGTAGCTTTAATTTCTTTTTGATTGTCTCTTTCTTTGGTAAACTGATTGTCGACTTGTTTTTCAGTGACAGCATCATGGTATTTTTAATTAAAGCCTAGTTGGAGGTTTGGAAAAGTAATTGATTTCAGAAATAACAGTAAACTAATTTTGATTATATATTCTTTCGAAACGCAAGTGCCCGGAAATAAAATGTGTCACGTGCTAATGAGGCGTTGCGGGCCTCCATGGGGCGCAGTGGCCAATTTGACTTGTATTAGTGGGAGATTTTAATTTAATTTAATTCATATATACATTTCTCCTTTTTTCCTTTATAGCCCATTTACTAACATATCCACATTTATTCAGATGACTGATCCATTATAACTATGTTTCAACCCAGAACTATTGGCTTTACCTGATGATGAAGCAATAGCAGGTAACTCTCCAAACAGAACTACCTCAATAAGAATTTCAGTAGGCAAAATGGTATTCTACAGAGGTATGAAATTATACCCTATTATAAGTATTGTGATTTTAATTCTTATCCTAAAGAGCTGAGATTGTTATCTAGCATAAAAATTATGACGGTTGCTAATATTGCTGTACAACTTGAAAGATACAATGCGAAGTTGGAAGTTCGTCCTAGTTTGTCGAAGCAATCAAATTAGTTTAGAGGATGCCTTGGGTTAGATATTGCATTCGTGATCTTTCCGATACTATTGATTGTCATTAACAGTCAACATATTTTGTGTAAGTAAATACCCACGTAGTCAAATAAAGCTTCCTAATTAGAAACCGGTAAATATAATGTGTCTACTTATAATTGTACTTGACAGGTTAGTTATATATATTTCAAAGTTTTTCTATAATTTTGATGTAACTACTTTAAAATATGAATTCATTGGTTTTTGAAAGGTTAAAAATGAATTTATGTTCTGATCTATTTATACGCCTGGGACTGAGAAGTTGAGGAACTCTTTTAATCTCTTTATAACTAACTCTATAGAACTCTTATTGGTATAAGTGAGTAATAAAATAAGTGAATAGAATATTTTGAGTGTTATAAAATAGAAACGAATAGAAAAGAATAGATACAACTAAAAGGGATAAAAAGTTTAAAAGGGAAATTTAGAGAATCCTTTTTCTTTTTGAACTATCCCTTACCCAAGAGACATAACAGTAACGCACTATCACACACACACACATTACCAAATGACGGTTATGCACACCAGGCACACCGCCTGGCACCTTCAACCACCCGCCCAACTCGCGCCACGAAAAGGGAAACGCGATCCCTTTGATCCTGACACACCGAAGAAACGAAGAAACAATCACAAGAAAACGAAAACTCAACAAACACGTACCGGATTAAATTTGAACAGGGCAACATATTCACCAACTTGACCTTGATCTTCACTTTCAGCTCGATCCCACATTCATCCTTATAGTCAATACTGCTATAACTTCTTTAGAGATACCCTGACTTTAAATATTGCGTCCCTATCCCATCTTTGTTTTATCCCACAAGTAGATCAACTCAACTCATATACATATTACTCTATTGCTTCACTTCATTTGATCCTTTCACTTTTTTATAGAGTTCATATATATCATGGATACCCAAATTGAAGAGGGAACGTATGTATACTTTTCCATTTTATTCATTTTAAATCTCCATAATTTTCGTTCATCCTGAGTTTACTAACGTGCTTTGCTTTAAAATTATTCCAGGCGTTGTTGGATCCCAGACAAGACTGAAGGTTGGCTTGGTGTTGAAGTCACAAAAATTACAAATAATGATAACAAATATCAAATCGAACTTATTAGTGATGATGGTGAAAAAACCATTAATATAGAAACTAATTCTTTAGATGAAAGCAATCCAGATTTACCTTTACCAAGAAATCAAGTTGAAACTGTTGAAGATTTAACTGAATTATCACATTTAAACGAACCTTCTGTTTTAAATGCCATTAGAGTTAGATATGCTCAATTTAATATTTATACTTATTCAGGTATTGTTTTGATTGCAACTAATCCTTTCCAAAGAAATGAAGAATTATATTCCCCTCATAGAATTCAAAGATATGCCTCTAAAAGAAGAGGTGAAGAAGAACCTCATTTATTTGCCATTGCCGAAGATGCTTATAGATTTATGATTAATCACGGTGAAAATCAATCCATTGTTGTTTCTGGTGAATCTGGTGCAGGTAAAACTGTTTCCGCCAAATACATCATGAGATATTTTGCTACCGTTGATTCTGATGAACATAGTCATGATATGTCTGAAACTGAAAAACAAATTTTAGCTACTAACCCCATTATGGAATCATTTGGTAACGCTAAAACTACAAGAAATGATAATTCTTCAAGATTTGGTAAATATCTAGAAATTTTATTTGATAAAGAAATCGTTATTTGTGGTGCTAGAATTAGAACTTATTTATTAGAACGTTCAAGATTAGTTTTCCAACCAAAAGCAGAAAGAAATTATCATATTTTCTATCAAATGATTGAAGGTCTAGATTCAGAATCAAAATCAAAATTATCCTTATTAGACGTTGAAAATTTTTTCTATTTAAACCAAGGTGGAAATCCAAAAATTGATAATATTGATGATGCCAAAGAATTTAAAGATACACGTGATGCTCTGTCCTTAGTTGGTATTACAGATGATCAACAATTTAAAATCTTTAAAATTTTAGCAGGTCTATTGTATATTGGTAATATTCAAATTACTAAAACAAGAAATGATGCTTTGATTTCATCAGATGAACCAAATTTAGTTAAGGCTTGTGAATTGTTAGGTTTGGATCCAGCTTCATTTTCCAAATGGATTGTTAAAAAACAAATTATAACAAGATCTGAAAAGATTATTTCAAATTTAAGTTACGCTCAAGCTATTGTCGCAAGAGACTCTGTTGCTAAATATATTTATTCCTCATTATTTGATTGGTTAGTTGAACATGTTAATTCTAATTTATGTACTGATGAACTATTATCCAAAGTTAAAACTTTTATTGGTGTTTTAGATATTTATGGTTTTGAACATTTTGATTCAAATTCTTTTGAACAATTCTGTATTAATTATGCTAATGAAAAATTACAACAAGAATTCACCCAACATGTTTTCAAATTAGAACAAGAAGAATATGTTAAAGAAGAAATTGAATGGTCCTTTATTGAATTCGCTGATAATCAACCTTGTATTGCTGCAATCGAAAGTAGATTAGGTATTTTGTCTTTATTAGATGAAGAATCAAGATTACCATCTGGTACTGATCAGTCTTGGATTGAAAAAATGTATCAAACTTTAGGCAAACCTCCAACTGACCAAGTTTTCAAAAAACCAAGATTTGGTAATAATAAGTTTATTGTTAGTCATTATGCTTTGGATGTTACTTACGATTGTGAAGGTTTCCTTGAAAAGAATAGAGATACTGTTTCTGATGGTCACTTGGAAACCTTGAGAGCAACTGGAAGTCCTATGTTAAAGGACGTGCTTGCTACTGTTGATAGAGCTGCAGAAAAAATAACTGCTGAACAACAAGCTTCAAATTCAAGAAAGAAAGCTATTAGAAAACCAACTTTGGGTTCTATTTTCAAATCTTCTTTAATCGAATTAATGAAAACAATTAACTCTACTAATGTTCATTATATTAGATGTATTAAGCCAAATGAAGCGAAAGTTGCTTGGGAATTCGATCCAGTTATGGTGTTATCTCAATTAAGAGCTTGTGGTGTTTTGGAGACCATTAAAATTTCATGTGCTGGTTTTCCTTCAAGATCCACCTATCCAGAATTCGTGGTTCAATATGCCATATTGTTACATTCACTTCATAGAGAAAAATTTTTACGGGGAGAAGGCACTGAAGAGGAAGCTATTGAATTAACAAAACATATCTTAAAAGAAACGATTGACGATGATCACAAGTTTCAAACTGGGAAGACCAAAATATTCTTCAAAGCTGGTATTTTAGCCAATTTAGAAAAATTAAGAACACATAAAATAAAGGAATCTGCCATTATCCTACAAAAGAATTTAAGATGTTACGATACTAGAAAGAATTATTTAGCTGCTAGAAAATCCTTAATAGATTTACAATCATTATTAAGAGGTTTTGCTACTCGTGAAAGAATTAGAAAACAAATTGAAAAACAATCCGCTACTAAGATTCAATCATTAGTTAGAGGTCATTTGGTTAGATTAAAAGTCAATGAAGCTCGTAATTCTTTAATTGCTTTACAAGCTGTCATTCGTGGTAAGTCTATTAGAACTAATTTGATTAAGAAACAATATAACGATGCTGCTATTACAATTCAAACATTATTGAGAGGTTACTCTGCTAGAGATCAATTTAGAAAGAAACAGAGAGCTATTGTTTTCACTCAAAGTTGCTTAAGAAGAAGAGCAGCCAAGGAAGAGTTTAAACAATTGAGAGTTGAAGCTAAATCATTAAATAAGATGAAGGAGGTTCAATATTCCTTAGAAAATAAGGTTATCGAGTTAACTCAATCATTAACTTCTAAAGTCGAAGAGAATACTAATTTGGTTAGTGAAATTGAAAAATTGCAATCTTTGGTTAGTGAATCAAAATCAGCACATGATCAATTTAAAACAAGAGAGTTGGAATTTAATGATAAATATGATTCCACAATTTCTAAACATACCGAAGAAGTTGCTAAGTTGAATGGACAAATTGGTCAACACAAGATAGATTATGAAACTGCTAGAGCAAAGGTTGATGAATTAACTGAAGCTCAAGCTAATTTGAAGAAAGAATTAAGTGAAAACATAGAACAATTAAAGGAAGCTCAACGACAATTGGATGATTCACGTAAAGAAAACTTATCCTTGAACGAATCTATAGAGCAATTAAGAACAGAATTATCTGACCTACAAAAAAATATTGGAAATGGTAAATACATGATGGGTAACGGAGTGACTCCAACACGTTCAAGAAACATCCCTGCAGGTGCTGGTGGATCTCCATTAGGTACTTCATCAACTAATGGTCACTTTGAGACCAGACCTGCTTCAATTATTGCGCCTTATGGTAATGATGATATGAACTTAGAAACCATTAACACTGAGTTATGGACGTTGTTAAAAGATTCAAAATCATTACACAAAGAAATTGTGGAAGGGCTTTTGAAAGGCTTGAAATTACCTGCAGCATCAGTTGCTTCGGAATTGACCAGAAAGGAAGTTTTATTTCCCTCAAGAATCATCATCATTATTCTATCTGATATGTGGAGATTGGGTTTAACTGCCGAATCCGAATCATTCTTAGGTGAAGTTTTATCGATTATTCAAAATACTGTCGGTGGATTGAAAGATGATGACGTTATTTCTCATGGTGCTTTTTGGTTAACTAACACTCATGAATTATACTCATTTGTTTCTTACGCTCAATCAATGATTTTAGCCAATGATAGCATATCAAAAGACATGTCTGACAATGAATTTGACGAATATTTAAAATTAGTTGCTGTTGTCAAGGAAGATTTTGAATCTCTTTCATATAATATTTACAATATGTGGATGAAGAAGATGCAAAAGGATTTGGAAAAGAAGGTTATCTCAGCCGTTGTTTTAGCCCAAGCTTTACCAGGTTTTGTTGCCCCAGAATCATCACCATTATTGAGTAAGGTTTTCAATCAAAGCCCACAATTTAAGATGGATGATGTTTTAACATTCTTCAATAATGTTTATTGGTCAATGAAAGCATATTTTGTTGAACCACAAGTTATAAATGAAGTTATTATTGAATTATTAAAATTTGTGGATGCTTTATGTTTCAATGATTTAATTATGAGAAGAAATTTCTTATCATGGAAGAGAGGATTACAATTGAATTATAATGTTACAAGATTGGAAGAATGGTGTAAATCTCATGACATTCAAGAAGGTTCAACATATTTAGCACACTTATTACAAGTTTCTAAATTACTACAATTGAGAAAGAACACACCAGATGATATTGAAATTATTTATGAAATTTGTTATGCATTGAAACCAGTTCAAATTCAAAAGCTGATTTCACAATATCATGTTGCTGATTATGAAACACCAATTTCTCCAGCAGTGACAAAAGCACTAGCTGATAAAGTCAAACAAACAGGCGCGGCAGGTGATTTCTATGAAGTCATTAATGCTGAAGGTCATTTTGAAGATCCATTTAGACATGTTGATTTGAGACCATTCCACAGATTAGAAGCTTATGTTCCAGCATGGTTGAATGTCCCACTAATTAGAAGAATTGTTGAATTAGTCACCAAGAATGCAGCTGCTCAAGAAGCAATTAGTCAATGATTTCTTTAATAAATAAGTTTGTGTTAGTTATTTGCTTTAGATTGATGTTTTAATTATTATTATCAGTTTTGTTTTTGATAAAGGCATTTATTACAGATTTACATCATTATTGTAATTTGTTCTATTCTACTATGTTTGTTATTTTAATTCTCTTTTATTTATGTTTTAATTTGTGAGATTCTAATTCTTCACACTTTTTTTGGAGTCGTTTTATTATTATTACTTTTTAAAGCATGGGTTTCTCAAAAATACTCTTTTAACTCTTTCAAAAAAAACTTGAAAGCTTTTGCTTATTTTTTAAACTTTCTGTTTCTTTTTACTTTACTTTTTAAATCTTTTGTAGTTTAATATTTTCCTCATTTTAACTTTGTGATATTTCAAACTTATTGTTTTATTTTCATTGTTAGTCAGTCATTTTATTATTATTATTATCATTATCACCATTTTTGATTTTTTTTATGATTTTTATTACTTACTATTATTTGATAGTTTTTTTTTCGATGAATTGGCTTTCTAAATTTATCTGGAAATTATTTATAGTTTTTTCACTGTTATACCTTTGTCATCCATCATGTTTATTAGTACCATTATTCTGTTTTTACTCCTGTGTCATAAATATTATTATTATGCCTTCAAATATATTTGTTTTGTATATTTTGAATCACCGCTCATGGATAACGAATAGATCTTGAATTAAATAAACACATGTATGTAAGAACAACAATAAAAAAGAGGCAGTGAATAAAACCACAATAACGAAAAAGAGGAAGGCGATATACAGTAAGAAGAAACTGAAATATTCAGTTATTAGGAGGTAGTATAGTTATAATTAAACAAGCAGAAAATCAGACAAACAAACAAATAAACAAATAAACAAATAAAAAAAAACTAGGTAAATAATAGAACCAAACAACATCTAAAATAATCATGCGATAAAAATAGAAATTGGCTAAGGTCCGATGACATAAATAAACATATAGAAGCTAGAAACAAAAGAGCGTAACAATTTGAAAAATCTCAAGAAAATAAAAAATATGAACCATCACAATAAACCAATAATTTTAATTATAGTTACTATTTCAGATCAGTTTATTGAAATTAAAGAATTAAATGAAGAATAATTGAGTAATGGCAATTTCGCTTCCGATTCGCAAGATAAATTTAGACACGTGAAAATATAAGCGTAATGTAGTAGTGGGAATGTTTAATTACTGAAATGAACAGCAATAGGAACAATGATAACAATTAAAATAATCACAATAACTAATGCTAAACAAACCTTCAATTTCATGTTCTTTTTCCACATATCTTTTCTAACTTGATTGGCAGATCTATTAAACATTTTTGCATTGTTAGACAGATCATTTGCTCTTGTATCTATATCGTCCAACAGGTCACCACGTTCATTTATAGCTTGAATATTGTTTCTCATTATACCTGTAGTTTCATTTAACGTACTTTGTAAGTTTTGTAAGTTTTGATTGCCTCCAGTTTGTTGTTTGGCGCCTGGAGCAGCTGCACCTCCAGCACGCTCTTGTTGAGCATCATCGTTGAATGGGTTGTATGGGTCGTATGGTTGAGCTCCTGACATTGTAATCGAGTTTATTGAAATGTGTTTTAGTGATACTGATCCAGCAAAGAAAGAGAGGCTAATGTGGTAGGCAGAGAAAAAAGCCGAATTGAAGTTAGGAATCTATTCGGTGTCACCAAATTTTATTCATTCCTTTTTGGTGGAGCAAAGGCGCAGTTGGTGCTGTGCCCTGTGGCGGAGGAAAGACACCGCAGTTCTTGTTTAACTCCTAATATACAAAATATACAAAATATTTATTTCTTTCTCTTGTTTTCGGAATCATCTCCTTCAATCAGTCTCTTCTTATTACTAATTGGTTGACCCCAAGTTCTAATTTTAGTATCATTATTTAATTGACCGGCCGTTCCTTCATGAAGTTTCAGTAATCTATCATCCATATCCAAATTCTTTAGCAACTTTGAACCCCCTGAATTAGTATTATTGATTCCTGTAAATTTGTGTAATTTATGAACTGTAGATTTTGTCATGTGTGCTTTCTTTGATTCACTGGCAACAAGAGCTCTATATGATCCACCTGTTGAAAATTTTCCAACCATACCTAAACCAATTTCATCACCAAAAGAGTCCATTTTGGTTTCCTCTTGCTGACCAAACGCCATCTTATTTTGAGCCTTGGCCAAATCAGACATTTCCATTCTTTCTTTTTGTTTTCTAAACCTTTTACCACCTCTTTTTTTAGATTTCTGATCAATTGGTTTAGCCATTGGTTTAACTTTTGCTTGATCAGGTGGAACCTGTAATTTCTCTAATTTGGAAATAATTTCTTCTCTCCATTTGATACCATTTGAATCATCAATAGTTAAGTTGTCTCGTTGTGAATAATCTATTCTTGAAGCTAAAATGACTTTTCCCGAAATCATTCTCATTGCTTGAACTTTATATTCATCATCAACATTTTGAACTAAATCAGAATAAAATAAATAACCCTTGTTTCTTATACCGACATTATTTCCTTTAACTGCATTTGAATTATTAACCCCAACTGAAGGTAAATTACAAGCTGGAGTTTTACACAAATTATCTAAACCATAATTTGATATCAATTGTGCACCAACAGAAGCACCAACGATTGCAGTGACATTTGGTGCTATTATTGAGGCTCTCTCTGTTACATAAGCTCTTATAGTCACTCTTACTGATTCCAATTGTAATAATATATCACATGCTTCAAGCACAAGCTTTAAATATATTGGATCAATTTGAAGTTTTGGTAATTGTGATACAAGAGAAGCAGACATTGTAAGTCCTAGTAATTCTTCTTTCCTAAGTATATTCTCTAAGTGTGATGAGTTTGATGACACTAATGAAACGTTGTCTTTAACTAATTTAACAACTGTTACATAATCAATTGGATTTTTAATCAAATCATCCAAGTCTGGCCAATATGGTTTGTAATAAATCTTAACAAATGAAAAAATTGAAATGATTTCAGATCTAATATCTTCCAATATTTGATTAGCATTTGATAGAAACTCATTTTCAACCTCTTTATCTTGAAATTCAGGGTCTGCAGCTCTAACTTTATCCAAGTTTTTCAATAACTTGTTGGCTTTAGGTAAAGCAATCGAATAACTTGCAAGACTTTTGATCTCTTGAAGGTCATCTTTAACTATAAGATAGTTGAAATCTCTCTTATGAATGTCCTCTTCTTTATCGTCATTAATTAATTCATGCTCCTCATCTTCCTCTACCACAACTTGATCTTCCTCATCAGTTGAAAAATCAGCAAGTAGTTCATCTGCTAAACCCATATTTTTAGTATAAACTAAAGGTGATTCCTTTATATAACAAACTAATACATCCCAGAATAACTTTCTATAGTATATGTATTAAAACTAAACCAGGACACCCGTGCACGCCTCACAAAAATTTTTCATAATCAGTGAATGAGTGTTTCGAAAGATGAGTCAACTTTCAAAGTGGTTGTTTGAACTAGTTATAATCTGTATAACATATTAAACCAGTGACTCATTTTGTTGTTGTGTTGATTTTCCGTTGTTTTCAAATTGTTTATGAGATTTTGTCGAATTCCAATTGCACATTTCTCATTTTATCCACAAACTTTGTCATTTTTAAATAAGACAAATTTAAACTCATTCATTACAACTTCGAATTATACCAAATACAGACTTTTCTCTCACTCCAAACTTAATATGAGTGAAAAAGAAATCAAACCAAATACAGCTGCTCAAGCTTCGGTCACTGGAGAACAAGAACCTCCAAAACAAAAGACAGCAAAAGAATTAGAAAAAGAAAGAAAGAAGGCTGAAAAGTTAGCCAAATTTGCTGCTAAAGAAGCTAAGAAGAAGCAATTAGCTGCTAATCAACAAAAGAACACTGAAAAGAAGAAGAAGGAAAAGAAAGTTGAAGAACCAGCTCCAGAATATGTTGACAAAACTGTTCCTGGTGAAAAGAAGATTTTAATTTCTTTAGAAGACAGATCCTTTTCTGCCTACTCTCCAAAAGCTGTTGAATCCTCTTGGTATCAATGGTGGGTTCAACAAGGTTATTTTGAACCAGAATTCACTAAAGATGGAAAGGTGAAGCCTGAAGGTTTATTCTGTATTCCAGCTCCACCACCAAATATTACAGGTGCCTTACATATTGGACATGCTTTAACTGTTGCCATTCAAGATGCATTAATTAGATACAACAGAATGAAAGGTAAGACTGTTCTATATTTACCAGGTTTCGATCATGCTGGTATTGCTACACAATCTGTTGTTGAAAAAACTGTCTGGGCTAAAGAAAAGAAGATTAGACACGATTATGGTAGAGAAGCCTTTGTTGAAAAAATCTGGGAATGGAAAGACGTCTATAAGAACAGAATTAAAGGTCAATTTGAAAAGTTAGGTGCTTCTTATGCTTGGTCCAAGGAAGCTTTTACTCTGGATCCAAAATTAACTAAAGCTGTCGAAGAAGCTTTTGTTAGATTACACGAAGACAAAATTATTTACAGAGATGTTAGATTAGTGAATTGGTCTGTTAAATTAAACACTGCATTATCAAACTTGGAAGTTGATAACAAGACAATTTCAGGTAGAACTCAAATTTCAGTTCCAGGTTATGAAGACACAGTTGAATTTGGTGTCTTAACCTCTTTTGCTTACCCAGTTGTTGGTTCTGATGAAAAATTAATTGTTGCCACTACTCGTCCAGAAACCATTTTTGGTGATAGTGGTGTTGCTGTTCATCCTAAGGATCCAAGATATACTCATTTACATGGTAAATTTGTTCAACATCCATTTTTAGATAAGAAGATTCCAATTGTTACTGATGAAGAAGCTGTTGATATGGAATTTGGTACTGGTGCCGTTAAGATTACTCCAGGTCATGATAATAACGATTATAACACTGGTAAGAGACATAAGTTAGAATTCATTAATATTTTCACTGATGATGGTAAATTGAACGAAAACTGTGGTAAATGGGCTGGTATCAAAAGATTTGACGCTAGACCTTTAGTTATTGAAGAATTAAAGAAACAAGGTTTATTCATTGGTGATAAGGATAATGAGATGACCTTACCAATATGTTCAAGATCTGGTGATATTATTGAACCTTACTTAAAACCTCAATGGTATGTCTCTCAAAAGAAGATGGCTGAAGAAGCTATTAAGGTTGTTAAAGACGGTAAGATTGTTATTCACCCAAAAACTTCTGAAGCTGATTACTTTAGATGGTTAGAAAACATTCACGATTGGTGTATTTCTAGACAATTATGGTGGGGTCACAGATGTCCTGTCTACTTCATTAATATTGAAGGTGAAACACATGATCAAAATGATGGTGAATATTGGGTCTCTGGTAGAAACATTGATGAAGCTCAAGCTAAAGCTGACAAGTTGTATCCTAACAAAAAGTTCACTTTGGAACAAGATGAAGATGTTTTAGATACTTGGTTTTCTTCTGGTTTATGGCCATTCTCCACCCTTGGTTGGCCTGATAATACCCCTGATATGAAAACTTTTTACCCCATGTCAATGTTAGAAACTGGTTGGGATATCTTGTTCTTCTGGGTTACCAGAATGATTTTATTAGGTACGAAGTTGGTTGGTGACGTTCCATTCAAAGAAGTGTTTTGTCATTCTTTGGTTCGTGATTCCCAAGGTAGAAAAATGTCTAAGTCTTTAGGTAATGTTATTGATCCTTCTGATGTCATTTCTGGTATATCATTAGAAGACTTACACAAACAATTATTAGTTGGTAATTTGGACCCAAGAGAAGTTGAAAGGGCTAAGGAAGGTCAAAAAGCTTCTTACCCAGATGGTATTCCAGAATGTGGTACCGATGCTTTAAGATTTGCCTTATGTGCTTATACCACAGGTGGTAGAAATATTAATTTAGATATCTTAAGAGTTGCTGGTTACAGAAAGTTCTGTAATAAGATTTTCCAAGCTACAAAGTTTGTTATGATGAGATTAGGTGATGACTACACCCCTCCTGCTAACGCCACTTTATCTGGTGAAGAATCATTGGTTGAACAATGGATTTTACACAAGTTGACTAAATGTTCTGAAAAGGTTAACAAAGATCTAGAAGAAAGAAATTTCTATGAAGCCACTCAATCTATTTACAACTTCTGGTTGAACGAATTGTGTGATGTTTATATTGAAAACTCCAAGTTCTATATCTTGGAAGGTACTGTTGAACAAAAGAAATCTGCTAGAGATACTTTATACACTTGTATAGATGGTGCTTTGAAGCTAATCCACCCATTCATGCCTTACATTACGGAAGAAATGTGGCAAAGACTTCCAAAGAGATCTACCGAAACTTCTCCAACTATTGTCAAAGCTGCTTATCCACAATATATCAAAGAATATGATAATGCTAAGGCTGAATCTGCTTATGAATTAAGTTTGGAAATCACTAAAGGTGCTAGATCATTGATTACTCAATATGGTATTACTAAGAATGCTAAGGTTTTCATTGAGTCTACATCTGAAGAGCAATTCAAGATTGCTGAATCTCAAAAAGATTCTATTGCTGCTTTGATTAAGGCTGTTGAAAACGTCAATGTTGTTGATTTTAAGGATATTCCAGAAGGCTGTGGTGCCATTTCTATAAATCCAGAAACCAAGGTCCATGTTTTGGTCAAAGGTTTAGTTGATTTAGACAAGGAAATTGAAAAGGTTGCTAAGAGATTAAACAAAGCTGAAGGTGCTTTAAGTAATTTAGAAAAAACTATGAATGCTGCTGATTATGGTGAAAAGGCTAGTGCTCAAGCAAAGGAAAAGAATTCTGCTTCTTTCGAAAAAACTCTAGCTGATGTTACCACTTTCAAAGAAACCATTGCCAATTTAGAAAGATTGAAATTATAATGGATTTCGCTCTTATATGTAGATAGGTTTTGGAATCTTTGTAATGTCCTTTCTTGTTTTTATAGTTCCGTTTCTTTTTTAATTTTTGAAAGATTATGATAATTATTATTTATGTTTTATTATTTAAGTTCTAGTATACAAGGAAGTACAAAAAGAGTTTGTAACTAAATTCTCCAAATGTAATCTGCTTTCACTCTATTGGCGACTGCAGCTCTATATTCACTAACAGATGACTCTATAGCCGTTGCAGCATGATCATAAACTGTAAATAACTCTTCTTCAGTAAAGCTACCTAAAGAATTGGAATAGATTAATTCATCAATTTTACCATCCTTTATACTGAAAACAGTAATGTGATGAGACACAGATTTTTCTAACTCTACCCCAGAAGGGTTTGTTGTTATATCACCAGTCTGAGAAATTGCACAAGCTGTAGCTAAAAATGACGTTTTCAAGGAAATTCCAGCATTAAGTAAAGATAGAAAAACAGAGTTCACAACAGTCACTAATTCCAAAACAGTATATTCTTTAGATTCACCTGCTCTAAGCACTTGGGCCACTATTTGAATTTGTTGTCTGGGATACTGTTTAGCATTGATGACTGTTCTTAATATTTCATTCAGTTGAACTTCTAGTGTAGTTTCTCTTGTACTTGGAACACCAGCAGCTGGTCTAATATTTACATCTAGAAATGCCTTAGTTGGATTTTCATTTCTGATTCTTGAAACTTCGATTGGACCAGTAACAGAAGTAATGACTTTTGTCTCACCAATTTCTAATGTAGATGAGCCGTCCACTTGTTCTAAATCTCCTATCAATGCAATCATTATGTATCTTGTTTCTAATTGTCGTGTAAGCAAAAGAAAAAGAGAAAGTGCTGAAACTACTATTTTAAAGAGAGAAAGAAAGAATCAAAATCGAGTAATTTTTCATGCGTATTTTTTTATTTTTTTTGAATTTTTTTTCAGGCCTTTGAAAACAATAATATATCTCTTTTTTATCATAACAAACTGTCTTTAAACCTTTTTAATTATTGCTAGTCTAAATGCAGAACTTATCATTGGAATCTATAATTCCTTTACTGGAAGGAGATAAAATATTTGAAGCTGATTTTACAACAATCTTATCTATTTTATCTAAAGAATCAACTATTCAAAATGCCTCCAAAAATGAATTAAATCATTTATGTGGTAGAGTTAATAATTATTTAAAATCAAACAACACTAAGTATAGATGGTTAGGTACAAAAATGTTTATTGTTTTAAATTTACATCCTGAAGTTTTAATGTCTTCTCATACAGTCAACTTTATTAATGCTTTGATAAAAATTGTTGAATCAAAATGTTTTATTCAAGATTTTTCCAAACCAACTTATCAAGAATTAATTACTTTAAGAAGTGCTGTGGATGCTTTGGAATTTGTTATTGAAAAAATAAACGGTAAGCCAGCTTTAACCAGAGAGGTTTTAACCCCTAAATTACCTTCTACTATTACTGCTTTATTGGACTCCATCTGTTTGATTCCAGAGAAGGCCATTCCACTATTATATAAACTTTTATTGAATAAGTCCACCACATTTAGACCATTCGGATCTAAGTTTGAAAAGATTTTACTAGCTTTATTAAATGACGATAGAAACTATGATAAATTTGATAGCAAATTAACTGGATATATTTT
Source organism: Ambrosiozyma oregonensis (nom. inval.) (assembly GCA_003706315.3). NCBI lineage: Eukaryota > Fungi > Ascomycota > Pichiomycetes > Pichiales > Pichiaceae > Ambrosiozyma > Ambrosiozyma oregonensis (nom. inval.). Next base: position 449,428 of record PPKY03000004.1, read on the forward strand.
GAAATCGTTAGTTTTACTTTCTTTTTCATTGACCAGATCAAATTCGCAAGAAACATGGAAACAAAAAGTGAATGAATTAGTCTTAGAAACTAAGTCTGTACTTTCGATTTATTCCTACTTTTTGAATATGTCTGAGGATCAAGACCTCTCTACTTACTTAGATCAATTACCAAAACTACCTGAAGACTTGTCAACTTTCAAAACTATCTTCAAGCCTTTATCAATAGATGTTAATGAATCGGCTTTAGACTTATTAAAGGTCAACAAAAGATTGGATTTATTAATTAACTTATTGATTGAATATATGAAGACATCAACTACTTTAGCTGTTAAGATTCCTCTTGGTCATTTAGTTTTGATTGGTGAAGTTTTAGTTGGTTTTAATTTAAGATTTAGTACTATCAAAAGAGAAATCAGAGACACTTTAATTAGATCTACTGTTGTTTATTCTGTTTACCAATTGAACAAATTAGGTGCTACTTTACTCGGAGATTTACCATTATTATTTGGAGGTGATGTTTTGCCTCATTTGAATTCTATTTTATCTTCTTTAGAAACTGTGATTCCTGTTGAAAGAGTTAATGGTAAGATCACAGTTGATCCAAAAGCGGTAATTGAAAATGAAGAATTAATGTTTGAAGTTTTGGATGCTGTTCAAAATTACCTAGCTTTAGTTGATATGTTCACTGAAATGGGTAATGCTAATAAGATCATAGATGCTTCATTAATATTGACCAAAACAAGACAACCTAAAGTTCCAGATAACAGTAATAATGGTGTTAAAAGTACTTTAAAAAATAAGAAATCTAAAGGAGCTGATTCCTCATTTTCGGATTTATTATCTCATCAACATTTATTCCTTATTAAGCCAACTGAAAAAAAACTATCTATTTTGAGAAATTTCTTCAAAGTTTTACTTTCTAAATGTCAGTTATCATCATCCAAACAATCAGATGTTTTAAGATTTGCTATAATTGATGCTGTTTCACAAAACAGTTCATTAAAGAATGGGAATTCTGATGATACGAATAGAGATATAGTTGAGTTATTACAAACAGCTTTACTTTATCCTGGCTCTAGTCCATCAAGTATTAGTGTTTTACCTATAATCTCTAATTTAATTGGAGATAATGATAAATTAACTGGCATTTTAACTAATCCTAGATTCCCATTGTTATCCAAAAAATCTAAATATTCAGTTACAATTGACGAACAAATCTACGATGATGACGAAGAAAACAAGTCACAGAAAGTTGAAGATGCTATCAACGAAAATGCTAAAAGAGTGTTTGACCAAGTTAGTAAAGAAGAAGAAGCTAAAGAAAATGAAGCTGAAACTGAAGCAAAAAGAAGAAGATCTGAGGAAATCAAGAAAAATGAAAAAGAAGAAGAGCAAATGTTTAAATCTTCTTCAACTACTCAGAATGCTCCAGTTCCAGTTACTATTCAAGTTACTGAGACATCAGAAGTTGATGTTCAAGTCAAGGTCGATGATGTTATTATTCCAAAAGAAGTGTCCAAGGCTGCAGATATTGCTGTTAATATCTCTGATGATGATGATCCGGATGTTGGTTCTGATTTCGAAATTCCAGAAATTGATGCTGGTGACGAGTCTGATGAAGATGAGGGCATGGAGGAATAAATATTTTCACTTAGTTTTTGATTACATTGAATAGACTAGCTTTATAACAATAACAGTTACTTAAGATGTTTGTTGCCAGCAGATGTGTAAAAAGTAAAAGAAAAATTAAAAAAAAAAACTGCCAAATCGTTCGAAACATCAGTTTATAGAAAAAGCCATATGGCTTTTGACGTTCGAAGTTTCAATAGCAACAACTTGATCTAGCATGGCTCATACAGATCACCGAGTTGGGTTAAGAGGTATCATCAATTATCAAATGAATTGAGGATGCTCAATGCGATCTACCTTCAAGTGCATGCAAGTAAAGAGTAGTAGACTGATGTTTTTAAAAAACAACAAAAAACGACAAAAACAACAAAAAAAAACATACTACGGCAAATGTCATTCATTATCTGTGAAAATTTTAGTCTTCTGACTAAATTAATATCCACAAACAGGAGGACTAACAAAAGGGTAGCCTTCCAAAATTTTCTATAATTGATATAGAGGGGTCAGAATGTACTTTAAAGCGTCCTTTGTTATGTAACAAGAAATTTGCGTCAAACGCTTTCACCCATGCAATCCCATTCAGGACTCACTGAAGAGCCACTAAAGTTTCTTCACGAGGAAGAGGGAAACCGGATGTGTTAAAAAACAACGCTTAGTCTTCATCATATGTTGTAAAAACTTGGAAGGTACTACAAAGAAAGTAGAAAATTCAAAAAGAAGAGATGCTCACATATTTCAAAACGAAAAACACACTTTTTTTTGAAGCGAATCACAAAAATTTTCAGGTTCACGGCTGTGCCATTTTTCATTTTTGATTTTGAGTAGCGCACGTCAGAATTTTTTTCTGAGAAAGATTTGAACTGGGTTTTGTATAAACATTAGAAACTGATATTTCATTGGAAACAGGAAAAACATATTTGAAAACAAGATTAAATATGGTTGCTAAGAAAAGATCATCCAAGTCTGTTTTGGAAAGTTTACAAAAGAAACAAAAGAAACAATCTCCAATTGCTTCTGATAATCTTATATCGATAGATAAAATTAAATCACTTCATTCTCAATTTAATGAATCTTCAAAGTATTTGAATAATATTGCAGAATTATTAAAACAATATGATATAGTTATTTCCAGATATGATTCTGGTTTTAAATCTGAAGATTTAGAGTTAGTTTCAAGATTTCTTTCGTTAACGATGTATAAAATATTTGAAAAATTAATCTCAAATAATGAATTCAAATTAAATAAAAAAGATGGAGACCAAAAGAAAACTATTGTTAAATGGCTTAAATCTAAGTATGATCAGTTTAAAAGAAAATTGTTTGAAATTTGGAAAATTGATTTAGACTATGAAGGTCTTTATTCTTTGAAAATGGATGCTCTAGATGTTCTAATGAAGTTAGTCAAAATTGAAAGTGATTACTTAGGGCCTAATGTTAAAGAGCCTTTCTTTGCTAATATATCATTTAGAGAAATACTTAGAAACTTATTAGTTACCGGTCTTTCACAAGATATACATACTGTTGATGCCACACTTGATAACTTTTTAGTTTTAGAATTTCAAGAAACATACTATAACAAATATTGGGATATTAAATATTTCTTTTTCACTGAATTAAAAGTAATTTGTGAGGAATTAGATTCAGAAACTACACAACAAATATTTTTTTCTAATGTATTAACTTTATTAAAACCATCTATTCCATATGATATTAAAAAAATTGAAGAATCAACTTCAAACATTTTCACTAATAACCCTCCATTGAAGACAATCACTAATATGACTACATTCAGAGCCAATTTTGAAAAATCATGGTTAGGATTAATGAATTTATCATTGAATACAGCACAATATAAATCAATATTACTAATTCTTCATAAAAGAATTATTCCATTCTGTAATAATCCAACTAAACTAATGGATTTCTTAACTGAATCGTATGACCTTGGGTTTTCGTCAAAAGATATTAGTATTTCGATTCTAGCTTTGAATGGATTATGGGAATTAATGAAAAGTTATAACTTAGAATACCCTGATTTCTACATCAAACTATATGCAATTTTAACTCCAGAATTGTTACATTTAAGTTATAAATCTAGATTTTTGAGATTATTAGATATTTTCATGTCTTCAACACATTTATCTGCAGCTGTTGTTGCTTCATTCATTAAAAGGTTAGCCAGATTGTCTTTAACAGCACCACCTTCAGGAATTGTTTGTATTGTTCCATTCACTTATAACTTGTTGAAAAGACATCCTACATGTATGCTATTAATTCATTCTACAACGACAGCTGAAGAAGATAAAGATTTTGTTGATCCATTTTTAGAAAAGGAAACAGATCCAGCTAAAACAGAGGCCATTAATTCTTCCATTTGGGAATTAGAAACTATGATTCAACATTATCACCCTAATGTTTCTTCATTAGCAAAGATTTTCACTCAACAATTTAACAAGTATAGCTATAACATTGAAGATTTCCTAGATTGGAGTTATCCTAAATTATTAGATAGTGAATTAAGTAAGAAGTTTAAAGGTGAATTGAGTATTGAGTTTGAGCAATGGGATGGCTTGCTTGGTGAAAATGGATATTTGAAAGATTATACCTTTTAAAGTCAGTTTCTTTTTCCTCTTTTGTATAATAAATAATTATTAAATATAAAACAATCGTTATATTTTTTTTTCAATAAATACTAAAACGAAATTAAACATAAAACTACAAATATAGATGCAAAAAGTATAGAAAATCAAAGCGAAGGAAAGGGAGGAATAATATATAAACAATATATGAACAAATTATGATTAAAATTTATGCAGTTAGTTTTGCATTAGTCAACCATTTCACACCCAATTCATAAAAGTAAAAACTAACGGCGGTTGTAGGAGCAGCTTTCAATAAAGCTGGCGTCAATCCATGATACAGCCCTCTAAAACCATCTCTTTGAATAATTTCTTTCAGTAAATCAATAGATCTCACTGAAGTGGACATCTGCCTTCGACGCCTTAATAAGTCTACTGGATAAACTATAGTTTTACTACAAACACCAGATAGTAAACCTGCAAGTTTTCCAAATGAAGTATCTTTAGTGATATCTTTAAAATGAGTATAGAAACCAAATTGAAATCCAGTATATATAGCAATATAATTAATTGACAGTAAACCTCCACCATAAAAACCTTTTAAGCCTTCTTTTCTATAAGTTTTTAATATTTCTTTTGAAAAAGAGTTAAAATGATCTGAATCATTAGAAGCCAATCTTGTTCTCATCACATCAAATGGATATGATACAGTTGTCGAAACACATCCAGCTACAGAACCAAGTATCCAAGCATGAAAACTAACAGGAATTTTTAATTCAAGATCAGCTTCTAATTGTGAAAAAAATGAATTTAAAGCTGAATAAGTTGTAAATTGTGTAGCACCATATATGACATACATTATTTCAGCAGGAAAATTTCCTTTCCATAAGGCAGTGATACCTTCATATTTGACTATTGAAGTAATTGTTTTAAATGAGTTTGTATATCTTTGAGCATGTAATCCTCTTAATTGCATTCTAATTTTGACGATATCTACTGGGGCGGTCACAAAACGGGCCATCAATCCAGAGAAAGAACCAGCCAATACAGAAACATAAGAAGGAATTTCTTGTCCCTGGTGTATACTGCTATTTCCCATAAGTCTTTATTAGATATTTTTTGGAAAAGGAATGGGAAATCTATTTTTTGTTTATTGATTTTGAATAAATTATAATTTAGATATCAATTTAAATAGTTTTTTCAACTTTTTCGTGTCGGCCTCGGTGACTTCCTCTCCGCTCGGAGTTTGGAGATGAGTGGGATAGGTAAAATGGGTGAGTGGGTGGTAAGTGTTTTGAAGAATACAGGTTAATCATTATAATACAAAAGACATATATAATTAGACAGAGATATGTACGTGAAGAGGTGGTAAAGTAGTGAGCGGCGAAATTGAGAATGGAGTTTTCAAAAATTAGTACTCATCAAATTGTGTTTCTAGCTTTTGTTGTTCTAAAATAGCTGCTTTGGTTTCTTCATCAACTAATCCATCAAATATTTCTAATGGGACATCTTTAAGTCCAGTTTTGATGAATGGATTATCATCAAGTTTTGTTTGAACAGTTAATTTCTTTTTGGATTTATGATCATCTATTTCAGCTATTTTCACTATTTTATGACTAGTTGGTTGTGTTATACTTGGGACAAAATTTATTCCTGTATAAACATCCCTAACAGGTTTGCCTTTCAAAACTTCTTTTCTGTCATATAACAACATTTCTTCAAATTGTCTAACTTTTAAAGCATGATCATAAATCCATGTTGTTTCGGCAACAAATGCACCACCTGGGGCAGAAGCTAATGCAGATGCTAATTTAAATCTTTCATTATAAACACCTAATGATGTGCTTGGATATTGTTCAGTAACTACAGCTGGGGCACCTTCAATGGCACCTCTTTTTCTTGCTCTTTCTTCATAATAATCATCAATTACTTGTCTACCATTTGCAATTGTTCTAGCACCAAATTCTTTGAAAATTGATCTCGCAGTCACTAAATACACTGATCTTGTTTTATATGTAGACGTTAAAATACCTGATTCAATTAAACCAGGTTTATCTTCTTCTGGTAAAATATATCTGAATAAATTTTTATGTTTTTGAAATAAAAAGTATGAATCACGATAACCAACATTTCTTGCAGCATCAGTGGACACCATATATAATCTTTCACCTTTATTAGGAATGGTAAAGGTTCTAACCATAAACATTCTTCCACCTTTTAAATACCCTAGATCATCTATTTTTTCATCACCTTTTGGATCATTTGGAGTAACCACTTCATCATTTATCACTTCGATTGGTTTACCATAATCATTTAATCCATCATTTTGTCTTCTTTTTCTTGCATCATCATGGGATTTCTTCTTGCGTTTTTTATTTGGTCTTCCTTTTTTTGGATCAGCTGTTTGAGTTGGTTTCACTTCAACGTCTGAATGAACTTTACTTTCATCATCATCTCCTTCTCCTTCTCCCTCTCCTTCATCTTCTTCTTTCATATCAGTATGTTCATCATCATCATTTGGTTCATCATCATCATCTTCTTCTTCTTCGTGAAAATCATCATGATCAGCTTCTTCAATGACTGGTTCTTCATGATAATCATCATCATCTTTATCATCGTCAATTTCCACACCTTCTTCAACTTGAAAATTAGAATCTTCTTCCACCTGTTGCTTTTCTTCTTGAAGTTGATCTGAATTCTTCTCCCCTTGTGATTTATTCAAAGTCATTCTATAAACAAAAACTGAACAATTCTGTAATAATTAGCATTTGTTTTACAATATTTTACAATATTTTATCGTGTTTAGTTTTCCCATTTAAACCTCAAAATAACAAAGGCCGGGTAAATGTTCAGCTGGTTTGCACACGACTATTTTCAATTTTTTTGATTCCTCTCCAGTTTGCAACAAATTTGATAAAAGAAATCAATTTTTAAAGAACACTTTCTTTCTTCTATTTACTTTTGAGATTTTTTCTTTCTTTAATTTGTTTACCATAAACAGGCAATACATCATGCAGTTGTATTAAAAATTATATTAGAACATTGATTACTAAAATTTGATTAAAAAATTTTTTAAAGTGAATTTAATAAATTTTTTTTGAAGTTTTAAATTTTAATTTATTGGTTTTCAATTTATTTTAATTTAAAAATTAGATTAAATAATTTATTATTTTTGATTTACATGCTTTTTTAAATTAGTATTTTCAAAATTTTAATTTTCGAATATCTTTATAAATTTTAATACGTTTTTTTCACTTTCTAATATTTTAAATAATTTTTATTGTTTAAAAAATGTTTACCATTTTGAAAAATTATTTGAGTGGTGTTATATCATTTATTTATATTTTTCATGGTGATATTATAATGATATGTTAAAGTGATGTATAATCCAAGATTAATAACCCCGGATTTTATCGCATTTGAATGAAATTCATTGATACAAGTGCTTCATGCCCGGGGTACATTTTGTTTTTATTTTAGTTATTTGTAGGAGAATCTGTAGTGTTTCTAAACTAAAGAAAAGTTGAATATTTTTTGCTAATTAATATGTGCATATAGACCTAAAGTAAAAATAATAAAAATAATGAAGTTTAAAATGACAAGACAATATAAGATGGTACAATAAGTTATCGTTTGGTATAGCGTCAGTTAGTAAAATGAAAACTGTGATAGAAAAATCAACAACAAGATGAAAATACTGGAAAACTATTCTTAGTGTTCATTGATTACCAAAAGGCCTTAACCATTATCTGTAAAACCATAAATAAAAATCAGAAATAAGAAAAAATAAAAAAAACCCTAACTAGTGAATGAAACCAAATATATAAATTCAAAAGTGAAGCACTTGAATATATATATATAAAATAAAAATAAAAATAAAAGATAAAAGATAAAAAAAATATGCATACAATAGAATACAATAGAAGAAAGAAAATAAATAAAAGCGCTGGAATTAAATCATTAATTAACGTAAACCATTATTTCATTTTTTTAGAAAACTAGGAAATCCACTATTGGCTGAAACTATATTATTACTATTAACTATTGTTCCACTACCACCATCATATGAGACTGTTGTACCTATTTGAAATCCCCAACTCTACCACCAGCAACACCGTTATTAGATGTGGGTGTTCGATTATTATTATTAGAAATACCTGTCGTAGTTGAATTCATTATTGAATTAGTAGTTGTAGTTGGACTAATATTGGTTGAACTAAATCCATAATTTCTTGAAATGGAAGATATCATTTCTGATCCAAAACCATAATTAGTAGAATTATTGTTATAATTTTTTGGAAGGTTATTAGTTAAATGAAATGAATTAATAACATTAGACGGTGTCGTTGTTCCTTTAAATATTTTATCTGATGATGATGATGATGATGATGATGCTGATGATGAAATCAGAGAGGCAAGTTTTACTGATGAAGATTTTGTTGAAGAACCTGAATATGATAAACCATTTAACTGTGTGATGCTATTATTGCTGTTGTTTTTATTATTGTTATTGTTATATTCATTCAAGCTATATCTTCGCAAACTTATTGTACTCATATTTTGGCTATTCAAAGAGAGAGATGATGTATCATTGGGAGTTTTATTTGAAGAAATAAAAGGTAATTTGTTATGAGTACTGGTATTGTTATTGTATGCTATATTCAAGTTTGTCTTTGTTGATAGTGGACTAGTAGGATGATGAGTAGTATTTGAATCTAAATCTTCAGCAGCTTTCAAAACTGAAAGCAGGCCATCAGTTCTATGTGGAGAATAATCAGATGAAATTAAAGGAGCAGATGGAGCAGATGAAGCAGAGGAAATACTACTTCTAGAAAAAGATGAAGATGGTCTTTGTTGTTGTTCAATGTTAATGGGTAGTGATGAACTATTTTGATAATAATTAGATGGTAAATTTATTTGAGGTAAATCATAATGATGACTTATCAATGAAGTAGTACCATTTGTTGTAGTCAAATTATTTGTTGTTGGTAAAGGAGGTAATAATTTTCTTTGTATATCTTCATAATCATTGGGTATTTGATATGAAGATTGAAAATTTGTTGATTGAATAATATTATCAGAATTCATTTGATTATTATGTCTCTTTCTTCTTCTTCTTGTTCTTTTTTTCTTTAATTCATCATCATTAACTTTTAATCTTAACATACCAAAACCTCTTTCATAAGGTTTTAAACAATCATCAACGAATGATTCACCAAAAATTGGAATTAAAGCATATCTTATTTTATAACAAAATTTACTTGCTAATTTTCTAGCAGTTTTATATGGTACCCAAGTACCTTGAATTTTAAGAAATCCACCTCTAACACGCTTTAATTCAGATTCCAATTCTGGGGATGATTCAATTAATTTGACTATATCAGCTTTTGCATTACCTATAGCTTTCCAAAGACCTGTTAAATGAACTAAACCTGAATGATAATCCCAAATAATCCAATTTTCATTAACTTTATATTCAAATACTGTTAAATAATTTCTAGGATCTATCGAAGTTGAATATTTTCGTTTTGCAATGGAATCAAGTTTTGGAACCATTGGAAGTTGATCTCTTGGAATATGAGAAGAGATACTCAATGGATAAGGTCTGATTGGGTATTGAACTGTGGTTGAGGCAGCAGATGATGCAGGAAGCATATTGAAGGAATTCCAACAGGAAGAGAAAAGCCAAAAAATAAAAGATATTAGTTGAAAAAGAAGTTGAAGTAAAGATTGGACTACAAGTTAAATAAAAAGGATAAAGAGAGGGATATATAAAATTGTGATTGTGATTGTTATTGGAAAATTGGGAGCGTCGAGATAGTGATCTATCTTTTATCGTTATCAGTCACGGGGAGATAAGGGCGAAAGAGAAGAAGGAAGAGAGAGAGAGAGAAGAGTTGGCAGCCAGGAAGGTTTTTGATAATGGGCCGGCCGGGATGGGTGATTGGAAATATTAGAAATATAATTAGGAGTATTATTAGACAACACAATTAGATATATTATTAAGAATTAGAATAAAAATAAGAATAAGAATTAAAATAAGAGTAGGAATAGAAATATTGTAATGTGGAATTGTTGGGTGTTGTAGCGATAAGATAAGACACAAGCACTAATTATAAATTATTAGCCACTCAAGTCTTTGAAGAATCTAGTTTTAAACTTAGTATATGATTGATATTAATTATATCTCTCGATTCAATAGTATCTTGTCATCTGATTGGTCCACACAATTCCATCTGAAAAATCCACAATCCACAGTTTATACCATTTCTTTCTCTGTCTTGTCCTCGTTTAACTTTTCGATACAACCAGCCTAAAAATTTGTCTCATCTTCATATTGAAAATCCTCTCTCTCTACTGTTTACTATTATGGGCCAATAAATATATATATATACTTACTTACTAAATAAACAGGGGTCACACCCTTAATTATACAGCCACTCATTATTCTTTAGATTAGATATACATAAACAAATCTCTTTTTTAAGTACCAAAATACATGAGTATGAAAAAAAATATATCATAGTAAATAAAACAAATGCAAAATTTAAAAAGGAATTGAAAAATAAAAACAAAAACTAGAATTACCGGAATTCAAATTTTTTTAATATCGTCACTACTGATACTCTCAAGTTTACCATTATCTATAGATTGTTCATTTTTTTCATCACTAATTACAGAACTAGCATTAGCAACACCAGAACTAGATCTTGATCTACCAAACATATTTGTAAAAAATCCACTAACTGCTATTGCTGCATTATTAACAGGTGCATTCACTGGTACATCATCAATAGTTCCACCATTAACTGGTGTTGTTGAATTAATTGGTGATCCAGATGATGATGTTGTTGTTGATATTCCTTTGGCATTTAATTTATTAATAGCTCCAACAATTGATGATGTGACGGATGTTCTCTTACTATTGGCATCACTATGAGGAGGATCTGTTGATAAAATTGTTATGTTTGTATTCGTGTGATCATCATTAAAAGATTTATCAGAATCATTATTGATTGTTGTCCCTCCTGTTGTTGTCCCCCATCTATCAAATATATTTTTAAATAAACCAGGGGCTCTAATTGGTGCAATTGCATTACCAACATGTTTTGGTTCAAAAAAATTAAACAGTTCATCTTCTGTATGATCATTAAATAAATTGAAATTTTTTGTAGTTTTAAAAACTTCAACATATTTCAAATTAAACATTTCAATATGATTTTCAAATCCTAATGATTCAATACCTCCCGGTAATTTAGATCCAAATCTTGTAACAAATGAATCAAATTTAATACTTGATAAAAATCCTGTTAAATAATCTTCAAAATTATATCTAATAAAATCATCTCCACCTTTGAAAACTTTTGAATCAAGTGATAAATTATTATTAATAGTTTTAGAATTTAAAGTTGTTTCTAAAATATTTTTATCTCCCATTCTACCTTCAATAAATGATTCATTTCCTTCATCTTCTTCATGTAATTTAGTAAATTCATCATTTTTTTTAACTTGATCAATTATAAAATCAATAAATTTTTTATCTTGATATGTCAAATTTAATTTATCTTTTAAATCTTTATCAATTATTTCAATTTTTGCTTCAACTAATTCATCTGTATCTAAATATAGAACTAAGTCGGTAACTTTATTTTTATAATTTAAAACAACATCATTTGAACATCCAACTAAAAACCATTTTGTATTTTTATTACTTAGATAATCTAGTTGTTGTAAAGTTAAATAAGGTTGAAAAAATCCGCCTTTATCAAAAATATTTAATGGTAATCCCATAAAATTTAACATTGATCCACGATCTGATGATTTTAGTGAAGTTGGTTTACCCTTAAATTTTTTTGTTATATTATTTGATAATGGATAACCAGAATCTGATAATTTTAATAATAAATTTGGAATTAATGAAAGAAGTCCAAATTGAAAATTTGATAATTTATTTAAATCTTTTGAAAAAATTAATATTCTTTTTTCTAATAATACTGCTTTAAAAATTATCATTAAATTCCTTTTTAATTTTAAAACAATTGATTTAAGATTTAATGATGCATTGAAATCACTTTCTTTAATAATTTTTGTATTTAAATTTTCTAAATCTGGTGTTTTAGGTATTGCTAATGATTCATATAAATCATCATCTTCAACTTTAAATCCAAATTTATTATAAACTAATGATAGATTTTCATATAATGCCATAATGATTGATTTATCTTCAAAATTAAATTGTTCAAAATATGATGTTGTTATAATACTTAATTTTTCTTTTAATTGAATAGTTAATGGATATTTTGTAATTAAAACTATAGATTTTTGAATTACCGATCTTTTAACTTCTTGTAAATCATGTTCATTATGCAATTGACTTGATTCAACTTGTCTTAAACATGCACAACCAAATAATGTTATAACATTATCTGAATCAAACTTATCAATTGGATTCTCAGTTAAAATTGATTCTTTTGAAATGTTTCCATCCATATTTCCAACTTCATCTTGATCTTTTTCAGCTTCATCAAATGTATTAAAAGGTAATTCAGGGCATGTATCTTTTAAGTCATCGTAAATTAACGTAAAATTAGTGAAAACTTCTTCAAATAAATGAGCACCATCTGGTAATGCTTGAAACGGTAAATGTGGCCATATTTTATTGATTTTTTTTAATCTTGATTCACTTTCAATTTCAGGATTTTTTGAATGTAATATACTATCATCAATCCAATATTCTAATTCAGGTCCTCTAGTGTGATTGAAATTAACTATACCCAACCCAAACACATATGGATCGTGTATATTAGAAAATTGAGGAAGAGGAGGAGGAAGAGAAGAGGAAGAAATAGATGGTTTATCAATTTTAGGGAATGAAGACGTTGGAGTAGTGGTTTTACTATTTGAAGGTGCTCTTTTCCTTTGAATTTTTGGCTGTGTTGACTTTTCCTTCTTCTTTTTAGGAGTTGAAGATTCAAAAGTTGCATTATTTTCTTTTGGTGGTGAAGTTAACGATAAATTTTCCAACTCTTTCATTTGGGCATCTAATTCTAATGCGACATTACGTCGTGTGCTTTTCTTTCTATCCAATGAAGATTGATTTTTTTCAATTTTTGGACTAATACTTTTTAAAGATGAAGAATTAGATTTGGATTGTTTATGTTTATTAACCAAAGATGATTTTGCCTCTGTTCCAATAGCTTTATTTGTTCTATAACTAGAGGCTGGTGTTGTTGAAGAATTAGATGATAATTTTCTATTATAAATTGGTGATTTTGAAAGAGGATCATCTGAATCATTTGAGAATTTTGAAGCTAAATCATGAACGGATTTTGCGGGAGATTGTTTCCTTTCTGATGGTGATGGAATTAAAGGTTTAGATGATGATGATTCATTAAAGCCAGCAGTTAAATCACGAACTCTATTGCTTACTTTTTTTTTAGAATTGACTGTATTTGTTTTAGTATCACTTGTTTCAATTTGAGCTTGTAAAGAAAGTGCTAAATCACGAACACGCTTTGTTTTATTGTTCTCCATGTTATAATTGTTCTTATCACTTTTTGAGGGAGTATCTGAATTAGTGGACATGATAACAAACACCTAGAGATTGTAACGAATGACTTTTCAGTGATTAAACAATGCAATACAATACAATACAATACAATTTAATCAGATATTTATTAATTTTTAAACAGATCAAAAGAATGTAAATGAGTTGCTAAGTATGTATTATATGTATTATATGTATTATATGTTTTATATGTTTTATATGTTTTATATCTGGTTTTAAAAAGGGGAATATCAAACGACAACAATACAAAACGTCTATTGACTATAAATACAAATTTAAAAAAGAATTCAAAAAAAGACGCGCCTATTTATGGAGTGGCGCATGTGACGTATTTGTGGCGAGTGAGAGTCGTGGCTTTTTCCTGTGATACTGTAACAGAAACATCCGGACACCAGAAAGCAATGGGCTTCCCCGTGTCGCCGCAGAGCCCCGCCACCTTTTCTCTGGCTAACCAGGTGGGTTCTTCACTCCAAACTGTCTCCCCCTGATTTTGTTTCACCGCTTGTATCAATAATTTCCACCAGATTAGGATATTAATGCTCGTAATTGAGTTAAAATACATACATTAACTGAACTTCCACTTCCGGAGATTCCACAACTGGTATTCAAAATGGTGTGTATGATAGCGGGCTAAAATAACTCCCTATAGATATTTTTATTTCACAATGATAGTGGTTATACACAGTTATGTAAACACCAGTAATAATTGTGTTCCTATTACCTTACTTTTTATAAATATATCCCGATTTCCCCTTTTTTCAATTACATACAAATTACTATAGTTTTCTTGATGCTTATCTTTCTGAATTACTAATTTAATTAATTCTAATTGAGTTTAAATCATGTCTACTATTACTGCTATACCCCTTACTACTGTACAATCTCCAACTTTAGATGAGCTGGAACAAAGCTTAGTTAAATCAGGTATTTTTGTTGAAGACAGAATTTATTTTACTAGACTTGTGTCATTATCAAGTGATCCTTCTAGTAGAAGAACTTCTGAAGCAAATGAAGAAAATATCACAAAAATTGAAGCCACCACTGTTTTACCAGAAGGTGAAAAATCAGATGTTGAAATTGAATCTGAAATTGAATCTGAAATTGAATCTGAAGTTGAAATTGAAACTCAATCTGATTCCAATTCCATAAATATGAATAAATTGAAAACTTTTGATGCTAATAGAATAGTTCCTGCAAAAGCAATAAAAATTGATGAAAATTTATTAATTCATAAAGCTTTAAGGATTTTTTTATTATCAGGTGGTTTAATTGAAAATTCGTTACAATTTGAAAAATTAACTCCTTTAACAAAACATTTAAATTCCAAAAATCCAGAAAACATTAATAGAAATTCATTAAGAAAAATATTAAAATTTAGACATTTTAAAATACATAAAAATAATGGATCTGATCAAACAGTTTCTTTAAATGATGCTTTATATAATCAATTAACAAATAAGAGATTTTTAGAATTACCAAATATTCCAAAAAATGTTTATGTTAGAAGAAATTCTGCATTTGATATGTTATTAAAAATATTTAATTACAGTGAATGCGAATCAATTTTAAATTTATCTGAAAATGAAAAAGATATAATTGATGAATATATTATTAAATTTAAAAAACAAGATAATACAAAAAAAAATGTTATGAGAATTGAAAATTTACTGGTTAAAGATACACAATTTCGTTTAAGTTTTTGTTCTTGTGAATCTAAAAAGGATTTAATTAGTTCGAAATTAGAAAAAAATATATTAATCCCTAATAAAGGTAAAATATTAACTACAAATCAATTGATTTATTATTTCAAAGAGTTAATTGGATTAGATTTAAATTACAATGAATTATACTTTAAAATTAAAGAAGTTTTAAGAGTGAAAAATAAACTAATTATTAGAGTTTTGGATACAAAAACTGGTGAGTTTGGTCATATGCTAAATGGTTACTTTAGTGTATATTATAGTTGATCTATAAAAAACTAACTATAATCGGGGTTGATTGGTATTTGAAACTTTGGAGTCTTCCGTTTTCTGTTTTCTGTTTTCTGTTTTCTGTTTCTGTTTTCTTGTCTTATTTTTATTAGCTTTTGTTTATTGCTGTTATTTTAACTTATTTAAGTTTGTTTTGATCGAGTTGATCTCTGATCTGGATCTCCTTTTTTTATGTTTCTTGGAATTTTATTATGATTTTTTTGTTTGTATTTCGTTTGCTTATTCTGTTTTGTGTTTTAATGATTAAAATAGTATTTTTTTTTCACTTTACCCTTACTCTTTCTGTTCCAATATGATGTTATATATATATAAACAAAAACAAGAAAGAAAAAGCTTTATTTCATCAAAGTATAGAATAAAAGTACATCAAAATTTAAAAAAAAGGATTGAACACGTAAAAAAGACTAGATAAAAAGATTCAACTAGATTAATTTTAATGGGTCACTTAAATATCTAACAATTGGACCTTCACCAACAGTTTCAATAGTTTTATCAAACCAACCTAATAAAACACCACCACATTTTTGACCTTCTGGTAAACTCATTAAAGAATAAACAAATTTAATTAAAACATCAATATCGTCAATTTCTAATTGTTTAACCAGGCCAGTAATCTCAGATTGTCTAATATTACTTAAAATTTCTAAAACAATTAATAAAAATTGTTTCTTAACATCAATTGTAGAACCGTATGGTGCTTCACTAATTGAAAACTTTAATGCATCTAATGATGAACCTCTAGATATTAGACCTCTTATTTGTTGTAGTTTTGGTTCTAATTGCTGTATGGAGTAAGGTGGATATTCTGATGGATCGATTGGATCTGGCTGATACTGGTGATCAGGATCATAAGCATCAATGTCAATTCTTCTCCAGTCTTGTTCCATTTTGTATATTATAATTTAGAGTTGTATATGAATACAAGGCTTATGTATAAATCGAATGATAGCACTGAATAATTAAAACAAGTTGTTTCTGTGTTGGCGATTTTGAAAATGGATTTTGAATTGGATTTCGCTAAGCTGCGCAGACTTGATTTTTTTTCAAAAATCTCAGATAGATGTAGATATAGACAGATATATATATATATATATATTTTATTGATATATTAAATATCAATGTCTGCTTTAGAAGCGTATCTTTCTAAAAACTATTCATCTAAAAAAGATAGTAGTAAGAAAAAGAAGAAGAAATCCAAAAAATCAAATAAGGAAACAGTTGATCAAAATGATACACAAGAAACAATATCAGAAGATGAAAATGATGAAGGACCCGTGATAATTGAAACAAAATCAACATCCAAAGGAACTTGGAAAGTTCTTGGAGTTCCAGAAGATCAATTTGATACACCAACTAGACCAGCACCTAATATTATCAATGATGTGTCTAAACAAACAGTTTACAGAGATACTTCTGGTCGAATATTAACTAATATAGATGAATTGAACTCACAGATACCAAAGACAAGACAAGAATTAGAAAAAGAAAAAGCTATTAAGTTGAAACAATTAAACAAACCTGATATACCCATTAATAAATCAAATTTACCCACAAAGGTGCAAAGTATTGCTGAAATAGAAAAAGAATCAAAAGAAAATATTAAAGAAGACGATCCAGCTTTACTTTTTAACAAAAACATAATTCAAACTCATCAAAGGAAATCAGGTAAGTTCATTAGTGAAACTGGAAGAAAATTATATACTGGATCAGGTCATTTTGAGAATAGATTTGGTATCAAACCAGGTAAAAGATGGGATGGAGTGGAACGTGGAAATGGATTTGAACTGCAATGCTTTGAGAAGCAGATCGATACAAAAGAAAGACAAGTGTTGGAATACACTTTAGCTGAGGATGATGAAGATTAAAATTAAATTAAAATTTCTATACTATCTGTAGAGTCTGTTTTATTTAATTAATTTGTGGCGTAATATCGTTACTGAAAAATGTAGCAATTTTATAATATCAACAGCATTAAAAAAAATACAGAAAATCAGAAAACATATAGGGGAAATTTTAATACACAAAAGATAGGTAATAAAAGATAAAAAGATAAAATAAAAAGATAAAATAAAAAGATAAAATAAAAAGATAAAGAGATAAAAGATAAAATATAAAAACAAAAAAGAAAGCATTTAACAAATTAACAGAAAGATTATCTAAATGAAGAAAAGACCATAAAAGTATATCGAGACAAATTAAAATGAATTACACTCAATAAACATAACTGAATAAAATGAAAAAATAGACTACAAAGTTGGTTTATTTCAGCATGCTCAATAATTTATCTGACCCAGCCTTGTTACTATTGTCTGATGAACCCTTTAAAATATCTAACAATTTAGTTGAATCAGCAGATTTGGCAATAATGTCTTTCTGAGATTGAGAAAGCAAACCATTGAAATTAGGTGGTGCAGTAACTGAAAATGGTAAAGGTGTATGCTGTGGTGCATTCTGTTGTTGTAGTTGTTGCTTGCCGTTTGGGACAAAGATACCATTCATCACCGAATTATAAATGTTTTGAACGCCAGTTGGATGAGTGGAAGGCGCTGAAGCTTCACTGATTTCCTTTGTTTTGGCAGAGCTATTCTTACCATTTTGCTTCTTGGATTCTGGTGCATCATCGATCTTGTCATCTACAATATTTTGAGATCCATTCAACTTACCAGTAATAGCTGACAAAAGTTCCTTTTTAGCTCTTGCTCCTTCTTCTTTCTTTCTCTGGTGTTCTTTTGCAGCCTTTTCCCTCTTGGCGATTTGTAATTTTTTAGCTTCTGGGGACAATTGTGAGCGGTAAACGAGTTTTGGTGTAGTTAAATTCAATAAAAGGGAGCCGTCAACCGTCAAACCTCTTTGAGTCTTCAGTCTACCATCATAAGTATTACCTGTTAGAAGAGGCTGATCAAAAATAACTTGTAAAAGAGTTTTGGAATCGAAAGCTTCAATACCAATAACAGTACCTTTAGAGTATAAAGGGACATTACCAGAATCAGAAGCATATATAACTCTATCACCCAATGAGAATGTTTGACGACTCAAAAATGGATTTGGTTTGGATGGATCCAAAACAGCCTCCCTTGGAATATTCTTGACTCTTCTAGATTCAGCAACCACCTTTTTAATATTATAGTTTATAATATCTTCCTCAACAGCAGCTATACTACCTTTCGTTAATTGATCAGAATTCAATGCGACAGTTTTATAGTTAGCAACAATACCCTTGATATAGGCTCTAATTTCCTTAATCTTGTCTTTCAATTTAGGCGCGTCAATGTTTCCAAATATTTCAGATGCTGACGGCATACCATTGGTTTTAACATTATTAAGACCTAAAAATAGGTCTGGGAATCTATGCATATAATCAGAGATTAAATTAATCGCCAAATCACTATATTCCCATTTGTAATTTTTTCTTGTGTAGCCTAAAACTTTCTTTTGTTTGGCTTCGTACTTCAATTGAAGACCGATATCATTCTTCTTACCATCAGCACCAAGAATTTGATATGAAGACGTAATTCTAGAAAGTAAATAACCAGAAATATGTAAAATACGCGAAACATCGTTTGCAGTATGGTATTTAAAACTTTCTGATTCAATTCTAGCTCTCTGGGAACCAATGGTTGGTTCAGGGGTTTTGATGATATTCAAAGAAAGGGATAAGCTGTTTTGGCCATGCCCAACAACTTTGCCAGAACTACCATATCCACTACCATGTAAATAGAGAACCTGTGAACCAATTGGAAATTCCTCAGTGACTGGAACAGGTGCCCTCTCAACATATCTCTTATCTTTATTGATAACATCTTCAACAATCAATTGAATTGGATATGGAGTTAACGATTTAGAGAAAGTTTTGATATATCCTCCTTCTTTATTACGAACCAAACCAGTGACATGCCTGACCCACACCAAGCCATCAATCGGAATGTTTCCAGGGATCTTTTTCTGATGATGACGGGTTGAAGGATTATATTCTAAGTCTTCCTCTGATTCTTCCTCGGAAGATGTTTTATCTTTATTAACGTCAAATCTCAATCCCTTTTTGAGGCTCATATTCCTGTAAATTTCATTTATCTTCTTATTGAACTCATTGATTTCAGAGTTTTCTAAAGGAGAAGATATAACCTTCGAAGATTTACCAAATTTAACTCTTTCATATTTCATCAAATTATCCGTGACATGAATAACCTTAGCTTCTTGTAAATACGGCCAATTGACATAAACCAATTCACCAGCGTATTCTTTTGAAAATTGTTCAACGGTTAAACCACTATAAATGTTTTTAATTGTTAGGATCATTGAGGTAGATCTAGCAGGTTGCTGAAACACAGTTAAACCTGCATATTCCATACTTGTTTCAAATGGTAAAGTTTTTAAAGTTGGAAAACCAGCCAGCAATTCTCTACCAGTTTTGGATCCTTCAACCAAACCTCCTTTAAAAGTAACTCCCTTAATTTTTGGTAACTCAAAATTATCTTCAATACAATGAGATTCAAAATCACCAAATGCTTCTGGAATTGGAGAAATAATTAGTTTTTTGAAGTTAGCATTAAAATGGAATCTTAAATCCTTTCCAAATGAATTTCTTCTCTTTTCTTCAGGGCTTAATTTAGATTCATAAGACTCCATGGCACTAACTAATCTTTTTTCATCAACGAAAGACAACAACACAACAGCTTCCCATGGAGCAGATTTACCATTCATATCAATATCACAATCGGCAGGATAGAAATCAATAATTGGAGACTTTGGATCTGTCATTAATTCTCTATAGCAAGCAGGAATCAATGACTTGGATCTAGCAGGTAAAACACCCAGCAATTGTTCATATGGTCTAAATGGTTTACCCAATTCAAAGTTAATTTTCACATTCAACCCTTTAGCAATATCTGAGATACGTGGAGCATAATGATATCTATAATACCAAGGCCAAGAGCATATACCTCTGTAATAATAATACAAAACCCATTGTAATCCTTCAAGATAGTTCTCAGTCATATCTGTGATCTTTTCTTCTTCATTCAAAGTGAAATGAACTTTTTGCTTATAATATTGATTTTTCCATTCAACAAATTTGTCATTGTATATATCCTTTTGATTGTTTAAGGTATCTTCATCTTCAACAATAACAGAAGATTGATATTTCTTGATAATCTTTCTCAACTCCAAGACTCTTTCATTAAAGTGTTCTTCGGTTTCATTTGGATCTAAACCATCAATATCTAACCTAATTGAATAAGTATCTTCAGATTTACTATGAACTAAGACAATTGGTAATTCACCAAAAATTTTTCCGATAAATTCTTTATTGTTTTCACTGTCAAAGAATTCTCTAGGTAGTCTTTTTTCAGGAATTTTAGATTCATCGTCTTCAAATTCTTTAATTGTAAAATATTTACCATGAGTGTGAAAAATGAATTCTCTGATCATGCCCAAGATTTTCTTTTGTTGTTTGACTAATATTTCTTTACCTTGTCTTTCTCTTTTTCTTGCACCTTTTCTAGAAATATTATCTAGCTGTTGGTTAAACCAATCAACATCAACTTCACCTTTTTCAAAATTCTCCAATTCAAAATTTGATAAATATTCTAGCCAAACACCTAATCTTTTCATGTTAATAGTACCATTTTCATTCAAATACCCATCAGTACGTTTAAGAGCTTCTTTAAATGTTTGAATCAAAAGTGGGAAGGCACCACTTTTAATATGAAGATCAGGTAAATTAGGCAAGAAATCATTACCAATTAGATACATAATAAGAATGAAATCATCCAAAACCTTTTCAAAATCATATTCAAATGGCAATTCATTTTCCATATCTTGAAACTCAAGTTGCATATACTCTCTGACTAGAGAAATATGTAATAAAAAGAATTTTTGTTTGGTTAAATCCGTTGATTTTGCTTGGTTTGCTTTAAAACCAAAAGAGACTTCTTCTCTTAATAAGGAAAAATGAGGTTCATGCGAAACCAAACCCAACATAATCAAATCAGCATCTAACCCATAAACACAATGTCTAGTGTTTGCATTATATCCTGTCTGGGCTTTCTGCACTCTTATATATTCCATAATCTTATGTTCACCTTCACCGGGAACTTCATGCCCAGACAAAATCACCTTGATATTTTGCCAATTCGAATCAGTTGAAACTTTTTGGTTAATATAGTACTTTAAATTATCAGTTAATTTAGCCATGAATTCTGTACCTGGAGTAATTGCGTTAGAGTCAAATGGGGCTTCCTTTGGTATCGAGTCACCATTCTGAATTGCTTTTTTCATATTCTCCTCAGCTTCAACTGCTGTCCTAAATCTTCTTGCTCTCTGTTGATTCATTTTGGCTCTTGGTGCAACACCATCAATAGCCATATAAAATGTTTGTTTTGGTCTAATTGTATCGAATAAATGATCAATATAGGAGAAAATTGAACCAAACATTTGTTCATCTGTTAAATGAGTAATTGTTCCATCATTTGTATGTGTACAATTGTGCAAAATAGAATTCATATCTAAATATAAATTATCAAATTCAATGATTTCTGAACGATCAACCTCTTGAGATATCAAGGGCCATCTTTCAGAAATGAATCTAAAAAATTTCGGAATACCTTTTAAAATAAGGATGTTAGTATCAAAGAAACATTAAAAAGAACATATAAAACTAAACTTACCCATTATTTAGTGTTTAATAACTGTAAGAATATCAAATGTAAGTGAAACAGATGATTATTTCCATTAAAAGTAGTACTCCTGAATTGTTGTTGAAGTTCCAGTGCCAGTGAGCGACTTTGCTGACGTAATATCATATCACGTGATCTACGTTACCCGGCTCTTTGAGAAATGAGAAAGAGGATCTGAACTTAATTGAATTTATTTGAATTTGAATTTGTGTTTACATTAAAATTTATCTGTTGCAATTACCTTGCTGAAAAAGACACAATCGTTTGAAATATTTTATCATAATGTTCGGAGGAAATTCTGGTGGCTTTTCATTAGGTGGAGCTTCATCAGCCCCTACGAATAATACATCTACTGGGTTTTCATTTGGTTCATCAAACAATAACAATACAACTTCAAACACATCTACTGGGTTTTCATTTGGTTCGTCAAACATTAACAATACAACTTCAAACACATCTACTGGCTTTAGTTTTGGTGCTAAGCCAACTGCTCCTGCTTCAAGTGGGTTTGGTAGTGGACTGGGAAATACAGGTTCAAATACTGGATCAAATAGTTTTGGATTTGGAGGTGCATCCACTGCAAACAAGCCAAGTGGTGGCTTTTCATTTGGATCAACACCAAATGTTAACACTGGATCAACTGGGAGCTCATTTGCATTTGGAGCCAAGCCAGCTGCTCCAGCTGCTCCAGCTGCTCTCAATACATCTTCCGGCTTTTCATTTGGAAATAAGCCTAACAGTGCAGCAGGAACCACCACTGGAGGTCTCTTTGGTGATAAACCAGCTGCCCCAGCTTCAAGTGGATTCAGTTTTGGTAATAGTAATAATAATAATACAAGTTCAGCAACTTCTGGAGGTCTCTTTGGTGCCAATAATTCCAACACGACAACTTCAGGTGGTCTATTTGGTTCTAAACCCGCAGCACCAGCTGCTTCTACAGGTTTCAGCTTTGGAAACAAGCCTGCCGCAACAACTTCTGGAGGTGGTTTATTTGGAAACAACAATTCAACTACTGCAGGGGGTCTGTTTGGAAATAGCACAGGGACTGGTAATAATAATTTAACATCTGGTACCAGCCTTTTTGGAAGTAACAGCAACAACACCAGTCAAGGGGGGGCATTTAGCTTTGGATCACAACAACAACAACAACTTCAACAACAACCTCAACTACCTTCACTCAACTACATGACCAAGGTTAGTGATTTAGACGAACCAATTCAAAGACAATTAGAACAATTAGATCAATATATTCAAAAGCAAGTTGCCATTGCTGAGAACTTAAAAGAGAACCAAGAAAAACATCAAGATTTAATCGAAAGTATACCCAGGGATATTACATTTTTAGAAAAGAAATATGTTTCTACGAATCAATCTTTAAACAGTGATTTAAAATTTGTGGAAAATTTTAAAACCAAAACGCTTGAAAGCTTCAATGAATGGGCTGAAAAATTAATTAAAGTTTATCTTCAATTAACCAACCCAATTATTGGAACAAATTCATCAGTGAATAACCGAGCAAAATCATCTAATAATTCAGTTTTAATAATTGGTGTGAATGGTAACAGATCTGCAAACACCCAAGCATCACAGCAGCAACAAACACAACTAAATGAGGATAAAAAAGAATCACCTCTTAATATCAGACAAATTCTAAACTCATATTATATAACAAAGATTGAAGAATTTGAAGATAACATTGAGAAATATCAATTGATATTGCAGGAAGTTGAAATTTCGGTGAATGACTTAGATAAATCTTCTTTAAATCGTGGAATGATGTACGGTGGTAACGGGTTGGAAATGATTGTTTCTACTCTACAAGAAGAATTTAAGTTATATGTTGAATTGGCTAATGAATTTGCAGAAATCCATCATAATGTTACTAAAATCGAAAATTCACGAGATGAGTTTTAAAGATCCCATATATACGTATTTATATATAAGTGAGTTATTCTATTTGTACTTTTTTGTCTTTATTCATTGGATCGTAGCTACCCTTTTTCAGTTTAATCTTCCTTCTGTATGTTTTTATTCCTCCAGTCCTTTCTCCTTTACTAAAGACTACAAGTTCTGTTTTTCCTATGAGTCAATTAATTTATGAATGTATTTCCAATAATTTGAGTAAAAAAGAAAATGCAAGTTCTCTAACATAATTTAGCTTTAAATTAAAGGTCTAGAAAAATTCATGAACTATTATACAATAGTAAAAAAGAAAGAAATACTATAATGGAATATGATAACATAGATAAAAATTTTGAATATACGAGAAGAAAATGCTAATGAAGGACTATTCAGTAACGTCTATAATTGTTCCCACCATATCTGCTTCCTTCACTGTTATTATAAGAGTTAGGACCTCTATTGTTGTAATAATCTTTACGGTTATCAATATAGCCAGATCTACCATTTGATCTATTTTGATTATTTCCATTGATTCCATTATTTCCATTAATTCTACTATTCCAACCCTGGTTGTTGTAACTACTTCCCCCACGGCTGTTATCATTATTGGTAGTAGGCAAATAACCTTGTCTTGAAGGGTATGGTTTTGAAGTGGTATTTTTCTTATTATTAGCCTTCAGGGGCAAGAATCCAGACTTAGATGGACCAGCTGGTAATATTCCAGACTTCTTAGGCGGAGGCACATTACTATAATTAATGGACTTTTGTCTCTTATAACTTTTGGACCCATCATCATCTCCTCTTCCTCTTTTCATATTATTTCCATTATCATTGTTGAATCTATCATAAATATCAGTAGGATTATTAGAATTCGAAAACCCATATGTATCAAGTTCATTATATAATCTTGTGATTTGTGTTTGATATTGTATTCTTAAATCTTTAGGTAAATTATCACCAGTGAAAGCGGACCCGTTGATGTTTGGAGTTTTGGATATTCTACCAGAAGGACACTCATCACCATAATGACCCTGCTTAGCACAATTATAACAAAAGATAGAACCTGAAGGATAAGCCATTTTACTGCTAATATTTTCCACAATGTAACTTCTCCAAATGTTTGGGCATCTATCCGAAGAATGGTTTCTTGAATCACAAAATGTACAATAGTTAAACTTTCTCTTTTCGGTACATAAATTTCTGAAGTGACCTCTTTTACCACAATTTGAACAGACCATAGAATTTGGACATTGTGTTTCATAATGATCGTCAACTTTACCACATGCATGGCAAACAACAACTTTACATTTATTTCTACGATGACCACGACGATGACAATTCGAACAAATTGGCTCATTTAATTCTGGATCAGTCACTCCAAAGTATCTACCTTCACCTCTTAGTTCTGCTAATTCATCATTATTATTATTGACTTCGTCAAATGCTGGAGCTATAGTGGAATCATATTCATCATGTTGTTTAGCCTTTTTTGTTTTAATTTTTCTTAGTTCCTCCATACTAGATGTCTGATTGTCAGATCCATCATCTTCTGAATCTGAATTGGTACTTTCACTTGAAGATGATCGACTTGTTTGATTTTTATGTTAGTAAAAAGTATTCAAATAAGTAGATTGGTCTGAATTTTTCAGAAACAAAAAGGCAGCAAAAAAAAACGTACGTTGTAGTATTCCGTATATTTGAATTGGACATTTCTTATCAAATAAGGTGATGTGAAATCCGAATAAAGTGAAGTGAATGTCTTATGAAAAATATGAGTTATATTCCATTTCTATAATGTACTACAAAATAGCAGTAGAAAATTAAACTATAAAAAAACTGAATATCGACCTGAAAGAATCTAAAGTCGATAGACCTAGATATTTTTACAGTGTTACCCGGCTTTCGCCTCATTCATATCAAGTGTGAAAAATATCGATCGATGAGTTCGTTATGTTAATATGACACATTTATGATTTATAGGCTTCAGTAGTTTTATTCCTTTTACTCTTTTGATCATACATTGTTGTTCAAACATATCTAATGTCCGAAGAAATCAAAACCAAAGTGGAGGCATTGTCTTTAAAAAACAATGCTCAAGCTGAATCAGCCCCAGTTGCTGCTAACAACGAAAAGCCAGCTCAACAGCATGAAAAGCAACAAAAAGAGCCAAAAAAGAAGAAAGAAAAGAAATCACAAGGTAACGAGTCTGCCAGACCTCTATATGTTGAACCTCAACCAGCTTTTCTTGATCATAGAATCAAGATTTTTGAAGAGTTAAAAGCTAAAGCTGACGCTGAATTAGCTTCTAAAGAAAGAATCCCAATAAAAATTACTTTAAAGGATGGCTCAGTTAAGGAAGCCACATCATATGAAACTTCTCCAATGGATATTGCCAAAGAAATTGGAAAATCATTCATGGAAAGACAAGTTATTTCTAAAGTTAATGGTGAATTATGGGATTTGGAAAGACCATTCGAGCAAGATTCTAAATTAGAATTTTTTGATTTTGAAACTGATGATGGTAAACAAGTCTTTTGGCATTCATCTGCCCATGTTTTGGGAGAAGGTTGTGAATGCCATTATGGTGCTCACTTGTGTTTTGGTCCTCCTACTGAAGATGGTTTCTTCTATGATATGTCCATTGATAATGGTGAAACCGTTGTTTCTCAAGGTGATTTCTCCAATATTGAGGCTGTCTGTACCAAAGCCATTAAACAAAAACAACGTTTTGAAAGATTAGTCATGACTAAGGAAGAATTATTAGAAATGTTCAACTATAACAAATATAAACAAAGATTAATTGAAGACAAAATCCCAGATGGAACTTCAACCACTGTTTACAGATGTGGTCCATTAATTGATTTATGTAGAGGTCCTCATATTCCTCATACAGGTAGAATTAAGGCTTTCAAAGTTATCAAGAACTCATCTTCTTATTTCTTAGCCAATAAAGAAAATGATTCATTACAAAGAATTTATGGTGTTTCTTTCCCAGATAAAGCTTTAATGAAGGAACATTTGAAATATTTAGAAGAAGCTGCTGCTAGAGATCACCGTAAAATCGGTAGAGAACAAGATTTATTCTTTTTCCATGAAATGTCTCCAGGTTCTTGTTTTTGGTTACCACATGGTGCTAGAATTTACAACTCTTTAGTTGAATTATTAAGAACTGAATACAGAAAGAGAGGTTATGAAGAAGTCATCACACCAAACATGTATAATGCCAAATTGTGGGAAACATCTGGTCATTGGGCCAATTATAAGGACAATATGTTTACTTTCCAAGTTGAAAAGGAACAATTTGGATTGAAACCAATGAACTGTCCTGGTCATTGTTTGATGTTCAAGTCCAGAGAAAGATCTTACAGAGAATTACCATGGAGATGTGCCGATTTTGGTGTCATCCACAGAAATGAGTTCTCTGGTGCTCTATCTGGTTTAACTAGAGTTAGAAGATTCCAACAGGATGATGCTCATATTTTCTGTACTGAAGATCAAATTGAAGATGAAATCACTGGTATTTTTGATTTCTTGAAAAACATTTATGGTATTTTTGGATTTGACTTCAAGATGGAATTATCTACTAGACCTGAGAAATATGTGGGTGATATTTCAACCTGGAATAACGCTGAAGCTAAATTGGAAAAGTCTTTGAAACAATGGGGTGGTGACTGGGAAATCAACCCTGGTGATGGTGCCTTCTATGGTCCAAAGATTGATATCATGATTTCAGATGCTTTAAGAAGATGGCATCAATGTGCCACTATCCAATTAGATTTCCAATTACCACAAAGATTTGAATTGGAATTCAGAGGTAAGGATGAAAAGGCCGCTGACACTTTAAGACCAGTCATGATTCACAGAGCTATTTTAGGTTCTGTTGAAAGAATGACTGCCATTTTAACTGAACATTATGCTGGTAAATGGCCATTCTGGTTATCACCAAGACAAGTTCTAGTTGTCCCTGTTGGTGTTAAATACTTTGAATACGCTCAAGAAGTTCAAAAGAAGTTGCAAGCTGAAGGTTTCTGGGCTGAAGTTGATTTATCTGGTAACACTTTACAAAAGAAGGTTAGAAATGGTCAAGTTCAAAGATACAATTTTGTTTTTGTTGTTGGTGAACAAGAACAAACTGATAAAACCGTTAACGTCAGAAACACTTATGTTCCAGAAGCACAAGGTAGATCCAGTGATATCAAACTAGAAGAAGTTTTGGAGAAGTTACAATCATTAAAAGACTCTAAGAGAAGTGATAATTTGCTGTAGATAAATTGTTTGAAGTGTTTTCATAGATTTAATGATTTTTTCCCACTTTTTTATGGTACTTTTTTTAGTGTTTCTATTGTCATTTGTACTGCTTATAATTGAGCTTCCGTTTGGAAGTTGTAATCACCCGTGAGTAAATTAAATTCAAAAACTAAAGTGCGAGTGTCTAGTTCGGCATCTTCTCAGCTCAGTGAGGGGACTCTGAACACCCATATACATTTTGAACTTGGATCTGCTTTTTATACTCAATTTGGTTTAATAAAAAGAAATATTGTATATTTCGACTAATAATGAGGTTCACTTTAAGGACACTGTTCAATGATACTCGAATCCGAAATTCTAATGTATCTTTAGACCAACTAAAATCTCAACTATTAAAAGTGACTCAAACCAACCATAATCAAAAGACATCATCAACTGAAAACCAAACTCAAACTCAAGCATCAACGTTAACATCAATTACAACGGGCACTGTCTCCAAGAAAGAACAGAATACCTCCAATCCCTCTAGCCAAAAGCATAGAAGCCTTCGCTCATCAGTTTCAATCAATCAAGATGGTAAAATGAAGGTATCAAAGGTCACAAAGGCGTTGAATAACACACCAGACTATTTCAGTAAGAATTCAGTAAAGAGTTTAAAGCCAATTAAGTGGACTTCACAGCCATGGAGGGATGATATGCCAATTAAAGCTAGAACCACACTTCAAGCTAAAACAGAGTTTGATTCAATTATTCAAGACTGGATTACAAGAGACTGGTTAAATGACGATAAGATCGAGATTCAACACAAGCCAATTCATTTTCTTATTCATGATAAACTTATTTACGATAATTTTTCAGTTGTTGATGGTTTGGTTTCTTTGATAAAATCAAAATATCCACATGTGAACTTTGGAGATTCTGTTAATGAAATCAGATCAAGTTGGCACAAAGCTTTGAACGAGATTGAATTTACTGATACTTCTTTAACCCATTATACAACCAATTTGAAACTTAAAGATATGATTAAAAATATATTGTTTCCAATGTCAAAACATATTCCCGAGATTAAAACTTTTTTAAATAAAGATTTGTCGAAAGGAAATTTTTTGACAGGTTTAGAAAAAAGCACTCAGTCAAATTTGATCATTAATGAAGACACTTTAAAAGTGTTGAAAAATCTTGCAAACTTAAGTGCTGATAATTTTTTTTCTTTTGTTAGAGATAGGGAACTCTCCTTGATTGACTCTGTTGAATCAAATTACCTCAGAATGTTCAGGTCTTATCGCTCAAAATATTTTACAAATGCAGGCGGTATTGGTGTTGTTAAATACCAGTTTAACTTTGGAAATAAACTCAAAGATGATATTAATTTCGAAAGAATCCGTTATGCAATTAACTATGAAGGAAAACTTCGAAACAGATTTTTATTGTTAACCAATGATAAAGATACTTCTTTAGAATATTATAGAATTTTGAAAGTCATCAACGCTGGACATAAAGATTTAGGTAGGAAAGGTTGCGTGGTTTATTTGAACTCCAACCAAACTGAGAAAGATAATTCTAAAATATATGGTGATCATGATTATTATGTTATCAATAAACTTAAAGACATTTATGAAGTGATTGAGAAATTATAATATTTGATTACTTAATATTAATAATTTTAGACCTTGAATCCATATTCATATTCTTAACGACTTGATGTTTTCTTTTTTTTACATGTGGGACATGCCGTGACATTGCATAGGTATTCTCTAATAAATTTAAAATATGATAGAAAAATTTATAAATGACTCAAATAAAATTAAATTATAAATTAGTAAGAAATGAAGAGCTAAATAATCAAAATAGTTAACTACCCTTTTAAAGAATCAAACGCTTCGTTTAAAAGGGTTGTACATTCTAAACAATTAGAAAATGTATTGTAGGATGGAGTAGGAGCTAATCTAATGACATCTGGTCTTCTTTCATCACAAATAACACCACGATCATTCAAAAACTTAAAGACTTTCTCCATAACATTTTCAGATGAGGAATCATGGTGAGGTTTGAAGAGTAATGATAACTGTGCACCTCTATGGTGAGGATCCGAAGGGGTTAAAATAATAAAATGAGGAGTAGTAGTGTTTTCAGAGTCTTCAAATGTTCTGTAATATTTAGAAGCTAGTAGTAGTTTCTCTAAAAACTTAGTGAGTTCAATTGACTTCAATCTTAATTCTTTAATGCCGCCACATTTCTCAAATGTTTCTAAAGAAGACTTTAGAGAGACAACATCTATAACACTAGGATTACTTTGACGGAAACTCAAAGCACTTGGAATAGGATCAAAATATTCCAACATCTTGAACCTATCAGCAGCATTATTACCCCACCATCCAGCTAATCTTGGTTTCCAATTCTTATTATCTGTCGTATATTGTTCGTGAACAAAAAAACCACCAATTGCACCAGGTCCAGCATTTAAGTATTTATAGTGGCACCAAACAGCAAAGTCTACATTCCAATCATGTAATTCAACTTCAACATTACCAACAGCATGAGCTAGATCCCATCCAACAA
Organism: Ambrosiozyma oregonensis (nom. inval.); assembly: GCA_003706315.3. Classification (NCBI taxonomy): domain Eukaryota; kingdom Fungi; phylum Ascomycota; class Pichiomycetes; order Pichiales; family Pichiaceae; genus Ambrosiozyma; species Ambrosiozyma oregonensis (nom. inval.). The sequence goes on from PPKY03000004.1 coordinate 480,579, forward strand.
TACACCCTTTGGAATGAGCTTTTTTAGTAATTTTTTCAATTTCAAAAAACTGACCAGTATAGTATTGGATACCAGGGAAGCAAACAACTGCAATCTCGTCACCATTTTCTTCTATTGAATCTAAAATATCAGCTGTTCTTAAAGAAAACTCACCATCTCTTGGAGCTAATTGAATTAAAGCATTTTCATTAAATCCATGTAATTTAGCTTGATTTAAAAAAGCATAATAATCAGAAGGGAAAGAACCTTTTTCAAACATAATTTTAAATCTTTTGGAATCAGGTTTATAAAAAAAAGTCATCAAAGCATTTAAATTCATAGTTAAAGTCCCCATACAAGCAACTTCATTTTCTTTAGCTCCAACAATTGGTGCTAATAATTTTGGAATATCCTTGTCAACACTGACCCATTCATTGCCTTCTATTGAATGTCTAAAATGAGATTCAACACCACGATCACCCCAAGCCTTTAATTCTTGATTGATTGCATCAGGTGTTGCTTTTGGCATTAAACCTAAAGAGTTACCACATAAATAATTTGATGATTTATCGGAGTCTGACTCAGTATGAGGAAGGCCTAATGATTTAAAAGTTGGAAATTGGAATAAGTTAGAATTCAAAAGATATTTGGAATCCAATGCCTTTGCCTCTTCAATGAATTTTTGAGATGACATTATTTGGCTGAAGTTTGTGTATATTTAATGCTTAAAAGATGAAAACATCTGGGGAATTTTAACGGAGAAAAGTTGAGAATGGAAAATAGAAAATAGATTCATGCGCCATATGCTCATACGCCACTCCTTGAGTAAAGATGAAGATGACGTAAGTCGAAATGCCACCCACTTCAGCGCCAGTGAGGAACAACCGACCCAATTCAGTTGCTGTCGCCGTACTTTAAACAATTCCAATTGTTTTGCTCACTACAACCACAACCTGCTAATTACTAATTACTACTAGAAAGGTTCAGTGCTATTAGAACAGATATACAAAGGACTAGCAACTCAGTCTCTTATTACTCAAACATCAAACCTTACAACTATTTAAACCTCATCTTTTTTTCGATAATTTTTCCAAACAACTTAAACTCCAATTTCATTTAATTAAACTATTCCATTTTTTCAACAATGTCTCAAGAATTTATAAGAACTGAAATATTTGGTACTGTATTTGAAACAACAACAAGGTACACTGATTTAAGCCCTGTTGGTATGGGTGCCTTTGGCTTAGTTTGCTCAGCTAAAGATACTCTAACCGATCAAAATGTAGCAATTAAAAAGGTTATGAAACCTTTTTCAACTGCTGTTTTAGCCAAAAGAACATATAGAGAATTAAAATTATTAAATCATTTAAGACATGAAAATTTGATCTCTTTAGAAGACATCTTTTTATCTCCGTTAGAAGATATTTATTTTGTTACGGATTTACAGGGTACAGACCTGCATAGATTGTTAACATCAAGACCTTTAGAAAAACGTTTCATTCAATATTTCTTGTATCAAATTTTAAGAGGTTTAAAATATGTTCATTCGGCTGGAGTCATTCATAGAGATTTAAAGCCTTCCAACGTGTTAGTTAATGAAAATTGTGATTTAAAAATTTGTGATTTTGGTCTAGCTAGAATTCAAGACCCTCAAATGACTGGATATGTTTCTACAAGATATTATAGAGCTCCTGAAATTATGTTAACTTGGCAAAAGTATGACACTGAGGTGGATATTTGGTCTGCTGGATGTATATTCGCTGAAATGATTGAAGGTAAGCCTTTATTCCCAGGTAGAGATCACGTTCATCAATTTTCAATTATAACTGAATTATTAGGTTCACCTCCTATTGATGTTATAAATACTATTTGTTCAGAAAATACTTTAAGATTTGTTCAATCCTTACCTCATAGAGAACCAGTTCCATTATCAAAAAGATTTCAAGGTATTGAGCCAGAAGCTATCGATTTATTATCCAAAATGTTAGTCTTTGACCCAAGAAAAAGAATTACAGCAGCTGAAGCTTTAGCACATCCATATTTAGCTCCTTATCATGATCCATCTGATGAACCAGTTGCTGAAGAAAAATTTGATTGGTCTTTTAATGATGCTGACTTACCTGTTGATACATGGAGAATTATGATGTATTCTGAGATTCTTGATTTCCATGAAATTGATGATTCTGGAGCTTCTGCTGCAGTGGTTCAACAACAGCAAGAACTACAACAAAGCTTGCAAGATTCACAACAGGCGTCTGTTGCTCAAAATCTTTGATCATTTTTACTTTAACTTTTAATCTGGTGTAAATTTTAATTCTAGTTTAGAGATGGTCATCTTTTGCTAAGTCTTCAAGTTCTTATGGTTTCTTTCTCTCTTTTGTGCTTTTTTTTGATCCATTTTTATTATCTTGCGTCAAATTTTGTTTTCATTATATATATCATTTCTTAGTAGTATCTGTAATTTCTTTTTTGTTATACTTAATTTTTTTAACAATTATTCTTCCATTCATTTTTCCTTTATTTCTTGCTTTTAAATTTCTTTAATTTTTTATTGTAACTGAATGTTCTTAATTTCAATTTGGAAATTTGGAAACAAACAAAGCAAAAGTAACAAATTAAAATAAATTAAGTTTAGTTGAAACATTGTCAAAATAGTTAATAGATAGATGAATAATTTCCTCGAGAAATAAATACATGTCTTTAAAGTCCGTAAAAATTGTAAACAAAAAAAAAACTAAATAAAGAGTCAGATAGAATGAAAGTAAATTACTTGATATTTAGGCTAAATTCACCTAAGTCTTCGATCACCCACTCCTCCGGTATCATTACGGCCATTACCAATGAAAAACTCATCAGCTACTGAAGGTTTCCCACCACCTCCCATATTATAATAATTCAACTTTTCTTCCATAAACTTACCTTTAAATATATCAAATAGTTCTTTAGATTTCAAAAATCCATAACTTCCATATTGTTGGAAAAATCTTTCTGCATATATGAAAATGAATTTCTCCATATCATTTATATCTATTCCTTGATCAAGTACAGTTTGAAGACGATGCTGGTTATCATTATTATTAGGAAGATGATGTTGCTGTTGTGATTGCTGTTGTTGTTGTTGTTGTTGTTGTTGTTGATGGTTATGGTTATGGTTATGGTTATGGTTATAATTTGGTAACATATGGGCTGAGCCACCTGTATTTGAGGTGGCATTTGTGCTAGGAATGCTGGCCGGTGTCATTGCTGAAGATTGTGACTGACTAGTATCCAAGCTATTTATTACAGAATTTATAGTATTGGGTAATCCATTTTGTCTTGAAGGATGATTACTCGTATTAGGATTAGTATTTGAAAGATTAGAGTTGAATCTTGTAACTTGATTATCGATGTAACCATTAAGAAGGGGATTTTGCTGCTGGTGATGGGGATGCACAGAAGAAGGTAATAGTCTCGAAGTGTCAGTATTTAAAAGTTGATTAACATCTGTCAAAGTATATCTATCAGAACCAGGATGACGATGGGAAGAAGGAGATTCCAGAATTGATGAATAATCATGATCAACAGGCTGAGAAGGACGAGCTATTTGTTGTTGTGAACCTGCAATACCTTCCAAAGTAGGTATATGGGGTAACCCGGATACACTGCTACCTCTTTGAGTTGAACTTCTGAGATCTCTTGAATGATGTGAGGCTGGCGTTGTAGCTGGAGCAGCTCCATAATTGAAGTTATCGAAATTGGCTGCACTAGTTTGATAATTATCAAAAGTACCAGGATTGGGTAACATATTTTGAATATGATCATCAGATGGATCGTGTGGAGGGATTTGATTAGAATTATCATTCACATTTTGGTTATTATTACTGCTAGAATTGGCAATACTATCAGTCGTAGTTATATTATTGGCATTATTAGTTGTAGTGGTGGTTGTAGTAGTAGCAGTACTGTTGCTAGTAATTGCGTTGGTATTATTGTTGTTGGTATTGTTATTATTAGTGTTATTATTAGTGTTATTATTAGTGTTATTATTGATAGTTGAGGTAGTCGTGATGACTATCGGAGGAGCTGTAGATGAGGTTCTACCTTGCTTAGCATTTCGTATACCTTTCTTAGTAAGGCCATGTCTAGTTTTAAAATGGTTTAACCAGCCATGACTAAAAGTTTCTCGTCTTTTAGGCTCAGTGACACCATATTGTCTAGCAAATTGAACCCAGTACCTTCTTAAAGTTGGTTCAGAAACCTCTAAACCCTGGCTCAATCTATCCTGAACTACAATATCCATAGCATTATTTATTTCAGCATATTTGAATGTTCCTTTTCTCCTTGAGTTTTTAATCGATTCTCTCTTTCCTGGGTCTGCAGTATTTGATTCCTGTAATCTTTGTCTTAAATCAGCTTCATTTTTGAGCCACTCACTGAATGTTGAAGTAGAAAGAGAGAACTGCGATTTAAAATGATCAACTGTTTCACTTTGGGACCGTCTAGAACTTCTGAAATAATCAAGAATCATTATTTTCTGAGATAAATTAGCCCTTGGTAGCTTGGTGGCAGATGCCATGTTTGAAGTGATGTTGTTTATATTAAGGTTTGTAAAAACAGGACAGTTGGAGTAACTTGTGTTATAGCCTTAGTTGTTTGTATTTAAAATTGATTGAGTAGTCAAAATTGCTACCAAATATTCATGAAAAATTCTAGCTGTAACTTTAAGTTTTTATTTCACACAAGTTTTCAAGAGAATTTAAATATTTATATCAGCTTTCCGGTTTTTGTTGCTTTTGGCAGGTGTGTGTCTTTTTGTATAACGTCTCTCTTAATGGGAAAAAAACAAAAACAAATCGGTGGCGCAACTGCCATTTCCAAAAACGTGTCATTTTGTTTACTACGGTGGCAATTCAATTCAATTCGATTCAAATATACAACACGATTAGAGAAAAATTAAACAGAGTCACTTAAAAATAATAAAAAGTAGTAACACAAAGGGAAAACTCACAAGAATGAAAGAACAAAAAATACATAGTCTTTAATGCAACTTAAATCTCAATATAAATTATATTAAATTAAACACTTAGTGAGATCCAGCACCTTTACTGACTTTTTCCAAAACAGCTTCATAAGCAACTTCACTGAAATCAGTACCTTGGATATCAGTAGAAACACCATTTAATGCTCTTCTTAAAGAATCTTTGGAAGAAGCATAAACCATCTTTGGTCTAACTGAAGCGGTATCTGGAGCCCATTGGTAGAAAACAATTTTAGATCTTTTACCTTCACCACCACCAATTTCATATTCGAAATCGTAAATGGCATATTTACAATCATTTTCTGGTAAATCTTCTAAGAAAGCGTCGTATGAAGCATCAGTAGAGGTCTTGTCAACAACAATTTGAGTTTTAGCATCATTTAACTTGTAAATGATATATTTGAATTTTTTACCTAATTTTAAATCATTGAAAGCTTTTAAAGCTTCATCGGAAACGGTAACACTATAATAAATAGATTGAGCAATTTGTTAGTATTTTAATTGGACTGAGAATTGAGAAAATGCAAAAGAAAAAGAAAAAGGACACATTTTCTTTACATTGGTGTATCCTAAATCAATAACATTAGAATTTAAATATCATAAAAGTGCATACCCTGATCTGGACTATATTATCAGTAAAAATTGAAATCTGTTAGTATATATTAATTAAATCTGACCTGATCTGAAATGGCGTCAACAGATCTCAGGTAATTAATGGGAGAGCAAAGCAATCATAGAAACTTGTTGAACGCTAGGACTAAACGTCTAATAATCTAACTAAATAAATGATCGAATAATTAAATTAGCATTTATAAAGTACAAAACAATGGAAAACTAATTTCAATCCAATAATATAGTGATATTCTTGTGGGTCAGACGATAATCATAAATGGCTGAGTTCAAGTCAACTTGTTTTTAAAATTCTGTGGTGATAGTGAATGCAATATATCTGTTTAAAGATAACATTGAATTTGACATACCATTTTATATATAATTTGAATTCAGTTAGAGTTGAACAGCTAGTTGAGCAATAGGTGTAGAAAAGACTAACAGAAGCAACAGCTAAGAACGAAACAGTTCAGACCACCGATCAACAAAACGTTTCTGAGTTTCTAAGAGGCACGGAATCACCGCTTGCCCAGTGCTTCGTAACCGCGCCAAAAACTAAATACTAAATACCAAATACCAAACGTGATTGTTTATATTCTTTAGAGTACTAGTGATTTTTTTGTAATTCAAATTTATATATCAATATGGAGACTCTTAATGAAGCAGCTTATGCTTTGGAAACTAGGATTATATTAATTGAATCCAAATTAGCCAGTTCAAATCCGGCATTTAAACCATCATATTCAATTACACAATTACTAGATGGTCTAAAACAAATAATAGCTAAGTTTCCAGTTATAGAACCATTTCTTTCTACAACTGAAAGAATGAATATGATTCATGAATTACCAATCTCAATCGATTCTACTGAAAAACAGACAGATGATGATTTAATTATTAATGAAAAAAAATTAGTTATTACAAGTTCATTATCAAATTTGAATAGTTTTGTATTACAGTTTGATGAATTAATATCACAACTAGATATTTTTGAAAAACTTTATAATACTACAGAAAAATTTTATGCTAATTATGATTCTAAGATTTTTGATAAGTTTGAATCCATAAGCTCAAAGTTCAATCTACAGTTAGTGAGAACAATCAAGTTATTAGAAAAACAATTACTATTGAATTATGAAAAGTATCATTATTACAATGAAACATTTGAGAAATTGAGAAACTTACAAGAGCAGAAAATATTTTCTGGATAAATTAATTGTTCTTTTTCTTTTTCTTTTACTTTTACTCTACTCTTTTCTAAATTATTCATTAATCATTATATATTTTAAAAAAAAACATGCATTTTATAAACGACACTATAGCTATTTACAGAAAAAAATAAAGGAAAATATTAGTCAATTTCCCCAGCTGTTGAATTTTTGATACTGGTGATAACACCTGAACCAAGTATTCTACCTTGTTTAGTATATAAAACTAGATATTGACCAGGAGCAGTACCTTCTATTCTCTCATTCAATGTGAACTTCATCAAACCATCTTTAGTCATTTCAACATTTTTCAAACCATTTGGTTCTTGCAAAGATCTAAATTGAATTAAATAATCATCTTTATTTTCACTAATCTTCAGATGATCCAAATTCAAATTTTTATTCAACCATTCCCATTGTTCTACAATAATAATATCTTTTAAAAAAGCTTCTCTATCATCTTTTCTTGAAATTACTAATTCATTTGCTTTAATTTTTTTATCAGAAATGAACCAAACACCTTTATATTTTGGATCTCCTTGTGGCATACTAATTCCTGATTTTTGTCCAATAGTACCACTCCATAATCCAGTATGTTGACCCCAAATCTTACCATCTTTTGTAACTATATTACCAGGATTAGGTTGTAAATATTCAGTTAACAAATCTTTGAATTTTCCAATTTGTGAAACAAAACATAAACCTTGAGAATCTTTTTTATCTTTGGTAATTAAATTATAAGCATGAGCGATTTCACGTATTTGTGGTTTTGTATAATGACCTATAGGCATTAAGATTTTTGAAATTGCAGATTCTGGAATCATTGATAAATAATATGATTGATCTTTGGGCATGTAATCAGATCGAAATAAATGATATTCACCAGTTTGATTATGTTTCAAAATTCTTGAATAATGGCCAGTAACTAACCACCATTTTTTTTTCTCCCCGGTACTTTTCAACTCTTGATTTTTATAATAATTTTCCAAATGATCAATCATTTTACCAAATTTAACATATTTATTACAACCAACATCTGGATTAGGAGTTAATCCACGTTGATACATTTCTAACATTGGTTGAAAAACATCATTCCAATATTCTTTCTCAAAATTGACTCTTTCACAGGGTATATTCAATTGTAAACAAGTTTCTTGAACTTGTTCCCAATCTTTTTCAATTGTACACCTTGAATTAGAATCTTTCATAATTGTATCAGAAGACCAATTTGACATAAATATACCTCTTGTTTGTTTTGGATATTTCAATGAATACATTAAAGCTGTTACTGATGAATCAACTCCTGATGACATTGATATTATTATTTCATCTTCTGGTGATGGTTCTTGTTGAGTGTAACCATCAGGAACTTTATAATTTAACAAATTAGGTATTGTTGAATGTGTACTTGCATATCTAAAAGTAATTCTAGGTAAGCTAATAATCCTATATGATATTCGTTTTAAAAACATGCTGGGTATATATAAATAAATATATTGAAAAAAACAGTTTGTATGAAAAGCTTATTCAAAAAAAAAAAAAAAAATATCTTAATATGTGTGCACGTGACACTTCAGAAAACAGACATCAGTATACTGAATTTGATTCACTGTCCGTTTACAAAACTTCACAAATTATGCATTAGATTATTAGTTAATATTATAATAGTATTGTTCTAAGCTGTATAGTAAAAATTAATAATTGAGAGAGTAATAAATTGATAATACAATGAAAATTTACAATACCAATATCTGAATTGATTTTGATTATAAATTTTATTATTTTTTTTTTTCAAATTAATTGATAATAAGTAAATAATATAAAAGTATAATTTTCGAAAGAATTATATTTTATATTTTGTTGAAATAATAATAATCAATGCAACTTGTATTACAAATTGAAGAAATAACCGAAAATAAGAAAAACCCGTTTTGGTCGTGTTTAAGCCAAAATCATTATAAAATTTCATTACTCGCCACAGCCGTTATCAGTGAAACCAGTTAAATTGTTATATTTCAATTGGTGTAGATGAATTTAATTAAAAGATTAAAAAGATTACTGAATAATAATATATTAATAGAATTGATTGTTTGATTAACGGAATTTACAAATATTTAGAATTATTCACAGAAAAAATATACAATTATTTCCTAAATATTTAAACTGTGTACACTTGATAAGAATAGCATGTGACAAGTTTCACTTTAAAGTCGTGTGATAAGAGAGAGTTAAACATTGGTAATATTTTGAAAAAAATTTACCATTTTTAAATTGAAAGAATTGATTATTCTATAAAAAATCTTTATTAATTTTAAAATATCAAAATTATTGTTGAAAAAGAATGAGCTGTTCGTAATTGAAATAAACCAGAGTGTAAGAAAGAGTGAATAAAATGGAAAATTGATAGTTGCCGCAGTGGCGGTGGTAATCGTGTCCTTTTTGTGGCGAGTTTCAAAAACACAAATGAAAAGAAACTTCTAGATGGAATTGGAAGTACATTAAAAATTATGTGTTTGACAGAGTGTTATTAAATAAATAATTGAAAACATGTGTTTAAAATAAAAGTCAAATCAGATTAAGAGAAGGGATATTTGGTGAATAAGTGAATAAGTGAATATAAAGGAGAGGCGCGCAGCTTTTGCAAAGTTTTTTGACTGATTTCTTCCACAACCCAATTCAATTTCATTTCATCAAAGACTTATTACCCTTTTCTTCCTCTTTCTTATTGGTCATCACTAAGAGTCTATTTCCCTTTTGTTTCATCATTGATTAGCTATGTCTACTGTTCCTCCTACTTCTCCTTCCTTATCTCATTCTACTTTAAAGTTATTGACTTGGTCTAGTCCAGTCTGTTCAGCTAAAGTGTTCGTTGGCATTATCGCCACTTTGGTCTTATTCAAATACGTTAACGTTCCAAGCTTATTACTTTACTTATCTTCCATTGTCTTAAGTGGTATGTTTACTTTTATTTTCTGAAATTATGACATCTGTTCATTTAGAACTTTTTCAAAAGATCAGTGTTTTTTTTTTTTTTATTATTCCGATTCCGATTTTGATCTCTCCAAATCAACCAATCAATAGTATTAAAACTGAAAATAATTACTAACTAACTCTATATTTTTTTATTTCAATTCAATGTAGTTTCTGCTTTAGCTGAATTTGTTTCTAAGAAGGTTACTGGTCAAGGTATTGTTTCTAAATTGAAGCCTCATGCTACTACTTACTTTGGTAGTTTTGTTGAAGGTTACTCTCCAAGATTAATTAAGAACACAAAGAATTTTGAATTATTTGTTCAAGAATTAGTTTACTCTGTTGATTTAGAAGCTACTGCTAAATTTGCTGGTATTGCATTTGTTTTGTACAAATTTACTTCTTGGTTCTCATTATGGTCTTTAATTTTAACTTTTACTTTAGTTGCTTTCACTGTTCCAGCTATTTACCTTAAATACAAAGAAATCATTGATGAATTGGCTATTAAGTACTCTAAATTAACAAAGGATCAAGCTGCTGTTCATTACGGTACTTTAAAGACTAAGGCTGCTCCACATCTTGCTACTTTAGATAAGAAATTAGGTCCTATCTCTACTTTAATTAAGTCTAAGATTCCATACAGAACTGCTGGATCTACTGTTGGTGTTTCTAAAGCTGCTCCAGTTGAACCAGTCTCAACTGCTACTGCTTCCGGTGTTAAGACTGCTTCTACAACCTCTGCCCCATTAAAGACCACTACCACCAACACTTCTGCTCCATTAAAGACTCAAGCTGCTGCTCCTTCTTCTTCTGATTTTATTTCTGACATTAAAACTGAAGCTTCTTCAAGTGCTTCAAAGATTTCATCTAACGCTCCAATTAGCAATCCACTTGCTGATTAAATGTGTTTTGTTTGTATTTGTCTGTGTGTTTCCAATTACTCTTAGCATATTTATAATTAGTTTATTTTAAATTAATTCAATAACAAATATTTTGAAACAGAAATAGATAATAAGTAACATTAGGAAATATAATTAATTTAAAAAATTGATAGGATTATTTTACTGTATTATGGATTAATTAATTACTATATATAATTTTGTTATTCCTTTGTTCGTATAATCAATATTAAATGGTAATTTTATCTATATTTGGTGTAATTCTTGGTAATATTTTTCATTACAATGATTGGGGCAAAAAAGAATTATTTTGTAAAATAAAGTATAATTAAATAGGAGAGGAAATAGTATTTACTTCATGGAAAGGAAAGGAGAGGAGGGGAAATCAAAGATAAAGATCAAAAAAAAAAAAAAAAAGAATATAACAGGATAGTAGTGATAATTTATATAAAACTTAAGAAAAGAAAAACACAGATAATATACAAAAAGAAGATGAAAGCAATTATGGGATAATAAATTATTTTATTTTATTTTATTTTATGTTTTTAACAATTTTAATATCTAAAGATCAGTTTATTTGAATTATTAACAACTGAACAATAATAATTGATTCAAGCTAGCATTACTGGTTTTCTTTTTCAGTTTCTTTGAAAATTAATAAAACAATTAGTGGTAGGTCAGTATTTGAATAGCAATTAGATTAAAAGCAGCACAGAGTCGAGAGTAAATAAAGTAAAGATAAAAAATAGATGGATCGAAAAATTAAGAGGAAAAAAAATTTAAAAAAAAATAATAGTAATAATAAAGAGTAACCAAAAAAAAAAGCACATTAGTGATGAATGAACAATGAATATTAAAAAAAAAAAGTAAAATTAACAAGAAGTTAAGAGGATAGAGATGGGTAGAGAGAGAGATTAAAAAAAAGTTAATTAAGTATACAATTTTTGATGATGATTATCAAATCAAATTTTAAGCAAGACAAATAAAAATTAAAATTAAAAAGTGAAAAATGCAATGTTCTTGTTTCAATTGAATCCATTGTTTTAAAATAACAATTAAACTAGCTCACATAATAACACAACATCCACCACTTTCTTTAGAATTAGAAGATCCAGAATTAGGTTGAGTTGATTTATTATTTTGTGGTCTACCGCCAGTTGGAGAATTTGTTGTATCAGCTGCTTTTTTAGATAAAGCAGCATTTTTAGCTTCTTGTTTCTGTAAATTTTCCAAAACTCTTTGTTCTTCTTTCGGATCTGGATATAAAGTATTTGAAACACCAGATCCAGTAATTTGACCATTTATTATAATTTTAACTAAATTATGAAAAGTATCAGTAACATTTTGAGGAGTTTTTGCAGAAGTTTCAATATAAGCACAATTAAATTTTTTTGCAAAATTAATTGCTTCTTCTTGTGAAACTTGTCTTTCATCAACTAAATCACTTTTATTACCAACTAATATCATTGGTACAAATGAAACCTGTTCACCTTTCACTCTCATAATTGAACTATAAAAAGTTGAAATTTCTTCAAATGAATGATAATCAGTTAAACTAAAAACTAATAAAAAACCTTCACCAGTCTTCATATATAAATCTCTCATTGAAGAATATTCTTCTTGACCAGCTGTATCTAATATATCTAATGAAGATTCAACATTATTAATGGTACAATAGTGTCTATAAGAATCTTCAATCGTTGGATCGTATTCATTTGCAAATTCAGATTGCGTGAGTCTAATAGTTAAGGCTGATTTACCAACAACTGGAGGGCCAACAACGACCAATCTAAATTCTTTTGACTGATTGAAAAAAAAGTTAAATAAATGTTAGTAATTCAAAAGTAAAACAAAAAAAAAAATATTAAAAGACTATTTGAACTTACAACGCTCATTATATTTGGTGTTTGAAGATGGGAAATACGTTTGATGAATTGTATGGAGAAATGGTATTAAAGATGGTTGGCTGCTTTTTTTGATTTTCAATACTTGAAATGTATTAGAGGTGAAAGAGGAGGAGAGGAAGGTATAGTAAATGTAAATGAAATAAATTTGATACTTTGTTGAAAATGTACTAACTCAATTCTGAATAGTAGTTAAAACACGTCTGAATAAATATTTGCAATTGCAATTGTAATCAATTGAGTTGAAAATATTTTTGTGTTGTGTTGGAAAAGTGAATTGTGTCCCGAATAATTGTTCGAATTCGATGCAAAAACGGAGCAATAGACCAATAGACCAAAATACTGAAAATAAATTTAAATTTTAAAAAGGAAGTTTAAGATACTTTATATTATAATAAATTATTTATATATAAAATTAAATTTTAAATATGGAAACAACAGAATTAAATGACAAATGACTCTCCCCTTTATGATATATCTATTATATGTACTGATATCACTTGTTCTACAGCAAAAAAAAAAAAAAAAAATCATCATTTTTAACTGCGCCATCTGAATAACTCTTTCCGCGCACTCGCCGTGGCAGTGTATCAATACTTTACTCTCTAAATACTAAATACTAAATACTATATACTATATACTATATACTATATACTATTACATTTACTGTTATCTTTTAATTCTTTTAACTATTCACTTTTCCAATCGTTTAAACAAATACAAATTAATAAACACAATTAAAGAAAAACAATCTATAGAATTCAAACTGCCCTCATTGGGCGGGATTATAGACCCACAGACCACCGCGAAACTTATCCAGCCTTAGCCAATTAAATTGCTGATTCTCTATAATATTTAAAATATTCAAGAAGTCCGCAAACACACTGCAACACATGCCGCAAGTCGCGGTATAAAAAAAAAAAAAAAAAAAAAAAAACTTAGCTCAACAATTGACAATTATTACTTATTCGCGAAATAGAATAATTAACCGTGCATAAAATTAGTTTCTAGAAACAGAGGCTCAATATATGTGCAGATGATGACAACTCAATTTAACTTGGTTACTCCCTTTAAAATCAGCAATTCTCTTACACCCCACACTCAAAGGCCCCAAGGGTCTCAAGGGCTCCAACACCTATGCTACTTTGATCTTATTTTACTACATAGTCTGCTTCGATTTTTATTTTCTTACATCCATACTTACATTTATATATATATACTTATATATACATATATATACATACGTACACAGTGTGTCACAGTGTGTCACAGTGTGTCACACACATATGCCGCCCTGCCCTGCCACTTATATAATTTTTTAGGATTACTTTTATCTAACACTTTAAATTATTTTCAATATTAATTGAATTGATATTTTTTATATTTCAAAGCCAAGCAATTAAAAAACTTACTAAACTACGTTCAATAAAAAATGATAATATGATAATATGATAATATGATAATATAAAAGCTTTTAATGCTGGTGCTGTAATTTGATCATCGATGCACATTACTTATATGTATCTCGATTATTCAATAACCAATCTCGATGAAAATTCTTTTTTCATACATCATCATCATGAATACAGCATTTATAATGATAGATTCTTTTTTCTTTAATCATAATAGTTAATAGTTTGATCATTCAATAAATTTTATTACAGAATAGTACTTGAGTAAAGTATGTTCCATCAGTTGCATCTCAACCAAAATAATTTTTTCGCTTAAATTTGAAAACAAAACAGCCGCTGGGCTCATTCTTATTCCTTAATTTCAAAAAGTTAATATAATGTAATGTAAACTATCTATCATAATATAAAAAAATTACATTTAGATTCTTATAGATTAACTGGATCAATACTAGTAATTCACCGTAAAAAGTATTATTAAATAAATTTATATAATATAAAATTTTCTTTTCGATTAAAGATAATCAAACTACCAATTAATTTAACTAATTATTTGATTCTGGTTCCTAGATCTAGTGAGAAAAATAATTGTATTCATGGATTTAAATTCAATTACTACTTATTTTAGTAAATTATATGAGATAACCAATTTCCAATTTACTTAAAGTAATCAAATGAAATTGACACTAAAACAACAAACAACTCTGGAACTACCAAAAATCAATATATATATATATTTTTATATATAAAGTTTAAAAATTTTGAAAGATTGAAAGCTTGAAGTTTTGAAAGGAGTTAGCGAATTTAGAATTGCATTGGACATAATTCTGCACTACCCTTAAGCCAAATTTCAATTGTTTTTAATATGCTTAAAGTTTAAATAATAATAATAATAATATAAATATAAATATAAATATAAATAATTTGTTTAGTTCATTTATTTCCTTTTCATAAGCCATAAATATGCCACAAATCTCTTTTAGGTAAGTATTTGTCCAATATTTCATGAGCCTTTACCCCTTTTCTGACCAATTTTGAAAAGCTTGTTCTTTAGGGTGAATAAACTATAAAATGTTTTTTTTTAAAGACATAACTATTCTATTGACAACACTAACTATGACTCACAAGTTCTCTAAACCATATCATTATATATATATATAGATATATATTAAAGAAGTTTTTCAAAAGGTGAGCATGATGTATATAAACATACACTCAAAATAGTTATTTTGTCTTTGGAAAACTGTTAGCCTCCCACTATTGGTTATCCCAAGCAAGTCACTACAAAATAAAACTATTTCCGGCTGATCTAGAAGCTTCTCTATGAGTAAAGAGTGAATGGCTATAACATTCAACAACTAACCGAAGTATTCATCATTAAGAATATATTATCAATTTTTGTTTTCCAATTGATTTTTTTCAAACCCATGTTAATTATTTTTGCTTACTGATACATTGGGCGTTAGTAGTAAAAATTATAAAACTCCAGGCAAAAAAAAAGGACATAGTCTGTTGAAATTGAAAGTTTAAAGTTTATAATAAGGAAAGGAAATTTTAAGTACAAAATTTTCGATAGATCCTAGATCCAAAACACAAGAACAATAATAAAATAAAATTGGTACTATTGAAAAAAAAATCATTACCAAGACGATCTTGGAAACGATAATCTTGGTATTACATTTTAAATGGGGACTTATTGATCTAGATCGTTTTTAGAGGTTTCAGACTTGTCGCTTAATTAAATAAGAAAAAGATACTTAAGATTTTTTTTTTTCACTTAGACAGTCATGCCTTATATGGTCTCGGAACAAATAGTTTTGTTTCAAGTGTCGATTCCTTCTCAAGCGACCCCTGTTTTTAGTGTTTCAAGTGATTTTAGTGATTTTAATATTTGTCTTTCTTTATATTTAATCATGATTGATGTACTATTGTTATAATTGATAAATAAGGTATACATCTTTTAAATTTTTTTTAATAATATTCTCAGTATTCAATCATCAAATAATTAATTGAAGGATTTGACATCAAAATCACCAACAGTTTTTAATAAATGGTAATAAAAGAGTCGTGGATTAAATCAATGAATCAAATATCATGTGACCAAACATCACGGGACCACAAAAATAAATAAAAATCATTAAGCCGCACTTTAAATAAAAATTAATTTTTTTTTTCAAAAAAAATTTGAAAGCTTTCATTTCTGTTATTATATATTTATTTTCAAAAAATTAGTCTTTTCAATTTATACAACTTTCCTATTAGTTTCAAATAGCAATGGGTAAAGCTATAAAAAATCAAAGTAAGAAACATTCTGCTCCTTATGAAAAAAAATCTCATAAAAAGCATCAACAAAAAGAATTTGTTGATGAAGTTGAAGAAGAAGCTACTAATAAGTTAGTTGAAGAAATTGATGATGAATTCGGCGATGTTGCTGATTTATTAGAACAAGATGAAAACCCAAATAAAAGACAAAGAGAAGAAACAAATGAAGAAATGGAAGATGATGATGATGAAGTAGATGAAGAAGATGAAGAAGAAAAAAAATCAAAACCAAAGAAATCTAAAAGTAAAAAACAAGAAATTGATGAATTAGATTCTATTCCAGCAACAACTACAGATGATTCTATTGCAACACAACAACCATTTTCAGCCCTTAAATTATCATTACCAACTCAAAAATCAATTGAAGAAATGGGTTTCAAAACAATGACAGAAGTTCAAGCTAGAACAATACCTCCTTTATTAGCTGGTAAAGATGTTTTAGGTGCCGCTAAAACTGGTTCTGGTAAAACATTAGCTTTTTTAATTCCAGCTATTGAATTATTATATTCTTTAAAATTTAAACCAAGAAATGGTACTGGTGCTATTATTATTACACCAACTAGAGAATTGGCTTTACAAATTTTTGGTGTTGCTAGAGAATTATTAGGAAATCATTCACAAACTTTAGGTATTGTTATTGGTGGTGCTAATAGAAGACAAGAAGCTGAAAAAATAGCCAAAGGTGTTAATTTATTAGTTGCCACTCCAGGTAGATTATTAGATCATTTACAAAATACTCAAGGTTTTATTTTTAAAAATTTAAAATCTTTAATTATTGATGAAGCTGATAGAATTTTAGATATTGGTTTTGAAGATGAAATGAAACAAATTGTTAAAATCTTACCAAATGATGGTAGACAAACTATGTTATTCTCAGCTACTCAAACCACTAAAGTTGAAGATTTAGCTAGAATTTCTTTAAGGGATGCTCCAGTGTATATTAATGTTGATCAACATAGAGAAACTTCAACAGCAGATGGACTTGAACAAGGTTATGTTGTTTGTGATTCTGATAAAAGATTTTTATTATTGTTTTCTTTTTTGAAAAGAAATATCAAAAAGAAAGTGATTGTGTTTTTATCATCATGTAATTCAGTTAAATATTATTCTGAGTTATTAAATTATATAGATTTACCAGTTTTAGATCTTCATGGTAAACAAAAACAACAAAAGAGAACAAATACTTTTTTTGAATTTTCTAATGCTAAACAAGGTATACTTTTATGTACTGATGTTGCTGCAAGAGGATTAGATATTCCTGAAGTTGATTGGATTATTCAATTTGATCCACCTGATGATCCAAGAGATTATATTCATAGAGTTGGTAGAACTGCAAGAGGTTCTAATGGTAAAGGTAAATCGTTAATGTTTTTAACCCCTTCTGAATTAGGATTTTTAAGATATTTAAAGAAGGCTAAAGTTCCATTAAATGAATTTGAATTCCCATCAAATAAAATTGCTAATGTCCAATCACAATTAGAACAATTAGTTAAAAATAATTTTTGGTTACATCAATCTGCTAAAGATGGTTATAGAGCTTATTTACAAGCTTATGCTTCACATCATTTAAAAACTGTTTATCAAATTGATAAGTTAGATTTAGTTAAAGTTGGTAAATCTTTTGGTTTTACTGTGCCTCCTAAAGTGAACATAAGTATTGGTACAAGTGTGACTAAAACTAAAAGCAAAAACAGTAAAAGAAATCAAAATTAAAACCAGTTTAATTTAATTGAATTTAATTTGATTTATTTCTCTTTCTTTTATGTTCCTTTTCTCTCCTTTTACTTCAGTCTATTTGTAGATATGTCTTTTATATAGTAAATAACGTTATAATTAATTCGATAATTTTTTTTATATCAAAATTTTGTATAAAGCGATGTTGAAATCATGTATTAAATTGTATAAAACGATACCAAAAATAGAATAAGTTATGGTGGAAGAGTAGAGTTAAAAGTAAACAAAAAATTAAGAAAAAAAAAAAGAAAAATAGGTCATCTAGCGTCAATAATGCAAAAAGAAGAATAAAACCCAGCCAAAAAGGAATTGAAATTTAAACTTCAAAGAGTAAAATTTTAAAATAAAAATATTGATAAAAATAAAGATAAAGATAAAAATAAAAAAGAGAAAGGATGAAAATTGATAAAAATAGAAGACATTAATTTAGCAGTAATAATGCAAAAGACAAAAAGGAATCTAAAATGTTAATAACAAGAATTAAAAGTACAATATAATAACGAAATGAAGAATTAGTGTTGAAAATTCATTCACAGAAAAGAGGAAGTTTCATTAAATAATAATAATAATAATGGTGAATAATCAAAAAGATTATTTTCTGCCCAACAAGGTCAAGAATTCATCTCTAGTCTTTTGTTGAGATCTAAAGCACCCAAGCATACAAGAAGTCGCAGTAACTGCACCAGTTTTTTGAACACCTCTACTAACCATACACATATGAGTAGCTTCGATGACAACTGCAACACCTCTTGGCTGTAAGATCTCAGACAAAGCAATTGCAATTTGTTTGGTTAATCTTTCTTGGACTTGAAATCTTCTAGCATACATTTCAGCTAATCTAGCCAATTTACTTAAACCTAAAACTTTCTTGTTTGGGATGTAACCAATATGAACTTTACCAAAAAATGGAACTAAATGATGTTCACATAATGAAAAAATTTCGATATCTTTAACAATAACCATTTCATCATGATCTTCTTCAAAAACGGCTCTTTTAATAACATCTTTAATATTATCTTCATAACCTTTTGTGAAGAATAGCATAGCTCTGGCATATCTTTCGGGGGTTTCTAATAAACCTTCTCTATCAACATCTTCACCTAATTCAGTAAGAATGGTTTTAACAGCGGCAGCGATTCTTTGTTCTCTAGCTTTGGCTTCTTCAGGAGTACTTTCGATCCTTTCTCTTGCTCCAAGTGATGGCCACGATAAACCATCAGAAGAAATTGGTGGGTTAAGAGTGTACGGAGAGGCAGGTCTAGTATTTAATGGAGTAGTAAGTTTTTTATAGTAAGGTTCTCTAGTAGGTTTTGGTTGTAAAGTAAGGTTTGAAAGTTGAGTGTGGCTTTCATCATCATCATCATCATAATGTTGGGTTAAATCAGAAGCACTAGTAGCTGGTCTTGCTAATGGGGAAGTTGGAGCATGCTTCAATGAGGCTGAAGAACCATTTGAAGATGAATTTGGGTTTGGATAAGACATGTTAATTTTATCTGAGTTTGTTTGAAAGTTTATAAGTTTTTGTTCTAAATCTTTATCAATTTGGTCTTTCTTTCTGCACATGTGAAAAATATAAATATAAATATCTATAGCTTGATATTCAATAAAACTCTATATGTAACTTGATTTTATTTATAAAAAGTGATTGAAATATTAATATATAGTATTAAATATCATATAAATATCAATAAGTTGTTTAATGAAACTTTAACAAAACTTAAAGAGAATGGGTTAGTTGATATATATAGATGAAAAAAGATTCGTTTAAACTGAATTATTGCTACTTTTACCTTGACTCCGTTGAACAAATTTTTTTCAATTGAAAAAAAAATCCCAAACTCGGATCATGGCTCACGGCTCTGAGGAACAGTGGAAAAGCGTCTTTGCGGTAATAAATAAGTGCCGTTAAGCCCTTAAGTCGCACTTACCAAAATAATTGAAAACTTACTGAAATTCAAATTCAAATTCAGTATTTACTATCTCTTTTCAGTGTTAATGATGTTCCGCAGAGCCCATTTCAACTTTTAAATTTTAAAGTTGTAAATCTTTCTTGAATATTATATGACTGTAAATATGTAAAGCTTAAACAATCTCTCTTCCCTTTTCATCAAAAAAAACAAAAGAGGTCTAAATTAGGAAAATATAAGCCTAGTAAGAGTAAATCGGAAGGACCGGGGGTTTTTTTTTTTTAACTTTCACTTCTACGTGTAATGCATGGCGGCGATGGTGATTTCTGTTTTCTTTTTGCAATTGAACCACGTTTTTTTCTTTAACACAAACACAGATTCATATAATCCATATCTATACCTATACCTATATCTATATCTATATCTATAATATATAATATGAATCTACCAGTTGATTCTGGAACTTCAAATAAGATAGAAATACAGGAATTTTCTACTTCAATAAAGGGCCTTGCAATTTTTGGTCTAATATGGTATATTGTTATTATACTCCTTGCTTACAATGGATTTTTTGAGATAATACTTAAATTTAATAGAAAATCAAAGCAGAAAATAGATAGATCTATTAATGAAGATGAATTGGAAGGTGTTACAATATTACGACCATTAAAAGGAATAGATTCAGAAATGGAAATTTGTTTGGAATCCTCTTTTCAACAAGATTATCCATCAAATAAACTTGAAATTATATTTTGTGTTCAAGATTCAAGAGATCCTGCAATTGGATTGGTACAAAAATTAATTCAAAAATATCCTAATGTTAATGCTCGTTTACTCATTGATTCGGATCTCCAAAAAGATTATTACGGAGTTAATCCAAAAGTTAATAATTTGATGAAAGGTTATAAATCATCAAAATTTGATATTTTATGGATTTGTGATTCAAATGTTTGGGCTAGACCAGATACATTAAAAAGATCAATTTATTCATTAGTTAATTCATTAGATGATGGTCGCAAAACTTCAAGACCTGTTAAACTAGTTCATCATGCACCAATGGCAATTTCATTAAGTTCAAAATCTATGGGTTCAAAATTAGATGAAATGTTTTTATCAACCTCTCATTCTAAATTTTATGTCAGTTTGAATAAGGTTGCAGTTGCTCCTTGTGTTAATGGTAAATCTAACTTATATAGAAAATCAGATTTAAATTTGGCAGTTAATAATATGGCTATTGGAAATTTGAATACTATTGTTCAACCAAGTCTTGATGGTAAAAGTGGAGATCAATTACGAGATGCTAAATATTATAGTTTACAAGAAAATGAAGGTTTAGCATTCTTTGCTAGATATATTGGTGAAGATAATATGATTGGTATTGCATTATGGAATCATTGTGGTGGACGTACTGGTTTGACTGGTGATTGTGTTATTCAACCACTAGGAGGTAAAAATACTTGGCTTGATTATAGTTATCGTAGAATGAGATGGTTAAGAGTTAGAAAATATATGGTTTTAGCAGCTACTATGCTTGAACCTACAACTGAATGTTTATTATGTGGTGTATTTGGTACATTTTCTGTTAGTATTTTATTTTTAGGATCCAAGTTTAATAGATTATGGTTTGTTTTTCACGTATTAGTTTGGTTTTTGACTGATTATTTTCAATCTCAATATTTATTTGCATCAGTTAGAGATATATATAATTTGGAAGAGAATGAATCAAGAGGTCAACTTTTACCATATTTTTTAAGACCATCTTTTAAACTGGATTCTCATGTTCCTTTATTTGACAGTATTAAAGTGATATCATTCTCTAAATTTGTTCCAATTTGGATTATGAGAGAAATTTTGGCATTACCTATTTGGATTTGTGCTGTTTTAGGATCAAGAGTTGAATGGAGAGGTCAACCATTCAAGATCAAGGCAGATTTATCTGCAGAAGAATTGTAATTGATTGATCACAAATTTAGCATATGTTTATTTTTATTTTGTTTTATGTATTTATTTTCTAAAAAGTAAAGTAATAGAGATTCAAAAAAATGTTTGTGTGACAATTAAAATCTTCCCTCCCTCCCCACAAGCCAACAAACCAACAAATGGAGCGGGTTTAGTCTCCCAATTCGGCCATTTTATTGTCATTTTTCGAGAGAGACACACACACACAGAGTTTTTTTAAAACCCACTAAATATTGCTAATTGGCACTTTCATTTATTCAATTTTATTTGCCCCTCAATACTCTTTTCCTCTTGTAAGTACTTGATTCCATTAGAAAAAAAACCAATTATTATCATGTCTAAGTTAGATGCTACAGCAATTATTATTGGTGCCGGAGTTTCAGGTATTAAAGCTGCAACTGAATTAAATAAATCAGGTATTAGTACGTTAATTTTAGAAGCAAGAGATAGAATTGGTGGTAGAATTCATACTTATCAACCAGAAAATTCAAAATATAGTTATGATATTGGAGCATGTTGGTTTCATTCTACTATTGTCAATCCATTATTTCAGAAATCTGTTGAATTGGGTAATATTGATTATGTATTTGATGACAAATCGGCTATGATTTTTGGACCTCATGGTGCATTACCTGGTGATTTAAATTTAGGTGCAATTGTCGATGAAATGAAATTATATGGTAGTGTTGTTACCAAAGATCATGATAATAATTTAAAACAAATTTGTTCTGATTATTTATACAAAAATTCAAAGTTTTTAACTGATGAACAAATTAAGTATGCCCCTTCATTATTGAGATTTTTAGAAATTCCTAATGGTTGTTCATGGGATCAGTTTTCTGCAAAACTAGGTAACCCAGGTTACGGTGGTAGAGATGCATTTGTGAAGAGTGGTTATGGTGAAGTTTTAGACAATGAATTAGTTGATTATCCAAAGTCTAACATTTTAACTTCAAAAATTGTTAAAGAAATTAAAAAAGTTAAGAATGGTCCTCATGATATATCAGTTGAGGTGATTACTGAAGATGGGAAAGTTTATAAAAGTGAATATGTTATTGTTACTATTCCACAATCACTTCTGAAATTATCAGGATCAAATGAAAAAGGTGCAATCAAATTTGAACCTGAATTACCAATTAAAATTCAAGAAAATATGAAAAAGACGCATTTTACATCATTATCAAAAGTTATTTTTGAATTTGATAAATCATTTTGGCCTGCAGTTGAAAAATTTATAATTATTCCGAAACCAGATGAATCAATTACAGTTAGTAGTACAAAAGAACAAGTTTTTCAAACTGTGGAACATGACAAAAAGCCAAATAAAGATGATAAATTGGATGCTTTTAATTATCCATTTTTAGTTGCAAATTTACAACAAGTTAGAGAAATTCCATCTTTGATGTTCTTAGCTCCTGCTCCAGTTACTCATTTACTAGAAACAAAAGGTAAAAAATACGCATGGGATTTATTAAAGCCAATTGTTAGTAATATAAGTGGCAAACCAGTTTCAGAACTACCAGATCCTAAAGTTACTATTATAACTCAGTGGACTGTTGATCCTTTTAGTAGAGGATCAATATCTGGAAATGCACCTGGGGATATGTTAGTTAATGATTCATTGATTGATGGATTTGGTAACATTCGTTTTGCTGGTGAAGCCACCATTTATGAAGGCCATGGAAATGTTCATGGAGCATATTTGAGTGGAATTAGAGAGGCCAAATATATTTCTGGTAAGTTGGGTAAATAGACGTATATGTATACATAATATTATGATCGACCCGACGCGTCCCCTTGTTTTTGTTATGGTTGGGGCAAATTTTGATCTGTGCGCAGCTGGGACGTGATTCAATGAAACAGCAAATTTATAAATAAATAAATATATACAAGTGTACAAGTATAAAAGCACCCAAGTATATACAATAAATAGTCTTTTTTAATTTACTGAACTCATTTAGTTACAGTTTATAACAACCGCTTATAATATGACTCAATCTATAGATATTAAACAAGCATATATTAATGCTGGACAAGATCATCTGTTCAAACATTGGGATCATCTTTCTCAAGATGAACAAGGCTCCTTTATTCAACAACTATCAAAATTACCAAATCCCGCTAAATTTTTAAATGATGTTAAGACAGCCATTGAGTTTAGTTCTACTAGTACAGCTTCAAGACATTTATCTTGCTTACCTGAATCATCATATTCTTCAACTTTGGATTCTACATCAGAAGTTTTACAAGATTGGACTCAACATGGATTTGATTTATTGAAAGAAAATAAAGTTGGGGTTATTTTAATGGCTGGTGGCCAAGGTACAAGATTAGGGTCATCTGATCCTAAAGGATGTTATAATGTTGGATTACCTTCTCAAAAATCATTATTTCAAATTCAATCAGAAAGAATTTTAAAATTACAAAAATTAACAGAATCTAAATATAATTTATTAAAGGATTCAACTATAATTCCGTTGTATATTATGACATCTGCACCAACTAGAACCGCAACTGAAGTTTTTTTTGCAAATAATAACTATTTTGGATTGAAGAAGGAAAATATTGTTTTTTTCAATCAAGGTGTTTTACCTGCTGTTTCAATTGATGGATCTAAAATTTTATTAGCATCAAAGAATCAAATAGTTGAATCACCTGATGGGAATGGTGGATTATATAAAGCGTTATCAGATAACAAGATTATTGAAGATTTTCAAAAAAGAGGTATTGAACATGTTCATATGTATTGTGTGGATAATATTTTAGTTAAAGTTGCTGATCCAGTTTTTATTGGCTATTCAGCTTTGAATAATTATAATGTTGCTACTAAAGTTGTGCGTAAAAGAAATGCATCAGAAAGTGTTGGATTAATTGTCTTAGATGAAGATATTAATGGACCTTGTGTTGTTGAATATTCAGAAATTACTAAAGAATTATCTGAAAAAACAGATTCAGATGGTAAATTACATTTTAGAGCTGCTAATATTGTTAATCATTATTACAATGTTAATTATTTAAATGAAATGGTTCCATCATGGATTTCATCAAGAAGACATTTACCTTATCATATAGCTAAAAAGAAAATTGCAGTTTTTGATAGTGAAACCGGTAAATTTTCTAAACCTTCTGAACCAAATGGTATTAAAATGGAACAATTTATATTTGATGTTTTCCCATCTGTTTCATTAAATAAGTTTGGATGTTTAGAAGTTGAAAGATCGGATGAATTTTCTCCATTAAAAAACGCTCCAGGTTCACCAAATGATTCACCTGAAACTTGTAAATTGAACTATTTAAAAAGAGGAACCAAGTGGATTTTGAAACATGGTGGTATTTTAGCAAATGATGATGATTTAATTGAAGTTAGCCCCTTTACTAGTTATTCTGGTGAAGGATTAAGAGAAGTTGAAGGGAAGGCTTTCAAAGGTGGTGAAATTATTTAATTAACTAGTTTTTTTTAACCTTTTATTGATTTTTTTCTAGTACAAATATAATTATATATATTTATATACTTATATACTTATACACTTATAATATAATGACCATATTATTAGGCGTCTATGCGTCAATCGACCCTTTTTCGGAGTGCGGCATGTGGTTCGGCAACACGCCACTCGGTCCGTCTTTTAATGGCAATGGCACCTCAATAACAAGTCAATGGGCAAGTTCATAGCAAGTTAATGACAAGTCATACTTAATTAATGCTTAATGAAGGTCATTGAGTCAACTAAATCAATTATATTAATTGGAGTATTAGGTTGAAATATAATGGCGTGTTTGAAGTAAGTAAAGTGGTGGGCTTTTATGGAGTTGTCTGGAGATAGGTGGAGATACAATGAAAATGAAATAATGAAAATGAAATCAACTGATGGGGTTCACGGGGAAGCTGCGTTCCGGCTGGAGCCTTTATTTATATTTGGTTGGCTGCCCCCTCCCGTTCATTTTCTTTTAAATAAGGTTGCCCCTTTTGCTTTTTAACTTTCCCTTTCCTTTGTCCTATCTCTTCCTTCTTTATATACTATCACTTAGGGCTTCAGCTTCATTTTAACTTCTAGGAATCATACAATGGCTACGTCAGCAACTACTACCCCCCACAAGAGATCTCACAAAAGATCTCTTACCGGATTTACACCTACTGAAATTAAAGCAATCGATGCTTCTGTTCCTCTAAAAACAAGAGAAACTTGGTCTAAGTTGGCTGTTAGAGAATTCCAAACAGTTCAAGATTTGGAAACAGTCTTGATCAGTCATGTTGAAACTACATTGGCTAGATCAATGTACAATTGTGATGACTTGGCCGCTTATCAAGCCTTATCAGTCTCAATTAAAGACAAGTTAACCCTGCATTGGAATAAAACTCAACAATTGCATACTTCAAAAGATGTTAAGAGAATTTATTATCTATCTTTAGAGTTCTTAATGGGTAGAGCTTTAGATAATGCAATGATTAATTTACAAATTAAAGATTTATGTAAAAAATCTATTGATGAATTAGGATTCAATTTGGAAGATTTAATTGTTATAGAACCAGATGCAGGTTTGGGGAATGGTGGTTTAGGAAGATTAGCTGCTTGTTTTGTTGATTCTTTATCCACTGGTAATTACCCAGGTTGGGGTTATGGTTTAAGATATAACTACGGTATTTTCGCTCAAAAAATTATTGATGGTTATCAAGTTGAAACTCCTGATTATTGGTTAAAATTCGGTAATCCATGGGAAATTCCAAGAAAAGAAATTAGAATTCCTGTTGATTTTTATGGTTTTGTTAGTACTGATACCGATCCAAAAACTGGTAAAACTAAAAAAGTTTGGCAAGGTGGTGAAAGAGTTTTAGCTGTTGCCTATGATTTCCCAATCCCAGGTTATGATACTACCAATGTTAATAACTTGAGAATGTGGTCTTCAGAACCAACCACTGAATTTGATTTTCAAAAATTTAATGAAGGCGATTATTCTAATTCAGTTATTCAACAACAAAGAGCTGAGTCAATTACTGCTGTCTTGTATCCAAATGATAATTTTTATCAAGGTAAAGAATTAAGATTGAAACAACAATATTTCTGGGTTTCTGCTTCTTTGCATGATATAGTTAGAAGATTTATTAAGTCTAAAAAGCCATGGAGCGCTTTCTCCGATATGATTGCTATTCAATTAAATGATACTCATCCAACAATGGCAATTGTTGAATTGCAAAGAATTTTAGTTGATTTGGAAGGTTTAGGGTGGTATGAAGCTTGGGATATAGTTACCAAAACTTTTGGTTACACAAATCATACTGTTATGCAAGAAGCTTTAGAGAAATGGCCATTAGATTTATTTTCAAATTTATTACCTAGACATTTAGAAATTATTTATGAAATAAACATGAACTTTTTACAATCAGTTGAAAAGCAATTTCCTAATGATAGAGAAATTTTAGGTAGAGTTTCTATTATTGAAGAATCAACTCCAAAGAATATTAGAATGGCTCATCTTGCTATCGTTGGATCTCATAGAGTTAATGGTGTTGCTGAATTACATTCAGAATTAATTAAAACTACTATTTTTAAAGATTTTGTTAAAATTTATGGTAGTGAAAAATTCACTAATGTTACCAACGGTATTACACCAAGAAGATGGTTAAAACAAGCAAATCCTGGTTTAAGTGAATTAATTGCTTCAAAATTAGGTTCTGATGAATTTTTGAAAAAATTATCTTTATTGAAGAATTTAGAAAAATACTTAGACGATGAAGATTTCAAAAAAGCTTGGTTAAAAGTTAAATTTGATAATAAAGTCAAATTAGCTAATTTGATTAAAACTTTAACTGATATTGATGTTAATCCAAATAATTTGTTTGATATTCAAGTTAAGAGAATTCATGAATATAAGAGACAACAATTAAATATTTTTGGTGTCATTTCTAGATATTTACAAATTAAAGCTACACCAGCAGCTGAAAGAAAATCTAAATGGTTACCAAAGGTTTCAATTATTGGTGGTAAAGCTGCGCCAGGTTATTATTCTGCTAAGAAAATTATTAAATTAGTTAACGCTGTTTCTCAAGTTGTTAATAATGATCCTGAAATTGGTGATTTATTGAAAGTTGTCTTTATTCCAGATTACAATGTTTCCAAGGCTGAAATTATTTGTCCTGCTTCAGATATTTCAGAACATATTTCAACTGCTGGTACTGAAGCTTCAGGTACTTCAAACATGAAATTTGTCTTGAATGGGGGTTTGATTATTGGTACTGTTGATGGTGCTAATGTTGAAATTACTAGAGAAGTTGGAGAAGATCAGATTTTCCTATTTGGTAATTTGGCTGAAGATGTCGATGAATTGAGACATGAACACCAAATGGGTAGAATTGAAATTCCTAGTGCTTTAGCAGATGTTTTCCAATCTTTAGAATCAGGCACATTTGGTTCTTATGATGAATATAGATCCTTGGTTGAAGGAATTAAATACCATGGAGATTTCTATTTAGTTTCTGATGATTTTGAAAGTTATTTACAAGCTCAAGCAGCAATTGACTCTGAATTTACTGATAGAGAAAACTGGGTTAAGAAGAGTATCACAGCAGTTGCCAATATGGGTTTCTTCTCTTCAGATAGATGTATTGAAGAATATGCCGATATGATTTGGAACGTTGAACCATTAGCTGAAAGAGTTTAATTCTAATTAATATTATTTCTATAAGATTCTATTTGCATTTGTTCAAGTATTCTTTTTTTTATATGATTCGTTATACAGTTATACAGCTCTCATATTTTAAGTCAGCGATTTATGTTTGTGTTTTAATTTGAGTTTTTTTTATTTTTTATTTGTTTTGTTGCAAATTCTTTTATAGTTGTTCATTGGTTACTGGAATGTTTGTTTCTTTTCTATTATATTTTTCAGAATTATGTTGATTCATATTACTTATAAAATACTAAATACGACTACTTTATTTCTTAGTTGCAAAACAATACATAGTGTCCCAAATAACTTCTAAGTTAGTATCATCTGACCAACCCAATTCACTGGCTAATTCATTTTTCATTAAAGTTAATAAGTCTATATCAGTACCTTTCAAACCAGGATGAGCAACATACCAATTATGTAAAGCACTAAAAGAGCTATAAAAGTTCATAAACTGTTTAAATGTCATATTCTTTTTAATGTCTAGTATTTGTT
The DNA here is from genome assembly GCA_003706315.3 of Ambrosiozyma oregonensis (nom. inval.). Lineage (NCBI taxonomy): Eukaryota > Fungi > Ascomycota > Pichiomycetes > Pichiales > Pichiaceae > Ambrosiozyma > Ambrosiozyma oregonensis (nom. inval.). Next base: position 509,654 of record PPKY03000004.1, read on the forward strand.
CTTTAGTATTGCCTTGATGGTAATCATGATACACAGTAATAGAGTTACCCTTTTTAATAACCGATGGAGCATGATAATCTTTAAATAAACCAGTTTGGTCAAATAAAACCACTTGAACATTTTCGAATCTATCGTCTTGTAAAATTAATTCATTGGTATCATTAATGAAATTTCTCCATTTTGGTTTACCTTGATCCCAAAATGGTCCCATATATTCATCATCATATGTGTATTTCAGAACAATTTCATTTGCTTTTGTTGAAGCAAGGATTGGCTCAACGTATAACCAATAAGATAAGACACCACCGTTTTCTTTTAAAACTTTGTAAGACGAATCAATAAACTGAGGAGAATCAACCCAGTGAACGCATTCAGCAGCAGTAAGAATATCAATTGAATTTAATGGGAAATTTAAGTGACTTTCTTCAGCTTTACAAACTTTGAAAGTAGTTGTAGTATCTGTAGATGGGATCTGAGATGATGCTTTAGTTATCATCGTTAAGGATGGATCTGTTCCTGTGGCCGATTCAGTAAATCTTTTAGAAAATGGAATAGTCACTATTCCTGTACCGCAACCAACATCTAATAACTTTCCTGGATATTCCTTGTTGGAATCATTTGCTTTTCTGTAGTATGATAAGAGCTTTGAATAAAATGATTCAGGGTAAGATGGTCGAAATGATTGATATGAATCAGCATTGAATGATGATTGTTTATATGTTGCCATTTTTTTTCTGAAAAGAACTAAACTATTACTCTTATAATAAAGCTTTTTTACTTTTTAATAAATTGAATAATGAGGAGTCATTGATCAATTTATACCACTTTTACCCCAGCTATTTTTCTCCGTCAGAAAGAGGATGGAGATGATGATAAAGAATCATCCTTTCTCTACCGGGCCTGCGACCGGCGTCCACCGGAATATGAGTCGTCTAATGCACGGTGCGGCTTGACCGAACTTAACCCCGGTCGGAGCTACTAATCAATTTTTAACGGTATATATAAAACCTCAACTTTCCAGTTTGATTACTATATAGAATTTACAGCTATAATTCCAATCAGTAATCAATTTATACAACAATGAGGGCAGCATTAGTCACAGGATGCTCATCCGGGATCGGATACAGTTTGGCTTTAGAATTGGCCAGTAGAGGCTATAAAGTGTTTGCTTGTGCAAGAAGACTTGAATTAATGGAATCATTAAAAGAAAAATATCCAGATAATATACTGATTTTTAAGATGGATGTTTCATCATTGGATTCGATTGAAAAAGGTTATGAGTTTGTTAAAAGTGAATTATCGAAATATTCTGAAATTCCAAAATTGGACTTATTATACAATAATAGTGGTCAAGCTTGTACTTTCCCTGCAATTGATGTTCCTGATGATGTCCTTACTGGTTGTTTTGATGTTAATGTGATTGGTCCAATACGTATTACTAAGACTTTTATAAATTTGGTTATTAATGCCAAAGGTACAGTTGCTTTCACTTCAAGTATTGCTGGTGTTTCTCAAATACCATTACCATGGTGTTCAATCTATTCTGCTACTAAAGCTGCTTTATCTGCTTATGCTAGTACATTACAGTTTGAATTGGAACCTTTAGATTGTAAAGTTTTCAATGTTATTGCCGGTTCTGTGAAAACAGCATTTTCTGATTCGAGACAAATACCTAGAGATTCAATTTATTTATCAACTCAAGAAGGCATTGAATCATTTGAATATAGAGAGAAAATGGTTAGTGAAAGTTTTGCCAATTCAATGGATGCATGTGTGTTTGCTAAAAGTATTGTAAGTCAAATTGAAAACTCTAATAGAAGAACTTTAAATCTTTATGAAGGTACAATGAGTTGGATTGCACCTATAGCGAATAAATATTTACCGAGATTTATCATCCTTGCTGGTTTTAGAGGAAAATTCAAACTTGCTTCAGTTTGGAATTCTATTAGAAACAAAATGTCAGAAACTAGGAAATTAACCTAATGCTTAATTAAAATCAATGTATTTTATTTTACTTAATTTTTCCATTATATTACGGGAAGAATTACGAGATTTTTTAGCAATTTCGTGCTAGTAAAAATAAAAGAAATATAATAAACAATATAATATTTAAAAGAATAATATAAACTAAAGGTCCTGCATTTTTGTCCGCCTGTCTGCCAGTTTACCTTGATAGAAATAAGAATTATTACAGTAATAAAGTAATAAAGTAATAAAAACGTTTTAATTAAGTGGGAGTTCTTCAAATTTTCTCATGAGGCTTATTTTCACTTCCTTTTCCATATTTTTCATAATACTCAGCAGGAGTTGAATTAAACTTATCTTGTAAATTCTTTAACTGCTCAGTTTCTAATTCTGGGGTCCAAGAATTATATTCTTCTTCTGAACCAACTGGTCTTTCAGCTAAAGTAGTTAATCTGAAAGCATGTCTTAGTGAGTCACTATCCCAATCATTAGTAGCTGAATGAACCACTCTTCTATTATCCCAAATAGTAATAGTCTCTTCATCCCAATTTGCTCTAATGTGAGCGTCTAAACAAGTTCTAATATGATTATGCAAAAAATTAATAATGTTGTTTGATTCTTCAATCTTTAAGCCTAAAATTCTTTGACCAAATCCATTGATCATAAATAGAATTTTTTTCTTCAAAACAGGATGATATCTGACTAGTGGATGTATACTTTCAATTTCCTCTTTTCTTTGAACTCCAGTTCTCTTCTTAGCTTCACTAGCTTGTGGTTTTGAAGAGTGGACTAATTTTAAATCATCAATTAAATCCTTATACAAAGGAGATAATCTTTCATAAGCTGTAATCAAATCAATGTATTGAGTATCACCTCCAACTGAGGTTTGTAACATACCAAATAATGTGATACCAGGTGGCTGTAATTCAAAACTGATATCAGAATGCCAGATAATAGAAGATAATCTGTTAGATAAGAATTTATCATGGTTCGCATCAGTACCTCTTCTGAAAACAATATGAAATTCAGGTTGTCCTAATGGGGCAGCAGTGTTTGGGTGGATATGTAAAGGACCAAAATATTTTCCCCATTCTTTCATGTCTTCAAAAGATAATTTTTTGAAATCTTGTCCTCTGAAAACAACTACACCTCTTTGCTCAACCAATAATGCCAAGTCATCCTTTTGTTTATCAGTTAACTTAGATAATTGTAATCCTTTAACTTCAGTACCTAACTTTGGTGAAATTATTTTTGTTTCGACTTTCGTCCCTGAGTCAGTACCTTCCAATAGGTTTTCAAATGATGGATCACCAAAAAAGCCTCTTTCAGAAGTGTGATAAAATGGCTTCAAATTTTCAAATTGATGATCATCTTTAGCATCCCAAGCTGGTGCCCATTGAGGGTACTTTAATCTTTGATAGTTTTCTGGAGTCAAAGCATGAACACCATCTTTGAACTCTAGTTCAAGATCGTTAAATTTGTGTTTGTTTGTACGGTTAATTTTAATAGCCATTTGTGGGACGTTTGCTATTGTATTTGACTATCTATTTGTTTGACTATTTATTTGATTCATATTAATCTGGGGAACTAGTACCATATTTATATAAATAATAAATCATTTGAACAGTTAGTTCATGGTATATTTGAACGATCAGTCATATTTACTTTCACTGTGGTGGACTTGTGTTTGGAGTTTAAATTGATTTGATCAATTGTGTCAAGTACACCATGAAACTGTGGCCGGCCTGGATACATTACATCACAGTTCGGCGATAAAATAGATAACAATACCACCAATCAATCAACAATAGTTTTTGAATAATTTTTGATATTTCACAAAGTCATCTGCCATTATCTAATCTTTAATATGGCTCAAATGGCTTTAAACCCCCTTCAAAATCTAATATTTGTCCTAGATAATTCGGTAAACAAGTGGAATGGCTTTTTGTTGTACTTTTGTAACCAATCACATGTACAATGTTTCTATTCAAAATACAATTATTTAAAAGTCATAAGTGTAGATGTGAGTTATAATAAAAATATAGAAAAATAAAGTGATTGCAGGTGCGACCTAGTCTAGCTAGGTGAGAAGCACACCACACAAAAACACAACAAAAAAAGCAAACATAAAATATGAATAATACGTATATATATCGATTATTTGTGATAATCTACTGTCAAAGCATATCATTACTTCTTGACAAACTTCTCGTAGTATTCAGCTGGAACTGAATCTAAGGCAATTTCTAAATTCTTCAAATTTTCTAATTCTAATTCTGGGGTCCAAGCATTAAGTTCGTCTTCAGAACCAACTGGTCTTTCAGCTATAGTAGTTAATCTAAATGCGTGTCTAACAGAGTCAGAATCCCAATCATTAGTAGCTGTATGAACCACTCTTCTGTTATCCCAAATAACAACAGTCTTATCATCCCAATTTGCTCTAACATGAGCATCCAAACAAGTACCTAAATGTTTAAGTAAAAAGTCCATCAAATTTGCAGACTCCTCTTCCTTTAATCCTAAGATTCTTTGAGAAAATCCATTGACTAAAAATAATGATTTTTTTCTTAAAACAGGATGATATCTGACTAAAGGATGAATATTCTGAACTTCTTCCTTTCTTTGAATACCCCCATCTCTTCTGGAGTTTACAGCCTGTGGAATTGATGAATGAACAACCTTTAAATTTTCAATCTTTTTTTTGAATAAAGGAGATAATCTTTCATATGCTGTAATTGTATCAACAAATTGAGTATCCCCACCAGCAGATGTTTGTAACATGGCGAATAAAGTGATTCCTGGAGGTTGTAATTCATAACTGACATCTGAATGCCAGCCAACATTATTCAATCTAGTAGCTAACATTTTTTGATGTTCTTCCTTGGTACCTCTTCTGAAAACAATATGAAATTCAGGCTGATTCAAAGGGGCACCAGAGTTAGGATGAACATGTAGAGGACCAAAATATTTGCCCCAATCTTTAATATCTTCAAATGGTAATTCTTTGAAATCTTGATCTCTAAATACGACAATCCCTCTTTGCTCAACCAATAATGCCAAATCATCCTTTTGTTTGTCAGTCAAGTTAGATAATTGTAATCCTTTAACTTCAGTACCCAATTTTGGAGAAAGTAATTTTGATTCAACTTTACTTCCTGAATCAGTTCCCTTCAATAGATTTTCGAAAGAAGGATCACCAAAATAGCCTCTATCTAAATGTTTGAATGGAGGTGGATTACTAAATGCTTTTTCGTCTTTTGGATCCCAAACTGGGGCCCAACGTGTGTAATCTAATTTTTCATAGTTTTTCAAAGAAATAGTTTTAACACCATCCCTTATTTCATCCTCGCCTTCTCTAAAATGAGTGTTGGCACCTCTGTAATAAGCTCTAGTAGACATAACTGATTAGTTTATCTTTATGATCATGGTGAATTTAACCAAATGTCTTTTACAATATATATTGAAAGGGGCAAGCCTGTCATTTATATAGTAAAGGAGTTCATATGAATCAGGGATGACAACTAGCATTTCATAAGCTACTGTGGATCAAAATAAAATGCCACAAAAAAACGTATTAAATATTATTCCATTTCTCCTGAGCTAAAACATATCGTATAATTCAAGATCTGACAATTTCAATAAATAGTTGAAATACTATGTAATATCGTATGGTGATTAACTTACCGTGGAATTAAAAAAGACAAAGATAGAGATCCACACTTAACAAACTTTGAGCCTCGCATCGGGAACCATCCACAACTGTTATCATCTAGGAATTTCTCCGAATATTATTCTTTTCGATAATATACCGATAATATATTATAGTTGTAAATAAATCAGGAGAAGTACCCTGAATATGTATTCAAATTTTTTCTTAGCCTTTTACCAATATAAGAAGAAGAAATGTTGGCATGCGAACAAGACGTACCTTAAAAATAAGAATCTGAATGCCTTCATACTTGCACAGAACCAAACTAGAAAAAAATTTGCGGAGATAGCAATGAGAACTATTGTATTTTATGAAATGGTAGCAGAAATATTCCAGCTAAAATAATTTTGTTTTTCAGAAACTAGAAATTTTAAAAGTATTTTTTGATTTTGATTCCTTATTATCAAAAACAGTGCAGGAATTAATATCTGTACCTAGATATCCTGATATTGAAAGATTGAATGAATATATAGGTAAGAACAATTAGATAAATGATTGTGTAAAAGTTAACTAAACAAAAGCTCATAAATATAAATTAAGAGAAATGGCCAAAACACCTTTTCTCAAAGATATTGCAGAAAAAAAGAATGTGACTCTAAACAGACAAAGTAGAAATAGATAGATGAAATAACCATATATTTAGCATTGAACGAATTAAATAATATGATTCTGATTAAGTAAATGCAAATGTAAATGTAATAATAAAATAAATAATAATGCTTTAAAATTTGGTTATTGTAAAGGTCCCGGTTGACTGTTCTTTTAATGATTTTAATAATTCATAGTTCGACAGCCTGCCACCAGTGGATTCACCATCTCCTGAACTATCAGTTAAAATAATTTTCTTTAAACATGCATTTTCCATTTCTAAAGTTTTGATTTGAACTTCTAAATTTGCTATATAATTGTTAATTTCATTAAATTTATCTTCTAATTCTAATTCTTTCATTCTTCTTTTATATCTAAATCTAGCAGAAGCTTGAGTATTTCTTCTTTTCTTTTCTTCTGTATCATCTGCTATCGACATATTACCATTGGAAGGTTGCTCATTAGATTTATCAGTAGTTGATTGAGGAGTTACTGTTCCAATATCCGAAATTGTATATGTGCTTTCAATCGATGGTATACTATTGAAATTGGGATATAATGAAGATGAGGATCCAGTAGTTTGGTTAGATCCTTGTATATTTCGGGTATTTGAAGAATCATAGTTCGCAGTAAAGCATTGTTGCTGCTGTTGCTGTTGTTGTCGTTGTTGTCGTTGATGATCCCGATTATCAAGAAGATTGAATGTATTATTTGAAAAGGAGTCTAAATTGGTGGGACTTCCTTGATTTTCTTGTTTAAAATTAGACAATTGGAAAATATCATCCAATAATTCATCTGGTATATTAGGGTAGTTGTTGGACATTTGGGTTATTGCGGGAAAGCTCAATTTTGGTCAAAGAATATGTAAATAAGTAAAACACTACTATTATGAAGCAATATAATTCAGAATAGTACAGCTTGGTGGGGAATGTTGGAATATAATTATTTGATTCGTTCTGGTAGTTCCAAGGGATATTGTTTTTGTGAAAAAAAATCTTGAAGTTCGATAATATATTCGGAGCCAATGAAAAGAAAAGACAGGCAACTTAGAAAGTACAAACAGCAAGACAGAGAGATTCTTTTAATATGATACTGGTTTTAGATTACAAAAGGTTAAGAAGAAGCAACCATTAATTTTGAAAAAAAAAAATCAACATAGATACGACTAGAGTGATTTGACCCACAGTTACAAATGGATGATAATTATTTGCCTAGATATAATTGAATATAATACATTTGTGAAGGAGAAATAGTGACTTTATAAGGTGTGAAAGCATTGCGTTATCTTGCTACCAAAGACCGATGCTCTCAATTGAAGAGAATTTTCCTGTTTAGGTTGATTTGTGGCATCAGTCGGGGATTGGTTTGAACAAACACAAACATAGATTGAAAGAGGTGTATTAGTTGAACAAGACATAGAAGTTAGTAAACTTAAAGTGATAAAGAATTGATCTAATCTTATCTGTAAAATTTCCGTTTAATCTCGAAGTTTTGAACTGGTTCAGGAGGTTGGTGGTTTCTGTTGTTTTGTAATTGGATATTCATATTGCTATGAGTCGGGAAGCTACCACCTGAGCCAAAGCAAGAAGTGTGTACCAGCATGAGATGTCGTAATTTACTGTGGCTGCTGACAATTGACACGCTGCTCACTCGCCAGGCTATACGTAATACCGTACGTAAGCGAGCGGAACCCTCCGCTTACCCACCGCCACAGGCTGGGAGCAACTTGATGCTTACATGCTATCTTATCAGTTACATTTACCTATATTATGATATCAAATTTAAATTATATGGTAAAGATATAAATACACAAAAATATAACAAAAATTACCTCAATAAGTAACAAATCTAAACAAAGAAACTATTGGTAAATCTTACAGAACGAACAAGAAGAGAATGAAGTGAAGAGAACGGGAAAGACATAATAAACTTTAAGAAGATTATTGTATTATACACTCTAATTGATAATCAATTATTCAAATCTATAATAAATAAACAGCAGCAGCACCTAAAGCAGCAAAAGCACCGACTTGAGCAACTGGTGCAACACCTTCATAGGTGGAGATTTGAGTGGTGACATAGTGGACAAGAGTGGAAGTAGATGTGGCATCATCAGAAGAAGTTGGACAGTAAGTGGTTGTGTAAACAGTACAACCAGAAGCACCACAGCTTGTAACAGTTTCAGTAACAGTTGAAGTGGTAGAGTTGTAATAAGCTAAAGCGGATGAAGCAAAGGATAAGGCGGTCAAGGTATTGAACTTCATTTTGAAACGAATGTGGAAAAATTCAAAAGTAACGAGTGATTAATTTATTTTGTATACAAAATATTTCTTTTTAAAAGAAACAACAGAATAACTCATAATTTTTAAAAGTGAGAATTCTATTTGATTTTATAGCCTTAAAAATTTGCAGAACAATAAAAAAAAAAGATAACTTTAAATGACCATAATTGGGTAGCTTTTCATATGCATATGGTTCAACTTAGGCATAAACAAACTTCAAAATATATAACATTGTATTCAACAATAGACAAGGGTTTAGAAAAAAAAAACAAATAAACGCAATCTGTCCCAATTGGGATGGACCCTCTGGAAAAAAATGCGATTCGTCCTGTTGTGGAAAAGCCGCAATTTCAGGTGGACGTCGCTGCAGCAACGGCATTTTCCGGATAGTTTTCAAAATGGGAGAGTTTCCGACGGCTTATTTCAGGTGCACGGATGCTAAAGAAAAAACAAAATCGACGATCGACCTCAAAAGATTTAGGTCGCCAAAACAAACGAAAAGACACGAAGCGTCTGAGCTGGGATCAGATGAGAATGATAATTGATTGCTGTTGCTGATACTGATGCCGCCTAACAATAACTGGAACTCCATATCCTGAAGTTATAGGAACGGAATTTTGAAAGTTTATTATAATTACTTAGGAAGTTAAAGCTTTATTTCAACTTCCCAGTCTAGTCATATCTACTGTCTCTTTAACCATATACCTTTCTCATCTGATTTATTCTTAAAGGCGGGAACTTATAGTTTGACATAGTTTCTCTTTTGCATTCAAATTTGACGTGAACCCCACTGCATTTTTACATTATAACGTTAGTGAAATGTCTGTGGCAAACCAACATCATTCAGAAGGAGTGCTAGTTCATCCTTTGTCCCCTCCAGGAAAATATCAACCACCAAGCGGACCAAGGAAACGTTCTTCTTCTAAAACACAAACAAATTACAATCCAATCAATAATACTTCAATTGCCTCTTTATCTACATCGGCTCCTCCAACAATTGAAGAAAATCCAATCCAAGAGTTACAAAAATATGTTCATGTTGTTAAGCTGTCTGCTCCTGGAAGTCCTCCTTCTGAATATCTGAAAATATTAAGCATACCACTTTCTCCCGAATCTTTAAAAATTGGAAGACAAAATACTCCAAAAGCTACGAATAAAATAACTGATGGTTTTTTTGATTCCCGTGTTCTTTCAAGAAATCATGCTGAGTTGTACATTAAAAATAATTTATTATACATAAAAGATTTGAAATCTTCAAATGGTACATTTATAAACGATGATAAACTGGAGCCATTTCGAGAATATCAATTGAAAATTGGCGATAAAATCGATTTAGGTACTACTTTAGAAAGTCAAGTTGCTCACAAGAAAATCACATGTATAGTATCTGAATTCAATTATGTCAGTTTAGAAGATTATCAAAGTGAAATCAGTTTAGTATTAAGTGAAGGCGACCTGAAAAGCAAAAAATTGGAATTATTCAATAGTTCTTTAGATGCTTTGATATTTGGTGAACTTATTGAAGAACAAGAAGATAATTTTTTGAGTGAATTGTTAAATGGAATGAGTTTAACAGAAGAAAGAGGCGATTTGAAGAAAGACACCAAATTCGTCCCTGGACTTACTGTTAGACAGTCAAATAATATGCAAGATATAATTAGAAAGTTAGTTATAACAACAAATAATGAATATTTACAACAACAAAGATTAAAACAAATATCAAGATTTTTGAAAAATTATAATAAAGTTCTAAATAAATCATCCACACATTCCTTAAGTTTCCCTGAGCTGGAATCACAACCGAAATTAATTTCTTCCCATGAAAATCATACAGATTCCCAAAAAATGTTGAAATGGAAAGCACAAGCTAACAAATCAGATGAAAGGCTAAGAAGAATGGAAACAGAATTAAACATGATTAGAGGCCATTTATCGACTGCGAGATCAAAAGAAAATGAAGCAGATATAATTTTAGAAGAAAATTCAAGACTCAAGTCTAGATTAGAAAAAAAAAAGAGAGAAATGGGTGATTTGACTATAAAGCTAGAAGACGCTAATAAAACAATAGAGAAATTAAGACATCTAGAATCTGAATTTTTAAGTATACAAGATTCTAATAAACGACTTAAAAAGGATTTAAGCGAAAAAGAATCAGAGGCTAATATTCTACTGAAATCTCTGAGTGAGAATGACCTTTCTAAAAATCTCAGACTTGAAGAAAGCCATACCATTGATGCAAAAAATGATAATAATACAAATGATGTTTCCGAACTTGAAAATATCCCATTCCCTAATGATCAGCTCAAACAACACTCTAATAAAACAAAAGTTGACCTTTTTCTCAAGAAAAATGGAAATTCCAATCATAGTGCTTATTCTAAGGAAAAATCACTTGATCCAGAGAATGAAAAAATTGATGAACCTGATGAACCGCAGAATAAGAATCCTGTCTTAGTTGATAGGGCTGTCGATGCAGATTTCACCAGTTCTACATCACAAGTGTCTAATAAAGTTAAGAAAAGCAAACCTCCCTCTCTACCACATACAACATCTGATGACAAGAAAGGAATAATAATGCCTATCTGTATTAGTATTTTCCTTATCAATATTTTCACTTTTACTCTCTACTATAATAAGAATGAGTTACTCCCTTTACTACATGATATTAAGGATAAATATACACTTTAGCCGCATGAAATATGTTTTGTTCAAAAAATGACGTTTATATGCTTTTTTTCATTTTCAGAGTTTCTAAATAAATAATGCTGTTTATATATCAAATTAATTAATAATTGCTTTTCATAGTCTTTTTTATATGAGGGAATCTATTCTCTCTAGTAATTCATGTTCATTATCTGTTTTATGGATATCGTACTTTTTAATATTTTCAATATTTAGCCTACCTGCTAGTTTACTAACGAAATTTTCAGCAACATGGTCTAATGAAACTTCTTTATTTAATTCGTGCTTGATAGAAGTTTGCTTAAAGTCCCGTAAACCACACATGACAAATCTTGGATCGTTAACATAGCTCAAGTCAGTACTACAATTGATTGAAATACCATGAGAAGTTACACCTTTACGAACATTGACACCAATGGAAGCAATTTTCTTCAAATCACCAGTTTTTTGAGATTGGCACCAGACACCAGTATTAGCAGTAGTTAAACAGTTTAAACCAAAGTTACTTTTATCATTAAGGAACGAAATAATAGATTTTTCTAATGTTGAAATATAACACTTTGAAGTAAATTTTGAGAATGTGGTAAGATCTAAGATTGGATAGATCACAATTTGTCCAGGGCCATGATAAGTAACTTGACCACCTCTTGAAGTTTGAACATATGGAACATGTTTATATGTGACCATTTCACTTATAGCATCTGATGTTGTTTGAACCTTCTCTCTTTTACCACCAGTGTAAACTGATTCAAATTCAAATGATAAAACAATGGGACTGATTTCAGGAGGTGCTACTCCTAAAGTATCTCTTAATTTTGGATTTCTTATTAGTATTTTATAATTTTTCAAAGCTAGAAATTTTTGAACTAAATGTTCTTGAACTTTAGAACCTAGTTGATAAGACTGGATCCCTTTGAAGTGAAGATGGATCATATTGTTTGAGTGCGATGTTAAAGGATGGAATTTTGTAGTGCATGAGGTAGATTCAGTTGATAGAAATCGGATAGAAGCATTACCAGAGTATCGTTTAAACGGAAAAATCATCTCTTTTCAACGACCAAAGAATATTTGAAAGGGGTTTTTGTGATATATTCAGAATCTTAGGTGAACTGATTCGATGGTAAATTAATCAAAGAAACGAAACTAACTCCGTGGAAAATATTTCAGTTCTGGAGCGTATTTTTTTAACGTGTTTTGGTGTTTTGGTGTTTCGTTTTAATGCCTACAGTGCCATTCTAGACCTATTTTAGCTACACACAACAACTAAAATAGCATTTGGATATAAGGCTCTTCCACAGCATATAATGAGAGTTTTATGTGTGGCAGAGAAGCCGTCAATTTCGAGATCTGTTTCACATACTTTAGGTGGCGGGCGAGTCACTACTAGAGACAGCAGTTTAAATTATGTTAAGAACTATGATTTCACTTTCAATTTTCCAAATTGGGGACAATGTGATGTTACTATGACTTGTGTTGCTGGCCATATTACCTCGGTAGATTTTCCTCCACAGTTTGGATGGGGAAAGTGCAGGCCAGAAGAATTATATGATGCTAATGTTGTTACCCAACTTAGTGATGATAAAGGAAAGAAAATTTCTGATAACATAGCAAGGGAAGCAAGAAACGCAGATTACTTAATGATTTGGACAGATTGTGATAGAGAAGGAGAGTATATTGGATGGGAAATTGTTGAACAAGCTAAGAAACAAAATCCTAGAATCAATTTAGATACTGCTTATAGAGCCCATTTTTCACATTTAGAGAGAAAGCATGTTATACATGCTGCTACTAATCCAGTAAGGTTAGACAAAAAAGCTATTGATGCAGTTAGAACTAGAATGGAAATTGACTTGAGAACAGGTGCAAGTTTTACAAGATTTTTAACAGATGCCTACCGAAATAAGCTTCCACCACAACAAGGAAGCAATAAGAGTGGTATGGTCTCTTATGGTGGGTGTCAATTCCCTACCCTTGGATTTGTTGTTGATAGATTTAAAAGAATAAAGAATTTTATTCCAGAAGATTATTGGTCTATTAGAATCGCTTTTAAAAGAAGTCATAGCAAGAAGGGGGAACCTAGAAAAGTTCCAGTTTCTTGGGCAAGAGGTCATTTGTTTGATAAGTTTGCCGTAATCTGCATATTTCAAAGTTGTGTGAATAATGACGATGATAAAGCTACTATTGTATCTGTTGAAGCTAAACCGACGAGCAATTGGGCCCCCTTACCTTTAACCACAGTCGAGTTACAAAAAGATTGCTCAAGATATTTTAAAATGAGCGCTAAAGAAGCTTTATCAAATGCCGAATCGTTATATAATAAAGGTTTTGTTTCGTATCCAAGAACTGAAACCGACAAATTTCCCAGATCCATGGATTTGAAAGCTTTAATCAGGAAGCAGACAGACTCAGAACAATGGGGAGAATACGCCAACTCTTTGGCTAATGATAATAGTAAATTTCGTCAACCAAGAGAAGGCAATCATGATGATAAGGCGCACCCCCCAATTCATCCTGTTGCTTTTATTGGGAGGGATGCCCAAATCAATGCAAATGAGAAGAAAGTTTATGAATATATAGTCCGAAGATTTTTAGGCTGTTGCTCAAAAGATGCAACTGGTGAGAGAACAACTATACGACTCAAATGGGGAGACGAATATTTTACTACTTCAGGATTAATAGTCAAAGCTTTGAATTATTTGGAAATTTATACTTATCACAAATGGACTTCAAGTAATACAAACTTGCCTGACGTTTCTAGTGGAGAGCAGGTGAAACTTGTTCAAGCTGACATATCAACCGGAAAGACCTCACCTCCTCCCAAGTTAACAGAAACTGAATTAATTGCTTTAATGGATAAGAATGGTATCGGAACTGATGCAACTATTGCTGAACATATTGAAAAAATTATAGCTAGAGAATACATTATAAAGGAGTCAGAAAGAGCAGGAAGAAATTCATCAAAATATTTCATACCCACAGAACTTGGTTTTGCTTTAGCTGAAGGGTTCAATCAAATTGGATTTGATAATATTTCCCTTACAAAGCCATTCTTGAGAAAAAACTTAGAAGATAAATTGAAAGCCATTTGCGATGGGCAAACTTCCAAAAATAATGTACTTCACGAAATTTTGCTGATGTATAGAGAAGCTTATTCTTTAACTACACGAAATAGTAGAATTCTTCTACAAAGTTATGATGATGTCAGATCGACGAATGCTTGAGTCAAACTTCATGACTCTTTATATTTATTATTTTACTACATAATCAATCCAAAAAATTCTATACATATGACAATTAAAAGAAGACTTAGCACAATTCAATTGGTGGGGGAATATCCGGAATATTGCCTAAAGTAAATACAGTTGTTTCAAAGAGTTTACGGACATCATCAGTCAATTCTGCTAAATTTGTAAATGTGTCATCATCCATTAAACCTTGACCAGGCACAGATGAAGAACTATTAGTTTGGGTTGAATTGAGAGGAGTGGTATTAGATACCACATTGAAGCTGCTTAATGACTGCGTAGATTCAACCGAACCAAAAGCTGGCTGTTGAGTAGTTGGTGCCTTAGTGTTATTGAAAGTGGAAGTAGCTAGTCCAGACCCACTTGCAGGCTTACCAAAAGATGACTGGCCAAATCCAGAACTGGAAATATTAGACTGGCCAAATGGAGAGGTAGTATTAGTGGCCATTGAACCGAATGGAGAGGCAGTTGATGTTTGGGAAAATGCAGAATTTCCAGAAATTGTAGTAGAAACAGAACCAAAAGTTGGCCCCGTTGAAGAACTTCCAAAACCAGACTGACCAAAGCCAGATGTGTTTGTAGAAGCATTTTGAGAACCAATTGTACTGTTACCAAATGACGAAACTGGAGGCTTTGAGCCAAAGCCAGAGGATGTAAATGCAGGATTGGTATTTGTTGAAGGAGGACCAAAAGGGTTGGGTAAAGCAGTACCAGAGGTCCCTAACGCATTAGCTCGACCGTATGCAAAAGGACCAGATGTAGCAGCAGTAGATTTTCCAAAAACTGATGAGCCAAATCCACTAGTGGTTGATCCTATTGGAGCTTCAAATGGATTTTTTTGGGTAGAGGTATTATTAAGCTTTGCAAATGGAGAACTTGCATTGGTAGAGGTTCCACCAAATATATTAGGGGCAGCTGAAGAGTTACCAACGAAATTTGTTGTAGTTGACGAGGCATTATTACCAAATGGATTTGAAGGAGCTTCAAATGGGTTGGGAAGTTTGTTTTCAAAAGGATTTGAGACCGCAGCCTTTCCAAATGGAGAATTGTTAGCACCACCAAAAAGATTATTCGTATTTCCAAATATAGATGAACCTCCACCACCAAAAGCAGCAGGAGCATCAAGATTACCTAGCTCAGGTAACAAGGGTCTAGTGATTGATGATGCACCGTTTTGGACAGATAATTGCAAATATCTGGCAGCTTTTTTAGAATCATCTTTTAAATTTATACAACAAGTTTCCATATCTTTCTTTCTATTAGCAATCTGGTTTTCATAAGAAGGAATTGAATTTGTGGCTTTAGCATTATAGTATTGAAGTCGAAGCTCTTCAAATGAAATATCTCTACCAGATATAAGGTTGATCTCTGCTGGAGGTTTTAAACTGTATGATGTAAACAATAGACCGTTACTCTTTGAATCATTAATCAATTCAAGCATGTCACGACCTATTTGATCAGCCTTTTGATTCAAAGTTGATGAAGAAGCAAACTCTTGAGGAGTCTCCATCTTTCCAGAGGGTTTATTGTTATTGTTGTTGTTGTTATTATTGTTATTATTATTATTGTATCCACGGTATGAATTATTATTTCTGTTATGTCCATAGTTGTTATTATTATTGTAATTATTGTAATTATTGTAATTATTGTAATTATTGTTGTAGTTATTGCTATTACTACCAAAATTTCCAAAACCACTGTTGCTGCTCTTTGAATGAACAAACTTGCACGAATCTCCATAGGCACATTTACCTTGTGCATAGAACTTACAAAGTTTGCCTGACATGGTGAAAGGAGTGAAAGGATATGGAACGTTGGTGTGAGATTTTTAGCAATTAGAAGATAACATGGGAAAAAATCGTTTACAAGTTAAAACGTTTTTTTTTTTTGAAGGCTCTCGCTGTGAGTTCTCAGTTACAGAAAACATCAACACAATGATACAATCACAATCATACCCTCATAAAATCATAAGAATTGAGACCAAAATTAATACTTACTGCTGGTAGTTGATACAAATTCAATGATATGTGCAGAATGCTCTACTCCCGTGTTGTCTCTTTATGAGAAATACAAGGGAAACCACATCAGACTTACAATCTGTGATAACTGTCATAAGGTAGCTGATAAGTACATAGAATACGACAAAGTACTTTTATTTATTGATTTGATGTTATTAAAACCACAAGCGTACAAACATACAATATATAATCTACTGATGCCAGATGATGTTACCACTTGTAATAGAAATGGCCTTAGTGGAAAACCAAATCAGCAAAGGAATTCTTCTTATTTCTCACTTTACTGGTCAAGACATTCCGCCTCTGCTAGATTAATGATTTTAATGCTATTATTTGAAGTTTATTTAACCTGGGCTTATGAAGAGAAGAACTATAATGAAAGTGGAATAACAACATCTTTGGTAATTAAACGTGTTTTAGATAACAGTCCTGTTTTCATGCAATATATATTCTTTTTAAGTCAAACTATAACTGATACCTTTATTTTGCATATGTGCTTACAAGTACTCATATATCAATTTTTAGGTTTTGGTGAAGAACAAGTCATAACATTTGAATCAATTTTTCCAGTTACAAGCACTAGTAATCAAAGATCTCGTCATTTCACAAATAATAACAATGGGAATTCAAAGACAAATGCCCCTACCTTAATTAGTAAGACTAAAACTTTTTCAAGAGATTATTTTTCAGGGATAATAGCTGTCACAATTCTGATTTCTAATTTAGTGAAATTATTTCCCATTGTGATGTTAATTTGGCCTTATGATAACTTTATTCTTAATGTTACTAGAACATTAATTCAAATGATTCATCTATTAATATTAATCGAAGCTATCCATATCATTTTAATGAAAAATGAGCATAATCAATATTGGAAAGTTTCTTTAATAGTAGGAACAAGTTATACTATAAAATTTATTGTATCTCATTTACTTGTAATAATTTATTCTTCAGTCAATAGTCCTCTAAGCTTTAATGATTTTATCAGTGATGAAATGGATCAAATGAGGTTGAAGGTCCAGTTGTTCTACGAACTTTTGGATTACATTGGGGTCTAAATAGGTTTTTACTTCATTTTGTGTTAACTTTTGTTTTATATATATACACAATACTCTGTATGTAAGGAATTTCTTCTATCCTCTAAAATTTTGTCCCTAATTTCAAATTCAAAATTATTAAAAACACCTTCTCCAAATAATTCATTTAACTGTTGAATAGCTATAGTTTTATTAGAATAATATTCTTTATCTTTATAATTTGAGATTTTCATTTTAAAAACTTCATATTGATTCACATGCACTCATGACATAAATCTGAATTTCTTTCGGAATTATAAGGAATATGCTAAATTCAGGCAGGAGAATCACAATATAAAGTTCTGCCAGATCTACTTATTATACGTCTATATTTTATTTTATGTTGGTTATACAAATGGCCACATCTAGCATAATAATGTTGCCAAAAGCATATATCGCAACCCATTATATTTGTTTAAAATTTTGTTCAAATCATAAGCATTGTCATATAGAAACTTTACATCTTTATTGGTTACTTTAGAGCTATTGGTTTGTTTGGGTGGAAATTCGACATATAGCTCTATTAATAGTTTCCTAAAAGAATAAATATCATCATCTTTATCAGGATGACACCAAAATTCAGTTTTACCTCCACCTCCTAAATCTATTACTTTAGTACGGTCTTTTAATATTATAATATTTTCTGCTTTTATATCTTTATGTGAAAATTTAACCAAATAATTTTTATATTTTGCTCTTCTATTTTATCTAATGAAATACCATTTGGTATTACAAAACCGACAATATAATTATCTCTAACTAATAATGTTTTTATTTCCATAACATTTTTATGATCAAAAATAAAATGATTATAAATTTCCTGTTTTATTATTTCATAATCGAATTCTAGTATAATAACTTTTTAAAGTTTATTTGACTTACAAAAAATATTATAAATAGTTTGAGTCATATTTTTTATATCAAAATCTTATCTATATGAACCATTTTGTGTGTTACATTCAGACAAATGTATCTTGCTAATTTCAGGTATACAATCATTTATGTCACCTTTTTTATTATTATATAATTCTTCAATATAATCATCTTCTAAATCTCTTGAATTTTTTAAATTACACTCTGTAATCGTCAAACTTTTCCATTGTTTAATATTATCATAATAAAAATATGCTATTGCATAATCATAGAAAATACTAACATAAGAAATTGGAATCATTCATTTAATTCAAAAATTATTAAAATAAATCAAATAAAATAAAACTTATATTAAAAAAAGATACGCAGAACTATATAAAAAATATAAGAGACTTGAAAAATGCATATTTTTGAAATCTTCGACAAAAAATCCACGATTAGGTTTTTGTCAACAAATAAACTTTAAAAATCATCTATTTCGTCGACTTTTATTTTTTTATTTTCAAGTTTGTGAGTTACGTCATAGTGAAAAATAGAAATTAATTAAAAGTTAAAGAAATTAAGAAAATTAGGAAAAGCATAAAAGTAAAGACACAAAGATCAAGGGTAATAAAATGGTGATAAAATTACAAAAAATGAATTAAAAAAAGCATGATAACGCAAAATATGTGGGGTTTAAAATTCTTCAAATGTGAACTTTTTTCTAATGGTTCCATCAAGTGTACCCATAATAATTTGTTCTCCGTCGATGGCCAACCAAGGGCCATCAAGACTTTGAATTAAATTAGGATATTCGTAAGTTTGATTGATTTCTCTTCTCTCATCAATGGTTCTGGATTTTATAGACTGCAGACTAGGTCCTCCGTGTCTCAGTCTAGCAGTTCCCGAATTGGTAGCACTTCCAAAATTAGATTCTGAAGTAGATTCTTCACTTGCTTCACTATCTTTGACAGCTCTTAGAGCTATAAAAAAACTTAATGGTAAATAGTTTCTCTCAAAATTCCATAAAAACATAATAGTAAAAAATGGTAATGGAATCAAGCACATGGATAAAATGTAAACATTAGAAAGAGCTAAAGAACCAGCAACAGTAAATTGGAAAAGCAGTAGACCCATAACTACCCTTCTGAAAATAATTGGCATCACTTGACCTGTCGAATGTTGGGGGTGAATGCAAGAATAAATCAATTGATACTTAAATACACCATAACCTATAGAGAAATAAGCTAAACCGGCTGATAAAATCTTTGTTGACATCACACTATAAAGTAATGTAATGATTAACATTAGAAGTGGAATTGGTAATTGAATACCAAAATTAAAAGTTGGTGGTTTATATAAATCTCTGTAATCTCTAGGTGTCTTAGAACTTGCTTTAAAATATGGAAATCTTACAATATGGCCCATTAGTAGTAATTTGAAAGGCATCAAAGCAATACCCTGCAACAGAATTGTATCAACATAAAATGACGATAGACCTCTCAAAGAGAGAGCTAATTGTAAGGCCAATTTTTTAGAGTCACTTATATAACCCCAGTAATTCGAAGCAGTACCGGCCATTGTGAACACCAAAAATAAATTAACGAACACATAGAAGAAATTCTTAGAAACAACGGAAAGTTCTTCTTCGCCATGAGAAACAAATCCCTGCTTAGAAGATAACCAAACGTATAAGAATGGAATGATGAAATTTAAAAATGTGAAAATATAAACTGGTAATAATTCAGTAACGAATCTTCCTGACCATTCATGACTCTTTAACAGCTTTCCTAAAGCAGGCCAAAACTTACTAATAGTTTTCAAGTTAAGCAAGGTTGCGAGATAACCTACTGGTAAAATAAAAGCAACAGCTAGAACACCTGTGATAATAGTGATATAATAAATTTTCAACACCCTATCTCTACGAGGTAAAGTAACGTTTTCCCAAATGATATCACTTGGAGCAGGAGCTAACCTTGTAATTAAAAAACTTACTCTTGGATCCAAGACAGCCTGTGCCATCATTTGAGCAGTAGCGACTGAGTCCATAGTTACAAATGCAGTTGGGGTGGCTGAATAATGTCTTTGTCTAGCAGTCATAATTTCATCATCAACAACAGCTAACTGTTTGGTGTAATAATCAATAGCATCGACCGGTTTTCCAAATAACCCAAATAAACCTAATTTAACTTGAGGTCTTTTCTTATACGTAGCAGAACCAAAAGTAACAGAATAACCTCTTGAGCCACTATGGTTCATATCCGAAGCAGAATAACCATAATCATAATCTGAAATGGAATCTAAAGGTGAAGGATCGATAACTTGAATTTGCTCATTACCAGAAACTTCATTGTTGCCACAATCAGTAGTAATATTATATTCCTGGTTAACAGAAGAAATAGCACCATTATTTTCAATATCAGCATCATGATATTCACTGGGGGTGTTATTGAAATCATCCTGAAGAGGGTATGAACTAGACGCAAAAGGTCTTATGTTAAAAATATCACTTTTCTTATTTCCCAGATAGTTTGCCCAATGTTTCTCTAGCTTATGCAAAACACCATCACGTTGTTTAAAAAGAACGTCTAATTTTTTCCATTCTTTACAAATGACAATTGAATTCACTTTACCTATACCTAAACTTTCAATGCTCTCTTTCAAGGCTCTTTCACTTCTTAATTCAGGGGGGATACCACTCAATCGAATAGTTCTATCAGTGATTGAGTTTTGAGAGCCCAAAATATCCTGTCTTGCTTTGACAACTTTTTTGGCAAACTCCATCAAGTACCTTTTTGTAACAAATGTGAAAATATAAGTAAATACAACATATACCCAAAGATAAGTCTTATAAGCGGCAGCAGCATCATCATCAGAGGATTTAGAAAATAAATAATATCCCGAATCAGTATCAGAGTCATCTTGCCCACCATTTTCATCATTGCCATCATGATCATTGTCATTGCCGTTACGATTATCATCTCCTTGATCAAAATCACCAGTATAATAATATCTGATAGGGGAAATTATGATACCAGAAAATAGCCAACAGACAGTTAATAACTTGATTGCCATTTTAAAAAATCCCAAAAACACATAAGCATCTAATCCAGCAAAGTCTATAATCTCTTGTTCTGTAATTCTTACCAAAGTTGGTATCCAACCAAACAAGGAACGTGGATTTAAAATTGGAGGCATGAACTTTTTATTTGACACACTTAAATAATTCAGTCTAGCCATATAAACATTTGGAAATCGACATCGTAGTATGCAAAATGTTAAAAATGTAAAAGAACCAATTACGGTTGATATCATTAATTGTGTTGTGAATAACCGTGCTGTTGGAGCATCTCTAAGATTTTTTTCTAGATGAATCAAATAAGAGTCTACCGTTATATTCATTATTGTATATGTATTTATTGACACTAACAATAGGTATATTATAAAATAATTAAAAAAATCAAAATATAAAATATAGTCTCTTATCGTATAGTTGTATCAATATTGCATCCAGCAGATATATTGAAGCACTGCAGAAACACTTAGCTTTAAACTTGAAAAAATTGTGATATTCAACTAATAACCTATAATGGGAAAGGTGGAGTTGTTGTTACAAATATTTCACTCTTATAGGAATAATACAAATTAATGGTTATCTAGAGAGTTAAATTGGCCCAAATGCACGGTGGTGTGGCGTATTGTAAAATACGCCACACGAAAGACAAAAACAGAAAATCGAAAAAACATTTCAACTTTCAGCTTTTTGGACTTGCTGAAACATTCAACCCTTGGATCTTCTTTAACTTCCTTTCAGTGATCTTCTTTCAACTGACTTTTGTTGTCTATAGTTGACTTTATCTATTGTGAATCCTTTTTCATTACAGACGTTTTACCCATCTTTGTAAGCAATCTGCCTGCTGACTTCGAAGCCAAATCGACTCTATCCACTCTCTTAGGTTTTATCTTTCAAAACAATTTATAGATCACCAGCTCCATTTTCTATTACCCATGAATTATCTAATAATTTCCGCTTAACAGTCATGATTCAAACCAATAAACCCACACCCAAATCCAAAAGATCCAAAGAATCCACCCGCCCCATAAACAATATGGAAGAAATCATTACTACTAATAAACGAAAGATTAATGACATGTTGAGTAATTCTTACTCTTCTGATGAATCTTTACTATTAGGCACCTTGAATTTTGCGCATTCTAAGTTTACAGACTATGTTTTTGGAAACTTTTGTCGTGATATGCAAAAGTTAGAATATAATCATGAATATGAAGGTGCTTCGGATGATTCTGAATATGATACCAACTATGGCACCACCATTGATGAGGGTCCGAAAATTCAATTAGCTCTTTCAAATAGATTGTCTCCAGGTGGCTTAGTTGATAAAGTTTGGATTGATATCCATCACCCTAGTATTAAGAACTTCCAAAATCAATTTCATCGCTTAGCAAAATCAAGCAAGAAAAGAGCTGGCTCTTACAATCATTCAAACTCAAATAATTCAAATAAATATTCAAATATGAAGACTGTTGAAATTAGAAAATTATTTGATAGATTTGCTAAATTCATCTCAAGATGTTATCAATTTTATTTTCATTTATTAAAACAGATTATTTCTACCTATGATTTGAGTAAATACATACCAGTTAAAAAACTATGCTCCACTTTGAAACTGGATTTAGAAAAGAAAGATCCAAACAAAATTTCAGTTCCAATTACTGGTCCTGTCGGTGATATGGTTTACGTTGTTCATAAATGTGTTCTATATATTGGTGACTTATCAAGGTATAGAGCTTTAGTAGCAAAGACTTATTTACCTTCCACCTCGATTTCTAAAGAAGACAATAACAATTATAGCAAGTCTATTGAACTATACAAATTATCTTTATTAATTTTACCTTCTTTAGGTGACCCTTATAATCATATTGCTATCATTGATAATTTGAAAAATGATAAGTTCAATGTTATTTATAATTTCATTAGATCCACTCTAACACAAAAACAATTACCTGTTGGATTTAATAATTTATTGAATTTTTTAACTAAGAACCCTGAAAATAACGTTATTATGAAAAAATTTGAATCCTATAATGGGTTGGATAGGTCTACTATTACCAAAAATGATCGACTGGAATTGTTAAAGGGAGAATTTTTATGTTTATTTGGATACCACTTATTACCATCACATTGGAAGTCACCTGATCAAGAAGGGTATCTTTTGAATGGTCATAATATTGAAGGCATTGAGAATGATATGTATAAATTATTAGGTCAATTAGACTATCATAAACAAATTTTTAATGATTTCCAATTCAAGCAAATGGTAATTTTAATGGGTGGTTTTGAGTTATTAATTGATGAAAAAAGAGAACACCCAGGTTTAAACCATCAAGATTTAATTGTTGCTGATTATCTTCGTTTTGCTTTTAGGTATTTAAATAATTTCTTGGAAATTACGGTTGCAAATTGGCGTTCAGATCCAACATCTTTGGATAGTTTTTCAATGTTATTACCTTGTGTTAGATTATTTCTGTGTTGGTTAAAAGAAAGGGAATTACCAAAGGGTTATTTATTACAGTGCGAGGAATATTTGGTCAGTTTATCAAAATTGTTAAATATCATCTATCAATTTTTTAAATCCACTCCTGATATTTTCTTCTCAGTTGAAGATGAGGCCTTTAAATTACGTTATGAAAGCCAAAGTGATTTTTTTAGTGATAAACCTGTTAGATCAAGATTATTTAAAGAAGATGTTACTTTAAAAGATTTTCAACCTGTTAATTATTACCTATCTGATTTTGAAGATGATAGCCTTTATAGACAAGAGGAAAATTCGATTTTAGCTTTGATTGGAGAATTACCCAGTGGAAAGCATACTAATCTTAAAATTAATGATAATATCTTGAGGCTCGTTGCTGTTGGTAGTTTGGGAAAAAAGATTATATCTGGTAATGAACTTGGAGTTGCCTTCAATAAAATGACAGGTTTATTCGATATTCCAGAATCACTGGCTGCAGCTGTTCAAACTTTTGAATCGAATGTTAGTGAACGTGGTATTTTACCCAGAACTAGTAGTCATTCTCTCTCTTCAACTAATGAATCAAAAAAGAAGCTTGCCAATAAAAAGAAAGTTGTCATTCCATCTAATTCTTTATCTTCTTCTAGTAGTTCGATTAATTCCGCTGCCTTAAATCCAAAAATCAGTGGCAACCATAAAAATAATGGTAAAAAGGCAAGTCCAAAATCCAAGTTAGCTAAACAACAGATATCCGAACCACAGCAACAGGAGGCTGTTACTGTGTTGTCCAATAGTCATGCAGATTCGGAATTCAAAGCATATAATAATATGGTAGATTTACTTGTTAGTGAGGACAATAAGTTAAATTCTAAATCTGATTCAACAGCTGGTGACGAAGTGAATAATTCTATTTCAAAGAAGAATATCTGGTCCAATAATTCCACCACAGATAATACATATCCTGGGCAATTATTGCCACAGAATTATGATATGAAGTACATTAATTTTATGACCGGACTGCCTAATTCTTTAGCTGAATTAAATGCTACTTCGAATATTTCCAATAATGAAAATAAACCGACAAATCCCAATTTCTACAATCCATCCCTGACTAACTCATTAAATAATAACTCACCGCAATTTCTTCAGCAACAACCAAAAAATCAGCTACACCAATCCCAACAAGCTCAGGCAGCTGCACAATTGTTCAATTCAATATCAGGTAGTCAGAATCCTAGTGTCAGTGGTATGAATTCAAGTATAGCAGCGTCGGTTCAATCTAACGCAAATTCAAATACAAATGGTTTTAATTTTGGTCCTTACAATGGCTTAAATTTGCAAGGTTTTCAAAACCAAAGCCGACTACAAAGTCAACAGCAGCATCAACAGCCTATTTCTTCATTTGATATTAACAGTTGGATGTCTACCAGTAACTTTTACGGCGCCCAATTAGGTAGTGGGATTCCTCAATTTGGTTGGTTTGGAGCTGCTGATCCAGCAAGCATGCAATTTCAGCAACAGGACCAAACTAAAAATAGTAATAATAGTGAGAGCGAAACTGATAATAGCAATAACACTGTGCCTTCTTTTCCAAAGTATTTTTAGTATTTACCAAGTGACAAATTTAAATCTTTGAAATACTTTTTTTTCATGGATCTGATGATATATTGAGTTTTTAGTTAAGGAAGATGGCAGATAGGCTAAAGGTCTCATTTTGATTTAATGAAAAGTTAGGTTGGAGATACTAGCTTTTCTTTTATTCCCTTGTTCTGTTCTTTTATTTAATAAATTATATATATTTATATAATAATTCTTTATTTAGGTTAATTCATTGATTACTTCTTTACCTCTATTCTTCTACATTGTATCATTCTTTTATTAATTACTGATAATATTTGTTATTGTTTTCTCATTACTTCTGAATATTCTTAACAGATATTCCGTATTACTTGAAAATTTATTTTAAGGTCTTCCTATATGAACATTATTCTGGGACTAAACAATACCTTACAACAATTCACTTTCAATCTTTTATAAAAATACAATACAATAAATTTTATTAAATATATTACAATATATGAGAGCAAAGGAACTAAAACTGAGAAAAAAAGGAAAATCAAAACACGCTCAATTCGTTTTCTTTTTAATTCTAGTTATAATTCAAATTTCTGGATAGAACTGATTCATTCATCATCCGTAACTGGTTTATCTTTTGAATATTCATCATTCTTCTTTCTCTTTTTGATGAATTTTGTAACTGCCTTGATACTTTCCATTTTTTCTTTAGCCAATGCATCATTTTTCATGAACTCTGGTCTTTCAACACCATAACCATCACATTCTAATCCTAATCTTTCACATTCGCCACAAGCTGGTCTTTGTTCTGGGCATCTTTTCCTTCTCAATCTACAAGTCCAACAACCACTTTTTGATCTAGGACCACACATCTTGGTCAGGCCTTTTCGTTCTGAAGTTGGATGAGAACTCGAAATAAGATCGTTCTTCTGGGCTTTACCCTTTCCTTTTGGAATTAGAGTTGAAGAAAATTCCTTCTTTGAATTCTTTCTGGATTTGGGTTTGTGTATTCCACTTTCCCTGGCCGCTTTACTTTCAACTTTACTGAAAACGAGTGAATCTGTGAAGGAGTTTAAGTCTTTATCTTGATGATCCATCGTTTTTCTCTTATCTCCGTAATCAAGTCTAAATGCAGAAGGTATTTTAAAAGTTGTCATGCTGAAATTTATAGCAGCTGGAGTAGATATCAAACTATTAATAGGATCACCTATGATTCTTGTTTTTACTTTTGTTGAGTCTTCGGCATGAGAAACAGTTTCTGAATCATTATGTATAATCCAAGATGAAGGTATTTCAGGAGCATCATATACACTTTTGAGAAAGTTTGGAATACGATCTGGTTTATAGTTTTTAGTTTCAAATGAGTTTGTGAAACTTGATGGAGAATATTGAGAAATGATAGGAGTTGAAATTGAAGAAATAGGTGCTAATACTGGGGTAGGTTTACCAAATGTACCTGAACCTTTATAAAATAATTTTAATGGAGTTATTAATGCCCCAGAAGACGGGGTTTGTAATTGTTCCAAGAACATACTTTCATATGATGTTCTTGGAAATTTCAAATTCAAACCATCAACTTTAATTGTGCTAAAATGATTTCCATTACGATTTGGAATTGTAATAGTTTGGTTTCTCAAATCATGTGTGAGATTATTCTGTGTTTGTATTAATTCAGAGGTTATGTTCAACCTTGAATTGACCAAGTTATGGTCCTGCGATTTAACTGAACCATATATACTCTCAATTGTATTCATAACTTGTAAATCCGAATTGTAGTAGATCTAAGAGAGAAACAGAAGGGTAACGGAGTTCTTTTTATGTGAATTAGAGATGAGATGGCTAATTAATTAAGAGAGAGATAAAGAGATAAAGAGATAAAAGATCCAATGAGTAGTATAATAATTGAATTCAACTAGGTATAGAGTTCTTAGTATGTGATTGTGTGTATAATTCTGGTGAAAACAAGTAATTTTGATTTGTGCTATTCTTGCTCTATCTGGACCCATAATAGAGAACAAACATTGACTACAAAGTGAAACTAAAATTGAACCTTCGCTGAGCTGCGCTTCAACAAGTTTTTTAGCGTATTTCGCTTTCTATTTACATTAATCTAAGATTTAAACAATATACAATATACACCACGTTTACTGTGTGTACGAGACATCGTTTAACGACTCCATGTTTTCAGCCTTGGCCTTAGCTAGTTCATAGACAAGTTTTAATACACTAGCGTTTATTCCAAGATTGTCTGCTGCATGTGCTAAACTTCCAGTAGTTGCGTTCAAAAGAGACAAATGATTCTGATAACTAAATCCTGTTACTAAATGCTCACCTAAATCAATTTGGTCTTCCTTATTTTTTTCAGTAATCCGAACAATTTTCGACAATAATCTATTTTTGTTGAATATTACATTCACAGATGGGTCAATCGCCATCAATTTCTCAACTTCTTCAGTTTTTCTCAAAGTTTCTACGCAAGTGGTAACTAAAGCATTTAAAGTATTTTCTGTTTTTAATAATGGTATACTGGATCCAACTGCATCAGCTAAAAGGATTTTCAATGGAGTAACGATAGCATCCACCATTAAAGATTCAAGTTCAGATAAGTAAACATCTTTAAAAGAGGTGTATGATGCATTGAGAAAAGGAGTATTAAGAATATCAGTAATTACAGGTGGGATTTTTAAGTCATTCAATATATCTTCTTCTTGAGAAACTATATGTTCTTGAAATTGACCTAATTTAGGAGCCTTGGCTATTCTGAAAGAACCAGGAGAAAAGTGATCAACATTGAAATTTTTCTCACGTCTTAAAATATGAGAGGAGGTTGCCCAATATATGTTTGGACATTCATTAGGATCTGGGAATAAATTTCGTTGTAAGCTATTAATTCTCTTGTAATGTGGGTTCACCAGTATAATATTTGTTTTCGGGGTTATATTATCAAGTAGGTTTCCTATAACACCATCTATTTGGAATCTTCTCTCTGCAATGATTATATCATCAATCTTATTAGTGATACCGTAAGTCATTTCTTTACCAGATATGCTTCTAAGTTCACTTGTAATTCTAAATGGATTTTGTCTATCGAAATAATTGGTATATGAAACAACAGATCCAACCTCTCTGAAATATCTTATATCATCCTCCCGTGGTCCAGGAAATAATAATTTAAGTGATGTATTAGATGGGTCAACAGATTTGGGAAGAACTGAACTAATAAATCTCCCAACTTTATTGAAACCCAGTATAAAGAGATTTCTTGACATTTTTTTTGCTGATTTTTGAATAGTTGAAATCTAGCAAAGTATTTGTACTATACAAGTTGAATAAATATCTTACTAAATATTTTCACTGAGCGATTCCTCAGGAGTGCGGCTTGTTCTAAAGTTATATGAAAACAGCATTAATTTAATTTATCTATTTATCTATTTAATTTTTCATCTATTTGTCTGAATATGCTAATAATATAACACCAATGGTGATATATGTGATTATTTGTTAAAAAATCTGTAAAATCCGGTTTTATTTTGAATCAATATAATGTTTTGCTGTAAATAACAACTTATCATGAGTTCTAATAGCTATTTCTATTATATCTTTATCTCCTTTTATATTATTCAACTCTTTTATTCTATTATTACTTTCTTTATAAATCATACGAACTATCTTTTCAGATAGTTCTGAGTTATTAAACTTATAACAGTCACCATCTGTGAATCCATCGATGAATAACCTTAAGCTTTTTGGACATCCTCCATTAGCAAAAAAGCCAGAATGTTCTTGAATTGCAGATAATGCAATCTCTGTTCTGAAAGATAATTCACTTTCACTACAAGTATAATCCCCATAGTAGCCTTCATTTTTCAAGAAAATTTCTTGTTGTGGCTTTATTAGCTTTTCAATATAACCAGTTAAATCAAGTGAGTTATATTTATTGACACCTAAATCAAACATGAAACCGTATTCACATAATAGGAATTCATCATCATGAGCACCATAATTGAAATAAATTTGATCACCTTTTATATAACTTGAACTTTGAGAATTAACTATAAAACCTTGGTGGTTTGTAATTTCAATACCACAATGATCATCACAATGATGATTCAAGAAATCCACAAATGGCACCAAAGTAAAATTATCATCAAGAGTCTTATTTAATTTTTTGGGCAATTCCATGTAAAGACAACGTGAATTACAACATAACCAACCCCATAAAAATTCATCTTTAGGTAATATTTCCTCCACTGGACCTTTATAATATAAACTTATCAGGTCTGTAACAGTTTTATAATCTGAATTGAATTTCTCTAATTGTTTTCTACAATGATCTTGAAGTCTATCAGGAAGTAGTTGAAATATAGAAGTATGAATATTTTTAACAAGCCATGTAAAAGGCATGAATTTCAAGGCTTCATAATCTGGTTGAACATCAATAAATGGTTTCCAAAACGAAAATTCTGATCTTTTCTTCTCTAATATTAGATACAGGCTGACCAATTGAAAAGATGATAAACGTAAAATTTCTTCTAGTTTAATTGATCTATAAATATTTGAAATTCCAAAATCGTCTTCATCAGATTTAGTATACGTTGGAACATAAATATGGCCATAATTCAAACCAGTTACTTTCAAACTTGGATTCCAAGCTTCCAAATGTTTAAGAATGGTTATATAATTCAGTAAATATGTATGAGGTATAGTTATTAGTTTTTGATGGCTCTTTATCTCAGAGGATGCAAAGACAGATTTACCAGTAATTGGATCATGAACAATCTCTAAGGTTGGTGAAATAATAGCTTTTGGAATTTGGTTCTCTGGATTACCTTCAAGCCAATTGGTAAGGTTATTAATAATTTCCATTGACATTATTTTGTTTTGTTTTTTTAAAGAGGAGAGAAAGTTGATTAGGAAGTATATATAAATGAGTCAAATGACTTAAAAAAAATAAAATCTGCGCAGATTTCAAAAGGAGAAAAGACAGGAAGTGATTTTCTAAAAGTTGGTATCATCAAGTTTACTCAAACACTCCTCTCCAGTGGAATAAACTGATTATTGATTCTATTGATCTTTACTTAACAATTAAAAAATAACAAATTAGAAAAAAAAACATGCTGATTGTTGGCTTAACAGGAGGAATTGCCTCCGGGAAATCTACCGTTTCAAAAAGATTAGAAGATCACCACAATTTAACTATTGTCGATGCTGATAGAATAGCAAGAGAAGTCGTTGAACCTGGAAAGCCAGCATATAAGAAGATTGTTTCACACTTCATTAAAAACATTCCAGATATAGTGAATAATACAGATGGTAGTCTTAATAGACCTGCTTTGGGAAAATATGTCTTTGAAAACAAGAATGAACTACAAGCTTTAAACTCGATCACACACCCTGCCGTTAGAAAACAAATGGTTTGGGAAGTTATTAAGAGTTGGGTTTCATTTAAAAAAATGGTCATATTAGATGTTCCACTATTATTTGAAGCTAAGTTAGATATATTTTGCGGGGTTAGTGTTTGTGTCGTTTGTGATAAAGATATTCAATTGGAAAGATTAATGCAAAGAAATCCAGAACTAAGTATTGAAGATTGTAAAAACAGAATTAATAACCAGATGAGTAATGAAATTAAGGTATCAAGATCTGATATAGTTATAGAGAACAATACTACTAAAGAAGACCTTCACCAAAAAGTTGATGCCATTGTTAAGGATTTGATGCCTTCGACTATTTGGAGTTATTTTGAAGTAATTATCCCCCCATTCGGATTAGTATCTGCTCTATTCTTCTTTGTTAGAAACGCCTTTCTCAAATCCAACTCTAATTCAATCTTTACAAGCCCAAACCTAGCCAAAGCTGATTGATAGGTTTTTTAGAAACAAAAGCCCTGGCTGTGCCGGCCTCGATTTTACGCCCGTCGGAGAGACGGTGCTAAATATCTGGAACAAAACTACAAGATAAAGAGGTTAGCCGGGTGATAAGAATGAACGAACTTTGAACAAACTTTCATTTTATTTTCTTTGTATATATTTCACATTCTATAATTATCTTAATTCTATTTTAAGCCATGGTAACTGTTGCTGCCTATCCCAACATGAATGACATGAATGAATCTAAAGACCTTTCGATTTCGGATGACCTCTATGAAAAGATGAAAATTCAAGCTATCAAAGCTAAAGAATTTTCATATTCTCCATACTCAAAATTCAGAGTTGGCTGTGCTATTTTAACTGAAGATGATCAATTCGTATTAGGTGCTAACATTGAAAATGCTTCATACGGTGCTGCAATTTGTGCTGAAAGAACAGCAATTGTCAAAGCAATTTCTTCGGGCCATAAGGTATTTAAAGCTATTGCTGTTAGTACTGATTTAGAAACTTGTGCTTCTCCATGTGGTATTTGTAGACAGGTTATTAGAGAGTTTTCTGATAAAGAACTTAAGTTGCCAATTTTTATGTTCAACACTGATGGATCGAAATGTTTGAAAAAAACTGTTGATCAACTACTTCCACATAGTTTTGGTCCAGAAGATTTAGATAGATAGATGAATTTTTCTTGTACATTGTATTTAATTCTTGTCTGTCTTTCTCTTTTGTCCGTTATTATTCTACTGCTTTAAATTAGAAGGTTCAATAAATATTATTTTACTAAAAATATGTTTAAGTATAATGCAAATATGTAATGTAGTCATTAGAAAATAGTAAAAAAAAATACTCACAAAAATATCAAGAAAACTGTGTTTTTGTGATTGATGCAAATGCTAGTTGTACCTAAAAATCGTGATTAATCTAAAATAAGGTAAATTAGTAAACACGTGATGACCGAGCTTACTGTTGATGGTGTAATCTTTTTCTTTCGTTGTTTCTGTAACAGTTTAATTCATGCAAAGCACCATCTAATAACCCTTTTAACTCTTCATTTTGAACCTTTAATTTGGTTCTTTCAACTTCGCTATTGTTATATCTAACAATTAATGAATTATGAGCAGCGCACAAACTTAAATAGTTACTTTTTAAAATTGAGAAGCATTTGAGAAACTTATTCTCTTGAGGTGGTGTTTGAACTTGTTGTACAGAAACTGAGTGGCCTTGCTGATGATGTTGTTGTGGTGGTTGTGGTGGTTGTGATTTTTGTTGTGAAGCCTGTGGTCGTGATTGTACATTTTGTTTAGTAATTGAAACTTGTTCTGAATTCGCTTCCGGGATATCTAGAGTGTGTTTGAATTGTTGTTGAACTTGTTTCAATCCTGAAGTTGGAATGCCACTAAATTGTGGTTGCTGAGGGCCTGTAGGTTGACCACCAGGTAATTGGAGCTGAGAAGAGGAAATAACTTTCTGTCTCTTACGTGGTCCAGAATTTAAAAATCCACGAGGTTGTGGTGTATAATGAAGCAGTTGTGAGTGATCTTGTTTATGCTGATTAGTTTGTTGTGGTTGGGGATGTGGATATGATTTGGTTCGAGAAGTATGTGTAAGGGAAATTGAATTGAATGGTGTAGCATTAAAACCATTTGATTGAACTGTATTTGCCTCGACAATTACCGGTTCTAAATCATAATTTTCGACTGGTAAAACACTTCGATTTTCGATTTCATTTAACAACTTTTCCAATGCTTGTTCAGTAACCTCGTTGGGTTGAGCTATGACTTGATTGCTTGAATCAAACAGCATATCAATTTGATGACCAATGTCATTGCTTGGTAAGCTAAACTTATTTTCCAATAAATCTTCTTGAGATGAACAAGATGATATCGATTCAACTGGAGTATAAGGCAAACTTGATGATTCATCAGGAGAAGATTCGGCCGAGTTTGAAGAATGAACTAGAGTGACATTGACATTACCCAAAGCAGTCGATAAGTTACTCTGGTTGGCAGGATGAGCTATATCAGAAACACTAGCATCTACCATAATATTTTAGAATTTGAAATTTAACGAATGAAACAGAAAAAAAGGTTTTAGTTAGAGATGGAAACGTGGACTTAATATAGGAAAGGATTGATCCTACACAGATCTCTAAAATTTTTAAATTTTTTTTTAGTATGCGCACTTCACGTACGTTTTGATCCGAGCTGGGAGGTTGGGTAGGCTTCTGTGGTAGTTTGGGTGGTAATGCCGGTAATTATTGTTGGTTTCGCCGATACTGGGGTTTACTAAGGGGTTCACTGGGTTCACTCTTTAATGGGAGTATGATAATTGGAGGTTTTGTATATGATCTTGTAGGCGTAATAATAGCCTTGTACAGATATACCCGGAAAGCCTTATTTTCTTCTACAAACAATTACTAGAGTATGTTTTTTTTTGAAATTTCATTAAATCTTACAAAGCAACTAATTGATAATTAACTATATAAAACACATAATTTAACCAAGAACAAAAATTAACTTGTTCCCCAATATTTGTTTAACATTGAAAGTCTATTATAATTTCAAACAAGTGTGACATTTACCACAGTATTGTCTGTCCTTCATGTTAGCCATGAAGATACCAGCACCACAACTTGGACATTCGTTCTTTAACTTGGAGACCTTACCATCAGCGTCAACCTTGTAGTAAGTTAAGACAGCT
This sequence comes from Ambrosiozyma oregonensis (nom. inval.), assembly GCA_003706315.3. NCBI lineage: Eukaryota > Fungi > Ascomycota > Pichiomycetes > Pichiales > Pichiaceae > Ambrosiozyma > Ambrosiozyma oregonensis (nom. inval.). The sequence goes on from PPKY03000004.1 coordinate 543,747, forward strand.
AACTTGACCTTCTTGTGCTTGTGCTTAATCTTCTTTGGGGTGGTGTAAACCTTCTTCTTTCTCTTCTTACCACCACCTCTTAATCTTAAAACTAAGTGTAAAGTGGATTCCTTTTGAATGTTGTAGTCAGATAAAGTTCTACCGTCTTCTAATTGCTTACCAGCAAAGATTAATCTTTGTTGATCAGGTGGAATACCTTCTTTGTCTTGGATCTTGGACTTGACATTGTCAATGGTGTCGGAGGATTCGACCTCTAAAGTGATGGTCTTACCTGTTAAGGTTTTAACAAAAATTTGCATCGTGTTAGATTCGTCTGCAAAATATGCTTCTTTCTTGTCTATGACACTGGTTAAGAAAAGGATTTCAAGTATGAACTATAACCTAAAGGTAGTAGGTAAGATTTTCAATGGAAAATTCGGGTTCAACGTGGGATGCCAGAGCAAAATTTCTCAATACTATGTTGCGGCTCAGAGGGCTTTATAACCCTGTATGTATGCACGTGACTGATAAGAGCGAGAAAGGAGCGTTACTGATAAGAATTTCTGGTATATTTATAAACCTAAAGAAATATTAATAGTTTCGTTGGATTCTTGGGTCTCCAATTCTGGAAAAAGTTTAGCAAAGATCAAATCCAGTATATTCCAAAGTAGTATCTTGTTGATTAATTTATGATTAAATGAAGTTAAAAATGCTTCTATGTTTATTTCATCAATACCGAAAGTTTTGCATAATGTACTATCAGCATCAAGTGCTTGAATGATTCTATCTTTATTTTTTGCTTTTGCAGCAGCTAATTCTTCTTTTGAAGTTGGAATAAACCGTTTCTCAGTGTTGAAATATGAATCAGTTGGGAAAAATATACCTCGAAGAATTTTGATGAACATTGAAAGGTTGGTACCGGTTAAGACTTTATTGTATACAATATTATTCAAAACATTTTTAGAAAGGTGTTTGAATTTATTTGACTTATTAAGCAGATTAGCAAATAAAAATTCAACATATGTAATAATGAAAGGAAATCTAGTTCTCAAATTAAATAGTTTCTCTAAAAATGAAAACACTGCAAATGAAGAAACAGTAGGTAAATTATCAGGGTCTGGTTTATTACTACTGAAAACTGATGTAGAGTATGCAATTGCATGGCTCAATGAACGGCCTGCTTTAGCTAAGAATTCAATATACTTTTTTTTGTAATCCACTATCTGATCTTCTTCTTCAGCTTTCCGCTTACTGTTTCCAATTGAGCTAATAATACTACCAAATAAATCCCAAATCATAAAACTATCACTTAAATTTTCAATTATATTTTTGATAACCATGTCATTAAATAATGAAGTAGTAAAAGATCTGGTCAACTTTGAATCACGTTCCTCAAAAGGTAATATCAGAGAAACAATAGATTTCATTAATACTTGACTATATTGGTTCTCTTTATCTGGATTCTCAAGTTCAATAGCAAAGTGAGAATTTAAATTCGTATAATTTTCAACAAGTTCATTATCTTCATCGAATCCAGAACTAAATTTAGAACCAACACGTTCTTTAGCCATTTGTAAATAATCCATGTGTTGTTCAAGTAAAATAAATAAATCATCAAATAATACCGTACCCCAATCAACTTTTCTTGCACGTTCTTGTAAACTTCTTGTAAAATGAGCGCATATTGCTATTATTTCTTTCAAAAATTCATTTTGTTCATCAATAGAAATTCTACTATACCAGCTAATAACAAACTGTCTTAATAATAGTCCTATCAAAGCATATAGCTGAATATCAAATTGGGTTGATGAAGTTAAAGCAGGTAAATAGTCCTGAACAGGTAATGGGGTTCCATTTAAATTTTTAGTTTCTATATCTAATTGATCAGCAAATATACTTTGAATAAGTTGAAGTAAATATTCTTCTAAATTACGATCTAAAGATGGGTCTTCAGTTTCAGTAACTATATTCTGTACATTTGTTGTTGTGAAAGATGTTGAAGATGCTGAAGATAATGTTGGTCTTGATATAGGTATGGAAGGGATGTTAGTAAACTCTTCAAGTGAATCTGGTTCTTGTTTCCTCTTTGAGTTGAGAATGGATCTTTGTTGTAATAAGAAACCTTTTTGTCTTCTTTGTGCCACTCCAGTGAAACTCATATCGTTACGATGGTGTTTGAATTTCTTAACAATTAAATGTTAAATGGTAAACAGCGAGTGATTGATTGTTAATTAATTATGTTTACAAAATAAATAGAGAGAAGACTTTCACCGCCTCATCAGTAAATAAATTACTGAAGAAAAGAGATTTTGGCGTTTCGTGTAACATCAGGATTATGAATGTATTTATGAAAGGACGCTTTATCTTACCATGTCTAACTTAGATAATAAAATATATGAAAAATATCAAGATTCTATATTAACAAACAAATTAAGCAAGAATATCACGCTAGAAAATGAACTTAATCATGAAGACTCTGATCCAGATTCTGATGACTTACTACAAGAATTAGAAGATGATTTAGAAAAAGAAGATAATGATAATGAATTTACAAAACGATACAGAGAGGCTAGATTAGAAGAATTGTCCAAACAAATGTCAAAGACTAAGAATATCGTTAATTCACTGGATTCAACAACAACTTTCCAAGAATTTGATAAAGAAGGTGATTTAATCAAATTAACTACACCTAATTCTCGAATCGTGATTTTATTCTACAATAAAACTTTTGAAACATGTACTATTATAAATCAAGCATTAGAAAAATTATCACTGAAACATTTGAATACAAAATTCGTAAAAATTGATCCCGTTAATGCCCCATTTCTAACAACCAGGTTAAAAATACAAACTTTACCTTGTGTGATATCTTATAAAAATGGTGTTGAAATTGGTAGATTTATAGGTTTGGATGGATTGATCAAAGGTACAAATATTAATACTTTTCAAATTGAAAACTTGGAAAAATTGTTGATGGGTCAAGGTATGTTGGATAGAAAAGCTTATGATTTGAAAAGAGGTATCCGAACTAAAACTGATTATAATAATGATTCTGATGAAAGTGACTTGGATATTTAATTTATTTTCTGTAAAAAGTTTTATATATATATAAGAAACATGATACAAGAAAACCTTAAAAGCAGTGCTGGTAAAACTTGGAGATTTGTAGGTTCTTAGATATTCTGATTTGCACAAACTTTATTAGATTCTTTCATATAAACTATATTGTTCCAAGCAAAACAAATTGCTAGAACTCATTGATTTACATTTACAATTACTATTCGGGAAATATAGCGTCCAGAATTTGAGTATGTAGCTATGAACCATAACCAATTTCAGCTTTGATGTCTATAGTATTACTCCCTCTAACTAGGTTCTTTTAAATCAGCCATATTAAAATCGCATAATCGGAATTCACCATTGAAAATGAAATAATTTCTTTCTTGAAAATCAGTTTGGTCAAAATACAGAAAATTCATGTGATTTTTGTGGCAGACGGTTGAAGGTAATACTTCTTTGATTATTAACTCCATTTTCTAAAAACTAATGACTGACTGATTTATATATAATAAATACTTTATTCAACATAACTATCATAGATCTATCATTTTATGGAAATTATTTATATTTTGCACAGCCTTGGATATTTGAAAACTGTACAAGCAATTAAATATTTATAGATCGTACCACATAGAGAATGACTTTTGAAATTTCTTGAATTCAAACATTACAGCGTTCGTCTGATTTCTAGGAAGATTAATTCCAACCTACATTAACTCAATCATAACAATCAACAATGCTGAGCTCAATAACTAGTAGAAGAATTATACTAAATTCATATAATGAGCAACGTAATAAGAGAAGTTTCATTTTATCGGCTTTAACTACAGCAGCAGCATATACATATGGCAATTTTTTAAGTAAAGATATCACATTGGCTAATCAAATGGAGAATGGTGAATTACACAGACAACAAACTGTAAATGAAAAGGAATTAGCTGAATTAAATTCTGTTAAAAAACCATTTTTCATTAGGCCAACTCCAAATTATCCTAACCATGTACCATTGTTTGGATATGAGAAATTAATGTTATTTTTTGGATCATCCTTAGGTGCATATTTACATCCTGAAAGAAATGAATTTATTGTGGCATTAGGTGAATCAACGGCTGTTCCATATTTTTTAAATAAGTTGAAAAGACAAATGTTAAATGATGAAACCGGACGTAAAATTTTAAAAGAAAGACCATATATTACTTCGAAATCCTTAGATTTAAACTATTTATCAAATTTACCTGTTAATACGTTTGGTAGAACATATGTTGAATGGTTAAATAGAGAAGGTGTGTCTCCCGATACTAGAGTCCCTGTCAAATTCATTGACGATGAAGAACTTGCGTTTATATTTCAAAGATATAGGCAATGCCATGATTTCTACCATGCTTTAACTGGGTTGCCTGTTGTTAGAGAAGGTGAAATTGCATTGAAACTATTTGAGTTTTTAAATTTGAAAGTTCCATTTGCTGGATTAGGAGCATTGTTTGCACCGATACCTATTAAATCTGATCAAAGAGGTAGATTAATGGATATTTATTATCCATGGGCATTGAAGAATTCAATGACCTGTAAACCTTTGATCAATGTTTATTGGGAACATATTCTAGAGAAAGATGTGGATGTTTTAAGACAAGAATTAGGAATTGAAAAGCCCCCTGATATGAGAAAGTTGAGAAAGATTGCTAGAGAGAAGAAAAGAAAGGGTTTGAAAGCTTGAAATTTGTAGTAGCTCTATCACTTTTTTTAATGTTGTTGTGCTTTGTATTTAGAAGTTCATTAAGGTTTTTTTATATATATTAATTTCTAAATCAGACACGCATAACATATTTTATAATTATATATATATATATATAATGAATTTATTTGATGATGTGACAAACTAAGATAAGCAAGCAGAAATTTGCAATTGCAACTGGATAAATCTAAAGAAAATGCTCCATATGTTTCTATAACTCCCAAAACGGTTAAAAGACAACAACAGGGGGGGGGGGGGGGGGGAGGGAGGGCGGGTAATTTTTTTTAAATAAAAAAAATTTTTTTTTTGTAATATAAAAAAAAAAAATTTTAAAAAAATA